>CM028136.1:523327500-523647500 GCA_016271365.2 Neoceratodus forsteri | reverse complement strand
TTTCCTATTTTTACCTATTTTATAAGTGAAGCTTAGATGGTTATAGTGGACACTGTGCATGAACTTATTGTGGAACCAAACTGGGAAACAGATAAGAGTTTTCTAGGTCTTGCATAGAGTTCCAAAGGTTTATTTTGGAATACCTGGTTAGGTGCCAGTAGGCAAAGATATCTGGCCCCCCCGAAGACAGAATTATCTGAGCCAGACAATTGGGTACGATAACAAGAGGTTATCAGTTTCCATTCCTCCAAACTTGGGACAAAGGTCAGTGCTGGGTCTAGATCCGGTGAGGATGACAGCAGGGCCACTGTCAGTGAAGGGCCACAGCAGCAGGGGAAGGTCACCAGTATCCTGAATCCAGAAGTGCTCAGGCTGCAAACTGAGATGCGCAGGATGGAGCTGGAGTTCCAGAAGAAGAGGGAGTGAGAGAAGAGAGAGGTGGACCGTGAAGCAGAGTGGGAACAGCGGGAGGCAGACCGTGAGGAGCGTGAACGCCAGAGGCAACAAACTGGAAAAGATGCAACTCAGACCAGCGGCACCAGAGCAGGTAAGTGGTTTGAGTTTAACTGGGACTGCAGGACTGAGCTACAAATTGAAATCCAAATTAATAGCAGAATTTAAAGAGGGGGAAGATATGGATGCCTTTTTAAATTCTTTTGAAAAAGAATGCATTCAGGCTAAAATTCCTAGAGTCCTGGAGCTTCCAGCTATCCCCGCTACTTACCAGGAAAGCTCGGGATGCATTGGGTCAAATGGACAATAAGGAGAGTGATTATTACAGCAAACTTAAAGCTGCACTGTTAAAGTTTGAATTAACTGCTGAATCATACAGAGTTAAATTCCATAAGCTCAGGAGAAGCCCTATTGTGAGCTACGAGGAGCTAGCCACAAAACAACGTCTGTTTTTAAAACATTGGTGGGAAGAAATTGAGGCAAACTGTTGATAAAATTGAAAATGTGATTTCATTAGAACAGTTTTTCTGGGCATGCCCAGCATAGCTAAAAACCTGGCTAGAGGACTGAGATCCCAAAACAGTGCAAGAGGCTGCTGAACTCTTGGACCGCTATGCCAAGAGCAGACCTGCTCAGAGATCAAATGGGGCGGGCGTAGCAGAACAGAAAGGGAAAAGTGCACCTTCAGGGCAGCTAAAACCCTCAGTGCCTCCACCAAAACCAGTTAGCCCCAGGTTTCAAAGAAAAGATTTCTCTGAAGTAAGAAATGCATGTTGGCTGTGTAAAGAAACTGGGCATATTGCCAGACAGTGTCCCAAAAAGGCCAGCAATAATACACATAATGGTACCAGGAAAGAAGTGGGTTGTTTGTGTCCCTGGAAGAATGCCAGTGAACATGAGGGAACACATGCACCCAGTCATGGGGAATGGTGTACAGACACAGGGGTTAAGGGATACAGGGCAGCTCTGACATTGGTGAAAGGGGATCTGGTACAGCCTGGACAGCTTACATCCAATAAATACGTCACTGTACAGGACTTTGGTGAAGAGAAAACATTGCCCCCCACTAGTGTTCTCCTGGGCTGGGGTGAAACAAGAGAACTGTGCAATAGGTGGCTGTAGCCAAAATATTAGCAGTAGATGTGATCCTGGGTGACTATCTCCAGCAGGGGGGTGGTATGTGCAGTTACCCGTAGCCAAGCAGCAAGGGAAAACTGTAGTTCCCTGAACCCCACAGAAACATAGAAACAGACTGACGGCAGATAAGAACCACTTAGCCCACCTAGTCTGCCCATTTCCCCACCTAGAGGATAAGCTGCAGATCCTATTTAACCAACAGCCAATTTTTTCCTACCCACCACAAAAACTGCCTTACGTCTGTCCCATGCATTCTTGAATTCTTCCAGTTTTAGACTCCACAACCTCCTCAGGAAGGCTGTTCCATACGTCCACCACCTTCTCTGTGAAAAAATACTTCCTCACATTGCCCCTGAGCAGTCCCCCCTCTATCTTCAAATTGTGTCCCCTTGTTCTTGCACATCTCTTTTTCTGAAAGATGCTACCCTCTTGGACTTTGTTGATTCCACTGAGGTACTTAAACATTTCTATCATGTCCCCACTCTCCCTCCTTTCCTCAAGGGAGTACATATTAAGCTCCTTTAGCCTTTTCATGTGGCTTCTCTTGCAGACCCTGCACCAGTTTAGTTGCCCTCCTCTGAATTGCCTCCATCCTATGTCCTTGTGGAGATGGGGTCTCCAGAACTGAACGCAGTACTCCAGATGGGGTCTCACCAACTGTCTGTACAGGGGGATAACAACTTCCCATTTTCTGCTGGTGATACCTCTCCCTATACATCCCAGTATCCCCCCAGCCCTCCTTACCGCCTTCTCACATTGCTTGCCAACCTTAAGGTCATCTGATATGATTAGCCCCAGGTCCCTTTCCATTTTTGTTGTTGTTACTACCTCCCCCCACTGTGTAATCTTCCCCTGGGTTTTTGTTTCCCAGGTGCATTACTTTGCACTTCTTTGCACTGAATCCAAGCTGCCATACTTCTGACCATTCCTCCAACCTTGCCAAGTCCCTTCTCATCCTTTCCACACCTCCTTGTGAATCACCGTTGTGAAAACCACTGAGAGGCTGGTTCACCAACCTGCGTCTCCAGATGGGGATGAAAAAAGAAACAAAGGAGCACTCAAAACGTGGTAATAAATGCTAAAATAGCATTTTATTTACTGTCAGTAAAAAAGGAAACAGGAACCCCTGCGCTTCGGCGTTCATGCCTTCAAAGGGGGTATGGCTAGCTAGACATACAAAGACTCTTTATACAACCTCTGACATCATCAAATTGAGACATAGAAAAAACTTAATTACTATACCTGTGCCCAAGTGTGCTTAGTAAACAAAAGATACTGAAACCCAATTTGTATCATAACATATACATAGCAACATTTTTTCTATTTTATCCATTTCTTTTGTACACAAAAACAAAGGAATAGAGAAGCTCAATATCATACTGATTATTTACACATCTTATTGTCTATCAGTATACATTCATTCTCTTTCTTTTATGGTTAAAGAAACACCAGTATTAAACTTATTCCTACAATAGATTAAGGTCATATTTCCACTAATAATAGTATACCTTTAATACAGACCCTATCTCTATGGATAAAAAGGTGCATCATAACCATAATGAGTCATTTTCACAGAAACCTACAAAGAATTAAATACAAGGCTTAAGACAATAAGACTTAACAGTTCAAATTACTAACATACTAAAATGCCAGCAGAATAGGCCTAATGGTCTTTCAGTGTCTGCTCGTTTGGTCAGCCCCCACCCTGGGTGCTGACCTTGCTGCCCCCCTCGCCTTCTCTGGCTTCTCCCTTCCCAGTTCCAGATATTCTTGCTGCATTGGGTTTTGCTTCCAGAACCCTTCCCCTGTACCTGTCCCACCCCTCTTGAACCCCTCCACCGTCTCTGCCTCCACCAGCCCCCTAGGCAGCGCATTCCAAGGCTCCACCACCCTCTCAGTGAAGTAGCACCTCCTCCTTTCTCCCCTGAATCTCCCTCCAGCTTCCACCCATGCCCTCTAGTGGCCCCCTCCTTCCTTCGAAGCACCCTGACTGTTCCTCCCTTATTTACCCTCTTCATGTACCTGAAGACCTCTATCATGTCCCCACGGTACCTTCTCTCTTCCAATGTGTACATATTTAGCTCTTCGAGCCTCTCCTCATGGGTCCTGTCCCCCAAGCCCCAAATCATTTTGGTTGCCCTCATCTGGACCCTCTCCAGGAGTTTAATGTCCCTCTTTAAGCGTGGCCTCCAAAACTGCACACAGTACTCAAGGTGCGGCCTCACCAAGCAGTTATACAGAGGAAGTATCACTTCCCTCCTTCTGGAGGTGATCCCCCTAGCGATGCATCCCAGCATCCTGTTGGCCTTGGCTGCTGCCCTCCTACAAGTCTCCGAGTTGTTCATCTTGACATCCACCACCACCCCAGGTCCCTCTCAGCCATCGAGACTTGTAGCATCTCCCCCAGGGTGTACACTTGGCCCGGGTTTCTGGCCCCAGGTGAGTACCTTGCACTTCCCTGCATTGAACCTCAGCTTCCACTTTCTAGACCATCTTTCCAGAGCCTCCAGGTTCCCCTGTAGGCCACCCTCCCTCTCCCCATCCACAACCGCCCCAGTTTTGAGTCATCTGCAAGAGACTCATCTCACTCCTGATTCCTGTCCTTATGTCAGAGACGTAGGCGTTGAACAGGAGGGGCCCAAGGACTGATCCCCGTGGGACCCCACTAATGACCCTCCTTGGGGATGAGACTATCCCGCCAACTACGACCCTCTGGGTCCAGTCCTGGAGCCAACTGCCCATCCATCTGATTATCTGGTTCCTCACCCCCTTTTCTCCCTGCTTATCAAACAGGCCCACGTGAGGAACAGAGTCAAATGCCTTGCTTAAGTCTAGAAAGAGGACGTCCACTGGTCTACCCAGGTCCAAGGCACTCGTCACCCAGTCATAGAACTCCACAAGGTTTGTCTGACATGATTTCCCCGGGATGAATCCATGCTGTCTATCGTCCCGGTACCCTGACTTTTCCAGGTCTCCCCTAGCCTCTCCTTGACAATGCCCTCCATCACCTTGCCCACCACCGATGTCAGGCTGACAGGCCTGTAGTTCCCTGCCACCCCCCTTGTGGATAGGCACTATATGCGCCACCTTCCAGTTCTGGGGCACCCACCCTGTCCTCAGAGAGATGGTGAAAAGCTCCACCAGGGGTTTCGCCAGGACATCCACCAGTTCCTTCAGCACTCTGGGATGTAATTTATCCGGCGCCGGTGCTTTCTCCGTCTTAAGGGACCCGAGGGCTTCCCTCACTCTCTCTGCTGTGATTTCCACTTCCGCTACCTCTTCTCACGGCTTAGCCCTCCCCCTCTCCCCAGACCCACTGATCGCGAAGGTTCCCCCCCTCCTCAGTATCTGTCTCCTCCCATGTATGATGCAGCACCCCCATTTTCCTTGGTGAAAACTGAGGTGAAGTACTCATTAAGTACCTCAGCCTGCTCCCCTGGGTCTTGTGCCCATCTCTCCCCTGTTTTAATCCTGCTAATCTGCCCCATCACCCTTCGTTTTTCCCCCAATATATCTAAAGAAACCCTTGTTCCCTCTCCTAATTTCCCTGGCCAGGTTCTGCTCCTTCCTTGCCTTAGCCACCCTCACCACCCTAGTTGCCCTTCTAGCCATCAGCTCATACTCCCCTCGATCCCTTTCACTCCTTGAGCACTTGAATTGCCTATAGGCTGCCTTCTTTCCCCGCACCACTTCCTGGACCTCCCTGGTCCACCAGCAGGGTTTTCGGGCCCCAACGCATTTTCGTCTTACTCTTGCACAGGTGCTGGTAGCATCCTGCACCCCTCTTCTGATGATTTCCCACCTCCTATCAGCGTCCATGTCTGACCCAATCACATCCAAATGCTCATTAAGGATCCTTCCCATTTCCTTAAAATCCACCCCCCTGAAGTCAGTTACCTCCATCTTTGTGTAGCCTTCTACCCCTCCTAGGTCCAGGCAGAACCAGACCGTGGCATGGTCACTCCCCACCAATGGGTGCCTTACCTCCAGGCCCCCAATCTGGTCACTGTCTGCCAGGACCACATCCAGTACCCACGCCTCCCTGGTCGGTTCCCCCACCTGCTGAGTTAGGAACGTGTCTCAAGACATCCAACAACCTCTGTTCCCTGGTCAGAGAGGATGTCATAGTCTCCCAGTCTGTTCCTGGCATGTTTAAGTCCCCTAACACCACCACCGTTCCTCTGCCCAGTCTGCAGTGTCTCCCAACATCTGCCACCAGACTCTCCTCCAGCTCCTCCGCCAGGGCAGGGGGTCTATACACCACTCCTATTTTTACTCTTGCCCCCCCTTGTTATCAAGGTGACCCAAATCGCCTCCACGGTTCCCTGCACCTCCTCTACTCCCCCTATGCCAATGCAGTTTTTGACTATCATTGCTACCCCTCCTCCCCTTCCTTCCCCCCTGTCCTTCCTGAACATAGTGTAACCCTCCAGGTTCAGGTCCCAGTCGTGTCCTGCAGTGGCCCAGGTCTCAGTGACCACTGCCGCATCACTGCTCTCTCAGTTAGCATTGCCTGGAGCTCGGGCATTTATTGCCCAAGCTCCTGGCATTTAACAGGACTACCTTCCACCCTTTCCCTATCTTCCATTCCCTGCTGTGTTTCCCATGGGATTCTGTTTTCCTGGTCTGCACTTTACCAGTCGGCCTTTTCCCGCAATCCTCCAGCTCCCCAGGGTGTGGAGACAGAGTCCCTCCTTTATCGGCACCCCCTTGACAGCCTTTTCTCCCATCCCTCCCCCCTTCACAAGTTTAAACCCCACTTTTCACCAATGAACCCCTCTATTTTCAACTTAAGGATTCCCTTCCCCTCCAAATTGAGATGGAGTCTATCTCTAGCATACAGCTCCTTATCCTCCCAGGTCTCCCCCCAATCCCCCATCAACCCATACCCTCTGGCCTCACACCACTCCCTGAGCCACTGGTTGTGATAGGGTGGGTGACCCTACCCCAGTTGGAAAACTGCAGTGATGGATAAAGCAGCTCAGCTTTAACAAAGTTTACCCCATGATGCCAAATTAGAGATATGTATAGCATGCAGTAGTCCCTGAAAGTAAAATAAAGTTGTAGTTACGTTTTTCTTCCTCTATGTAAGTCTGTTGTACTTTATATTTTGTTTATCTTTGAGCCTTGCTAGCTGGCCACTATCAGGGTAATCTTCAATCTAGTTCATGTTCTGAAATCCCCCCCCCCAGAATGTGGCATGCTGGTATATAGAGAGCACCATAAGAAGCATTACATGGTGGCTTTGCTTTTAAATAAGAGTAAAAGAAACTGCCCAAGGGGTGTAATTTGCCAGCTAACAAATGAATAAAAGTTCCCCTTGCTGTAGAAACTCTGAGCATGGCAGTTTGCCTATATAATGGGAGGATGCACCCCAAAAAGTACAAGTGTAACAAAGTGCTGAGCAGTAAATCCAGTCAAATATACCTGTGCTAAATAGTTTGCAGGCTGCTGCTGATTTTAGGAAATAGTTGAGACTATGTTTCTATGAAACAAAATACGATACAAGGAAGCATTTGATAGCTTTAGAAAAAGAGATGTGTATAAACTATAAAAGTAAATGCAGGATAACAGTTAAAGGTTGAGTTAATCTCTAGAAGAATCTGTGCTTTTTAAAGGTAGTTTGTACCTGGAAGCTGGGAGTTCAGAAGCTCCTGGGTCTGTGTTTCTGTTGCTGCTGCTATCTCAGCAGCTGCAGCCATTTTAGAAAGATGTTCCCTTGGGGAAGGGCTGGCCTGTAATTGCATTAGTATATAGGGAAGGCTTGGGTCTTGTCCTGCCAGGAAGTGATTAGTTTAATTGAAATGTCTGAAAAGGATATTTGTTTATATGTTATGTTTATGCTTTTGTAAGGGGCTTAGCATGTGTAACAATTACCCCTATATATATCCTGTATATTTCTTTGAAAAATAATGCAGTTGTGTGAATTATAAATCTGGTATTCCTCTAATTGTTTAATAGAACATGACTGATTAAATCATGTGACACCTGAGCTCTATATAAGGGATGCTCAGGTAACCTACAATTTAGATTTACTTTGGGCTGAGGAGCAGAGAGGAACCTCAGGGAGAAGCAGCCAAACGTGAGAGAGACATGCAGTGTTGAAATACTGAGATCCTGGTTACCCAAAGGTGAAGGTGAGGCAAGCTTAAGGTGGAGTTCAGGTTGAAAGTCCTGTAAAGCCTAAAGCAGGAGGAATTACTGTGGCCTGGGATTGGCCTGGACCTCCAAAGGTCAGGTTTGGGCTACCTGGATGTTAGAAGCTACTCACTTGGAATTTACCAAAGGGAGAGGACTCCAGACTGGAGAAGCTGCAGAGGCCTGGTGGGCAGATCCTCAGACTGCAGAGAACTTGCAGAAACCAGGGGGGGGTATTGGCAGGTGACCATACCATCGATGGGTTCAGTTCCTGGTCTCTAGAGGGCATTGTAAGGTTCAACTGCAGTGTTCTGGAGAGGTCTCCTAGCTAAACTCCAGCCCATACTCTCTGTGTTTTATAGTAACCTGACAAAGTTTATATCTGAAAATGCCATCTGTACAAACCTGGCAATAAAAACAGCACCTCAGGTGCTACGTGATATTTAATGGTTCCTGCCATCTTCCTGAATTGAACCCCGCGACACGTAGGGTGATGCGCTCCGCCTCGGGACCGTCTTTTCTCATCCAGAGCTAGGAGACTTTTACAGGGGCTCCATCTGTCTCCTTGTCCTCGGGAGGCACCTCCTAGCTCTTCTCCCACTTAGGCTTTCTGAATAAGCCAGGGTCTTCTCCTTCTGTTTCTCACCAGCAGAAGGCTGGGAGTCTTGTTCCCTCAGGTATGGCCTCTTCCCCTCCTGGGGAAGAGGAGCTTGTATCACTAGGAGTAATGAATGGTGAAGATTGACAAGGGAAGATAGGAAAATTACGTACCTACCGTAATTCTTGATCTTCTCTTGTATCTTCACCATTCATTACTTACACCCACCCACCATCCCCTCAGTGGCCTCCTCCTGTGGCTTCTCCACCTCCCGTCTCCTTCCTCTCTCTGCATTTCTCTTTTGTTTATAAAATATAGGGGAAAATTCCTTAATTTTTCCAAAAAAAATATATAAATATATAAATATAAAAAAAAAAAAAAAAGTTCTTTCTTAAGGGAGGGTCCTTCACCCAGAAAATTACTTACTCTAAGATTCATGGCCATCTCGTGGATTGCATTGGCGATCAGACTGCACTACTTCTCTTGCTATTCTTCTGGCAAGATACCTCTGGGGTTTTTGGTCTGGCTCAGGCTATTCAGTTTTGATCCTGCAATCCCGTGTTCAGATAGTTGCCCTGAAATCTTCTCCTCTATTCTTGCCTTGCAGAGCAGAGGAACGAGTAATGCCTGTTCCTTTCTTCTTTTTAAAAAAAAAAAAAATGCTGAGGGAACTCTCTCCGACTGCTATAGGCATCTTGGTATCTGGTCATGCATCTAGTCAAAAGGAGAAATCAAACAAGAAGGCAAATGAGAAGGTAGGCTTTCTTCTCGTTGTTTTGCTATTGGTTTCTCCCTTTAAGTGTCCTCCTGGGCAATTTTACAATAGAGCTCTGCTGACCATATCCAATCCTAACCAGCCTAAGCCTTGGCCTGCCTTAGCCAGTCAGTCTGAGTCCCATTTCTGTCTTGAAATGCCTGAAAGGCTTGCATTTTCATTTCAAAACCCCTGAGCAGCACTCTCATGCTGCTGGGTTTTATTCTTCCCTCCTCGGGTGTCCTCCAGTTAAAGGCCTTCCATGCCAGGAGCCCGAGGGGTGTCATGAACAGTGGCATGTTGAAGATGAGGACTATGCCCTCCTGAGTCTGTCTAGCGGGTTCGGTGAACCTTCTCTTCAGCTCTATCTACGGGTTCTTGCTTCCCTTTAGTCGAGCCTTCAGCTACAAGCTAACTATGCTTGTGGGGCATTCTGGTCCCTTCAACATCCCATCTCTCTCTTCTCTTTCTTCTTCTTCTTCTATTTTCTCATTTACTTACTCATCTCTCCTCCTAGAGTCGCCCAGGTAAGGAGGCTCTGCAGTCCCTAGACTAGGGATGTTCTTATCTCCTCTGTCCTTCCTCCATCGGCTTATTCCTTTTCAGTTCATTCTTCCTTGCTTTGCTATCCCTCGGCTATCTTGCCTCGCTATCTATATTTTCTGCTTTCTCTTTGGCCTCTCCGGCTCACAGAACTGAGTTGGAGGAGGAGTCGGTCGCTACTAACGGCCGCCCCTCGCGCATGACGCATGACGTCGCTCTCGAGGGCGGGGCCGTTAGGCATTTAAAAAAAAAAAAACTCCCGTGACGGGTGCGCGCCTCCGGCTTACACCCAGGAAGTAATGAATGGTGAAGATACAAGAGAAGATCAAGAATTACGGTAGGTACGTAAATTTTCCTTTCCTGTGGCTGAGGCCATCTTGGAATCAGCCCTGGAGCTTTGGCAGCATCCAGCATCCTGCCCGGCACCCTTCGATCCATATAGCCTGCAAGTATGCAGTCCCTACAGAGTCCCTTTCATGTTCTTTGAACCACCCTTCAGCTAAAAGGTTGGTCTCAAAATCAGCCATCTGGAAGTCTAGTAGCCAAGGGGATGAAGAAAAAGTTGAAGATGCTTGACCATGTGGACAAGAAGATATATGCTGTTTCCTATCGTGTCTGTATCAGGCAAGTTATGCTGTCCTGATAGCCAAATTTGGTCATTCCCTGCTGGGAGTGTTGGATGACCTCCTCCCTCACCTCCCTGCTGACAAGCAGTTGCCAGTGAAGTTGGTCAGAGATCAGGGTCAAGCACTGGCTAAGCACCAACTTCAGATCCTTTGCACATAGGTGACTCCTCTGCCCCTACCATAGCTGCAGCCATCATGATGCATCTCATTGCCTCGCTGAGGTTTTCCACCTTTGTGGCGAATACCCAGCATAAGATGGCTGATGTCCTATTCTTGGGCACTGATCTCTTTGGTCCTGGGGTGAAAGGACATCTCACCAGAATTGAGTAGCCCAGTGCCACCCTAGATTCTGTGTCCTCATCCCAGAAGGACCCTAAGGATCAGAAGTCCAAGAAAAAGATATTTCAGTATTGGTCTTTTCAGTCACAGCAGCCTTTGCAGCAGCCCCAGCATGGGCAATACCAGGCCTGGAGGCTGAAGCCTGTGTTCAGCTTCCAGGGGCCAAAAAGAGGCGAGTAAGGGAAGTGGTGCCCCTCTGGACCCTGTGGCCAGTGCCCCTGCAAAACTGCCCAGTGATGGCTCAGGGGGCATTATCTTCCTGCCTGTAGTCCCTGATCCAGCTCCCAGTGGGGGATCAGCTATGCCACTTCTGGCCACATTGGTCCATCATTACTACAGACAAGTGGGTACTGGAGGTGGTAAGCAGAGCGTTGCCTCTAAACTTGAGGCTCTCCCAACTTACTGACTCCATGCTCCTTGAGAGTCCTTGGTTTTGTGTGACACCATGTCCACCCTCAGGGAGGATATTGTGTCGCTCCTTGCGAAAAGAGCAATAGCCTGTGTCCCGGTTACCCTAACAGGTCAGGAGTATATGTGCAGGTACTTCCTGGTCCTAAGGCAGATGAGGGCAGGCACCCCATACTGGATCTGCACAACTTGAACTGTTCATTTGGAAGCACAAGTTCCAGAGTAACAGAGACAGATTATACCATCCCTGAAGCAGGGCATGTGGTTCTGCTCTCTGGATCTTCGGGGCGCATTCTTCTACATTCCAGTCCATTTGTCCCACTGGTGGTGCCTTTGGTTCCATGCAGAGGAGGTTCTCTATTAGTTCAAGGTCATGCCCTTAGGCCTCTCATCCACCCCCAGGGTCTTCATCAAGGACATGGCAGTGATAACAGCCTTCTTGTGACACAAGGGGGTAGGGTGTAACCCTACCTGGATGACTGGCTGATAGCCAGGCTACCCAAGGAGGCTGTAGAGTGGTCCAAAGATCCGACCCTCCAAACCTGCAGAGACTTGGGCCTGTTGGTCAACTCGGACAAGTCCAAACTGATCCCCTTGCAAGTAATCAAGTTCATTACGGTAGAACTAGACTCCCTGTGGGCCAAGGCCCATCTCCCTGTGGGCCTGGTTCAGGACTATACCTCCTCTGCCCGATCATTTCAGGTTGAGGGCTCAGGCCCTGCCTGGGATTTCCTGTGGCTGCTGAGTTACATGGCATCAATCACCAGTGTGGTCTGTTGATGCTGTCGAATGCACCACCTGCAGTGGGAGCTGGGCTGCCAGTGGTCCAAGTACCTACAGTAGGTAATCTGGACCAGCTGGTCTTAGTGACCCAGTCAATATGGGTTGCCATCCAATGGTTGTTGGTCCCTCAATACCTGGAGGAAGGAATCACCTTAGACATTTCTCTGGTGAGATGGGGAGCATACCTGGGAGACCACAGAGCCCATGGGTTCTAGTCAGCGTGGGAGTCCCGTCACCATATCAACCTGCTGGAGCTCCATAGAAACATAGAAACATAGAATTTGACAGCAGATAAGGACCGCTTGGCCCACCCAGTCTGCCCATTTCCCTACCTACTGGATAAGCTGCAGATCCTAGTTAACCAGCAGCCTACTTCTTCCTACCCCAACCCCCCAGAATTGCCTTATGACTATCCCATGCATGCTTGAATTCCCCCACTGATTTTGACTCCACAACCTCCTCTGGAAGGCTGCTCCATGCATCCACAACCTCTCTGTGAAAAAATACTTCCTTAAATTACCTCTGAGCCGCCCCTCTATCTTCAAATTGTGCCTCTTGTTCTTGTACACACTTTTTTGAAAGATGCTACCTCTTGGACTTTGTTGATTCCTTGAGGTACTTGAAAGTTTCTATCATGTCCCCTCCCTCCTTTCCTCGAGGCTGTACATATTAAGCTCCTTAAGTTTCTCTTCATAGACTTCCGTGCAGACTCTGCACCATTTTAGTTGCCTTCCTCTGACAGCTTCCATCCTGTCTATGTCTTTGCTGGAGACTGGTCTCCAGAACTGCACACAGTACTCCAGATGGGGTCTCACCAGCTGTCTGTACAGAGAGATAATAACTTCCTGTTTTCTACTGGTGATGCCTCCCATGCATCCCAGTATCCCCCCAGCCTCCTGCTGCCCTCCTCACATTGCTTGCCCACCTTAGGTCATCTGATATGACTACCCCAGGTCCCTTTCCATTCTTGTTGTTGTTAGTATCTCACCCCCATTGTGTACTCTTCCCTGGGTTTTGTTTCCCAGGTGCATTACCTGCACTTCTTAGCATTGAATCTAAGCTGCCATACATTTGACCATTCCTCTAACCTGCCAGTCCCTTCTCATTCTTTCCACCCCACCCTGTGCATCAACTCTGTTGCAGATCTTAGTGTCATCTGCAAAGAGACATATTTTTCCTTCCAGTCCTTCTGCAATGTCGCTTTATAAAGACATTGAAGAGGACCGGTCCACACTGAACCCTGGTGTACCCCACTAGTAACCCTCCTTTCTTCTGAGGACTCTATTTACTATAACTCTGTGTCCTATTCTCCTGCCAATTCTTTACCCAGGCTGTCATCTTGGGACCCACTCCCAGGCTGGCTAACTTGTATATTAATCTTGTGTGGGACTGTGTCAAATGCTTTGCTAAAGTCTAGGTAGGCCATGTCCACAGCCCTCCCTGATCTACTACTTTGGTCACCCAGTCAAAGAAATCTATCAGATTCGCCTGGCATGACCTTCCAGCTGGAATCCATGTGCCTAGGGTCCTGTGCCCATCTGGCCTCTAGATACTTGACAATTCTTTCCTTAGAAGTGATTCCATCATTTTCCTATCATTGAGGTTAAACTAACAGGTCTATAGTTTCCTGCTTCTGCCTTGCTCCCACTTTTGTGAGGGGAATCACATCTGCCCTCCTCCAGTCCTCGGGTACCACCCATCCTCCCATGATTTGTTAAAAGGGTAGTCAGTGGTGTCACTAGTTCTACCCTTAGTTCTTTTAGAATTCTGGGATGAATCCCATCAGGCCCCTTGCTTTGTCTCACCTTCAGTTTTAAGAGTTCTTCAGAACCTTTCTTCTGTAAATGGGCAGTATCAACTTCGTATCCAGAGTGTTACTACTGTTTGTTTTATGTATCTCCCTCTTCCTTCGTAAATACTGAGCAAAAATATTTGTTTAGTATCTCTGCCTTTCACAGTGTCCCTCTGCCCACCCTCCATCCCCTTTATTAAGCCTCACTATCCCTCCCTTGGTCTTCCTTCGCTCCTGATGTACCTATAAAGGTTTTATCCTCTTCTTAACTGAGTTGGCTATCTTTTCCTCGGTTTGGGCCTTTGCTTTTCTGACTGCCTTCCCAGCCTCCTTTGCTTTAACTAATCACAGTTCTCTGTCCTGCTCCTTCTGCGATTCCTTGTACTTCCTGAATGCTTTCTTTTTCTCTTGAACCTTCACTGCCACTTCCTTTGAGAACCATAGTGGTTTTTACATCGTCTTGTTTTGTTTATTTGCTTCACACAAAGGCTTATTACCTCTGTGATGGCAGTTTTTATTATTCCCCATTGTTCTTCCACCCCTCCTTCCTGCCCATTTGCTAGTGCATTCCTTAGGCACTCACCCATTATGGCAAAGTCAGCCCTCCTAAAGTCCAGTACTTTTGTCTTTGTATGGCTTGACTCTATTACTGTGTTTATTGTGAACATACTGTTCGATGGTCGCTAGTTCCCAGATGGCTACCCACTTCTACATCTGTGATCCTCTCTCCATCTTCATTTGAGAGTATCAAGTCTAATATTGCTCCCTCTCGAGTGGGCTCCAGTACTAATTGTCTAAGGCATGCCCCCTGTAGGGCATCTAGAATAACTGCGCTCTTCGAAGTGGCAGCTGCAACTGCACTCCAGTTAACATCTGGCATATTCAGATCACCCATCAGCAGTATCTCCCCTTTTTCTGCCATTCTAAGTGTACTTTCTATCATTTCCTTGTCCATTTCCTCCCCTTGAGAAGGGGGTCTGTATACAACCCCTGTGTGGATTGTGGTGCCATTACCTGTCTCCAAATTTACCCACAGTGCTTCTTCTCCTCCCTGTTTACCCTTTTGTTCTGTTGCTTTTATTCCTTCCTTTATGTAAAGAACTACTACTCCTCCTCCTCTTTTACCCTCCCTGTCCCTCCTGTAGATATTGTATCCTGGTATGTTTACGTCCCAGTCATGGTTTTGTGTGTACCATGTTTCTGTGACTGCCACGATATCCAGATGTTCCTCCTCCATCAAGGCCACTAATTCAGGAAGCTTGTTACCTAGACTATGGGCATTGGTACTCATTGCTCTCCATTTTTTGATGGCTTTACCTTCTGTTGCAGCATCCCCCACTGACTGTTCTACCTTGGTCTTTTTCTCATTTAGTACCATGTTTTGTAGGGAGAGGCTGGGATTTTTCTGCTGCTTGTCAGTGCCTCCCGCTTTGACTAGTTTAAAAGCTTGCCAATGAAGCATTTAAACCGATTGCTCAAAAGACTTGTTCCCTTCCTGGACAAATGCAGACCATCCTGCCAGTACAGGCTGTTGTCCCTCCAGGTGGAACCCCAGTCCCCAATGAAGCCAAACCCTGTGCTCTGCACCATTTTTCAACCATTCATTAAACTGCATGGTGCCAATTACCCTCGCCTCACCCATGCCTTTGACAGGCAGCACCTCTGAGAAGGATACTGTGTGTGCTACTTGTCTTAGGCCCCCCCCAACTCTGCAATGTCCTCCCCTGCACTGCTCTAACCTCATGATGAGCCAAGTCATTTGTCCCTAGGTGGACAATTACGTCCAGCTCAGAATCCCTTGCAGCTGTTGTCGTGATCCTGAGGATGCACTTCCTGTCCTCCAAGCCATGGCACCAGGCAGGCAGGCACCTTACTTCAGTTTTCCCAGCTTCTCCCAGTTCTATCCCCCTAATAATTGAGTCCCCCACCAGGAGCTGCTTCCTTCCTTGTGGCGTCCTCTGCCTCCTTCCTGTGGGCCTCCTCAGACAGCTGTCCTCAGCCTCCTTAGTCTCCTCTGTGGGTGCATCCATGGGAGCTATGCTCCCCAGAATGGTGTATGGATTGTGGAGTGGAACAACTGACTGGGTATGCCTCCGTTCCACCATCCTCACCCTTCCTGAGCCCACTGTGGTCCAACTGCTGTGTTTTCTTCGCAATCTCTGAGGTAGTGGTGGTGGCTGTGGTTCTCCCTGCATGGGGGAGGTTCCCTTCCTACTGTCCAGTGTGGGTGGCTGTCACGGGATTTGCGTCTCTGATCTAGGGTCGGGTCATGTGGGTCCAGACAGACAATGCCATGACCGTGTTTTTCTTGGTTAAGCAGGGTGGAACTCACTCCCTTTCTCTATGTCGGGAGGCCCCCCCCCCCCACACCTGGGTCCTCATGCGCAGACTCGGTGCAGGTCTGGTAAATCATCTTGCTGGAATTCACAGTCAGCTGGCAGAATTTCTCAGCCTGCTGGGAGAGATGTTGCATAAGTGGTTCCTGCATCAGGAGGTGGTAAGCCACCTGTTCTCCCAGTGGGGCACCCCTCTGATGACTCTGTTTGCCTCCTGAGAGAATAGAAACCTGAGTCTCTTCTGTGCTTGCCCCTCATAGTTTAGTACACTGTTGGGAGATGCCTTTGCAAGGCCTTGGACCCTACCTCTCATATTCACCTTCCCTCCCTTCCCCTTGATTCACAAAATGGTGGTCAAGGCCTGGAAGGACAAGGCATGGATAATTCTGATAGCTTCAGGCTAGCCGAGACAGTTCTATTACCCAGATCTCCTCAGCCTTAGCAGCAGGCCTCCATGGCAGTTGCTTCTTCATCTGGACCTGCTGACCAGACAACTGGGGAAGGTTCTGTACCTGGACCTTCAATCTCTGTACCTCTCAGTCTGGTTCATGAGCATCTAGAGTTTCAGGCTTTGGATCTTTCAGAAGATGTGCTCCATGTTGTGGAGGCCTCTGAAATGGTGGACTTGCTGGTGTTATGCCTTTTAAATGGAAGAGGTTCTCCATCTGTTGCCAGGGCAAGGAGCTTGATCACCTTGCCTGCCCTGTGCCAAGCACCCTGGAGTACCTTTGGTCCCTCTCTCAGTTGGGACTGCAAGCTATTACCCTTAAGGTGCACCTGGCAGCTAGCTCAGCATCTGCATCTCTGTTCAACAGCTCCTCGGTGCGCCTGTTAGGCTTGTCAACCTCAACACCAGTCAAGCAGGCTGTTGAAGGTGTTTCTCAAGTTTGTCAACCAGTTGTTGGAACACATCGATGAGGAGTCGATCTCTCAGACCCCGGTGCTCCACATCCTCCCTCAAGAGGACTTGGCCCAGTTGGTGTCCCCAACAGGATCCACTCGGGACCAGCCTCCACTGGCGGTCATGTCTCCAAAGCTGACACTCTTAAGCATGGCTTAGCATGTTGTCTACCACAAGCCTTTGGAGGCTTCCCCTCAACATCGGCCCCTGGCTCGGCTGTCAAGGTGGAAGTCAAAGCGCTGCTCGCATTCTCAATCTTGCTTGACTGGGAGGCACTGCCATTGAAACTCCTCAACCTCCTTGTGTGGCAAGAGGCACCACCACAGGATGTGAAGGCACTACGAGGAGCCCCCTGGCAGCAATGGACCATCGTTGGGTAGGTAGGGACTCTTCTCTCTGAACCTTTGGTTACTCATCAGCTGTCAGTCATGCCCTTGCTGGTCCTTCCTCAACAGATGACCCTGAAATCTGCCTTTCCACCCCTGCGAGCGGAGCTGCCTCCACCACAGCTGCTGGCTAAAAGCCCCAACTAAGGATTCCTGTGCATTGGCTGGCTTGCCAGGCTGGTTGTTGTGGAGATCACCTAGTCTGAGGACACTAGTGTGGTCCATGTCTGCAAACATTCAAGGGCCATTTTTGAGGGGTCCTCGGATGACTCAGATGGGTCATCAGTGGTGTCTACAGGGACCAACACTTTTAACTGTGCTGCAGTCAAGTATGTGTCCACTGACTGTGGGCTGGTGTCTTGGGGCTGTCCTTTGCCTTATGTCAGAATCCTTGAATGTGCCCTAGGAGCAAGTTCAAAAGTGAACTTAGTACCTCTTCACTGATATACTGGCCAAGGACGATTTCCTGGGAGTTGCTTTTCTTGTAGCTGAGGTCATCTTGGGAACATCCCTAGAAGTTTGTCAGTATCCTGCCCAGTGCTCTTCAGGCTATATAGTCCACAAGTATGCAATCTCTACAGGGTCCCTTTTAGGTTTCTTGGACCAGCCTTCAGCTAAATGGTTGGTCTCAGATTCAGCCATCTGGAAGTCAGGTAGCCAAGGGGATGTGGATAAGTCTCTCAACAAAAAGTTGAAGAAACTTGACCATGTGCACAAGAAGCTCTATGTCGCTTCTTCTGTTGCTTGCCATCAGGCAAGTTATGCTATCCTGATAGCGAACTTTTGTCATTCCCTGCATGGAGTGCTGGATGACCTCCTCCCTGCCGATAAGCAGTTGACAGTGTAGTTGGTTAGATACCAGGGTCAAGTACTTGCTAAACACCAACTTCAGACGGCTTTGGATATGGGTGACTCTAGTGCCTGTGCCACAGCATCGGCCATCGCAATGCATTTCATTGCCTGACTGAGGCTTTCCACCTTCATGGCAAATACCCAGCACAAGCTGCCTGATGTTCCATTCTTTAGCACATATCTCTTTGGCCCTGGGGTGGAAGGACATCCCACCAGGACTGAGAAGTCAAGTGCCACCATAGATTCTGTGGTTTCATTGCAGAATGACCCTAAGGCTCAGATGCCTAAGAAAGGTATTTGGTATCGTTATTTTCAGCCACTGTATCGGCAGCAGCCCCAGCAGAGACATGCAGAGCCTGGAGGCTGAAGCTCAAGTTCGGTGGCATAAACAAAAGAGGTAAGTGAGGAAGTGATGCCCCTGGCCCTAGTGGCCAGTGCTTTCTCCAAAGCTGCCCAATGATGGGTTGGGGCACATTTTTCTCCTGCCTGTCCCATCTTTTACTGAGCTTCCAGTGGGGGTGGTGGCTACTCCACTACTGGCCACATTGATCCATCATTACTATGGACAACTTGGTACTGGAGATGGTAGATAGAGAATTGCCTCTAAACTTCAAGGCTCTCCCGCATTACTGACTCCATGCTCCTTGGGAGTCGTCTGTGTTGCAGGACACGAAGTCCACCCTCAGGGAGAACACTACTTAACTCCTTGCAAAAGGAGCAATAGCCAAAGTCCCAGTCACCTAGCAAGTAAGGGGTATGTGTCCAAGTACTTCCTGGTCCCAAAACAGATGGCGGGCAGGCACCCCATACTGGATCTTCACAACCTGAACAGTTCATGTGGAAGCACAAGATCTTCCAGGAACATATCTTCATCATTTATTCACAATAATGGGTCTGTGCTGGACACACTAGGACCCTGCTTGAGCCAGAACTTTTCAGGTGGGCCAGTGCCAAGGCAAGGTGTGTGCATGCACAGCACTGCGAGAGTGGCTAACGGTGCCAGGCTTACCTCGGCGTCAGCCCCCAACTGCCTTAGTTTTTTTTTTTCCCACTATCAAGTGCATTTCAGTGACGACGTTGCTCGCCTTCGAGGACTCAGAACTTCACATCTGTACGACAGCCACTTTCAGTTCTTTGCAGTTTTAGTTTTTAAAGCTAGAGTTTGTTACTTTTGTATCAGTTTTAGTGAGTTTATGTAAATATTTCTGTCAAGTTTTCTCTCAGCCCTACCGAGCCTACATTCAACGGCTATGCAGGATGACGGTAGGGAGCCTTCAGGCAAGTTACTATGGTGGCGGGGCCATGTCCAGTCCACTTTCCCATCGAAGAAGGGTTCTGACCACAGACAGTCCTGTGCTCAGTAGGAAGGACAGTCCTCCGAAGCACAAATGGGTGGGCCCATTCCTGATTCCAGCTGGGTTCTTGGCACTGCTCAGCCTCAAGTTCTTCCTCTTCCCTTCAGAAGAGGAAGCAGCAGTACACTCAAGGTCCCCCTTGGAGGTCTGCCATGAGACTCTCTGTCTCCTGGGACCTTTTTCCCTTGTTGGCACTTTCTGTGTCACCAGGAAACTTTGGTTCCGGGGTGTTGAAGACTCAGATCTGGAGTTCCCCCTCTGTCCTTAAGTGTTGATCCCAGTGGGCAGTTCCACCTCTGGGCAGCTCCTTGGAGCAGTGGGTGCAGTGTCAGGTTTGGTGTCTCTCCTTATGGATCCAGTCCCTGGCCCTTTGGGATTAGTGGCACTGGACCACAGGGCAGGGCCTTCAAGCCAGGAAGAGTGTTTGGCTGCAGCAACAACCTTCTGTCCTTGCTGGTGACTGTGCCGCTGACTCCTGTCCCACTGGCAGCACCACCACTGTGTGTCACTTGGTGGGTCCAGCCAAGTACCACTGCCAGTCAGTTTGGTACTGGCTGGGTTGCTGGGTCTGGTTCTGACATCAGTGCTGCATTTGGGTTTTTCGAGGCCTGACCTGGTACCACTTCTGGTTCTGGTCCTGGTGCTAGGTCACTCCCCCTTCGGGCCATGTCAGCTTCATGTTGACGCTAGGTGGCTGGGATCTCCTGTGCCAGTTTCTGTCTTACCTGGCTCTTGGGGTCCTGGTTGGGCACCAGTTCCAGTGCTGGTCCAGGGGCCAGGTTGTTTCTTGTCAGTGCCAGGTCGGCTGCTGGGGGTGGGGTTCCTGGCGCCAGTTCAGTGCCTCCCGGCGCTGTCCCCTGGCACTGCTGGTTCTGGTATCATGTTGATGCCAGTCCATGCCAGGATCTCCTGACGCTTCATCCGGCCCTTCCTGGTGCCACCTCTTATGGTCCTGGCCCCGACACTGTGTCTCTTATTGTGTCTGCACCATGTGCATGGCACCATGTGTCTGGTGCCTGATGCTGTGTCTGGCGCTAGAGATCTGGCACCGGCTCAGGCACGGTGTCTAATGGCGTGTCCAAAGCCATGTCCAGCACCAGGGGTCTGGCACCAGGTCCAATGCCGTGTCTGGTGTTGTGTCCGACGCCAGTTTCTGGGGACGGGGACAGTGCAGGGTCTGCGCCGGGTCTGGCACCAGGTCTGCATTGTCCCTAGTGCCATCTCTGGCTCCCTTTCTGGCATTCTGTCTGGCACCCGGCACACGCCAGAGGTTCTCAGTTTAGAAGCACCTCCATACTTCTCTCCCCAAGGGGAGATATCGAGGAAGACAAGTCTTACCCCCACCTCATCTCTTCTGAGGGTGGCGATAATGACTTCTTAGCCTGGACTCTTCAGATCCATGTACTTCTGTTGTGCCTCGGGGCATGCTCTTGTGGTAGCTAGCTCCAAGGGTATTTTTCCTTTTGTGTCTTTTGACCAGGTGGGCCAAGCGGTCCTTATCTGCTGTCAATAACTATGTTTCTATGTTTCTGTCCCTTTGAGTTCACCTAGTCCCTGGCACAGGTTTCAGAACAAGGGGGGACTCTGCTGACTGCCATATACAGGACTTCTCCAAGCAGTCATCAGTTCTTTTATTTCTCCAAGATTGGTTAGCTGCCTGGATATGCAGGCTTTTAGGGCCTCCTCCCTGTGCTCTCCTCAATGCCCTATGTCTAGGGAAGTGGCTTGCACTCTCACGGCACACCCAAGATATTAGGACTCCAAGTTACCTTTACCTTGACTGTTGGCTGATAGCCACTTTGTCCAGCCACAAAGTCCTGGCCACAGCCTCTTGCTTTCTTCTTTTCTTGGACTTCTCTTGAGTCTAGACATCTCAGATCTAACCCTTGCAGCAGCTGTTGTTCCTAGGAGTTCTCCCAGATATGATCAGGGCCTAGCTTTCCCTTTGAGGGCAGTATACAGATGATCCTGCAGAGAGCATGCTACTGTAACCCCTAGGTGGCACTATCCCAAGGGCTACTACCCCTGCCTGCTTGGCTAGTAGCAGGTTAAGGGGCCTGGGTAATGAAATGTGTGCCTCCACCCGGAGGTCAGGATTGTTAGTGGTCAAGCTAACCTGGGCACAGCCCTCCGGGACACTGTAACCCCCCTCTTTCCCATCTAGTGGCCTGAACAATATACAGTAATTACTTTCACAATGACCCTTATTCACCAGGCAATTACCCACACTGTTTGCACTTACCACCAGGGCTGGTTCCTCTAGCTAGACCCTGGGGACCCCCTGTAAAACAAGGTTAAGCACAGCAAATAACAACAGTACAATACTCTTAGCACAAACTGGAACCACAGTCAGGTTAAATGCAAACAAAGTTAAATCTGATTTATTCAGGGGACTTGAACAAGGGAGGGGAGTAATCAGGTTGATTTGCTTAAAAGCTACTGTATATTAATCAGACAGTTATGCATGCAATTCAGAGTCCCTACACAGTCACACACTCTGGGTACCCAGGTAGGAAAATGGTGAGCTAGCCAGGAATGTTGCAGCTGGTTGGGGCCCTGTCGTGGAAGAAAGCAACATGCACAACACACACTATTTGTAATCTGGAGCCGGATGGCTCAGTTCGTAAAAGAAAAGGCAACAAAACAATCAGATGACAACATTTTCAGATTTAGCTGTTGTTGCAGGGAGCTACCCTGATGTTTACTCACTATACCCAATACTGGACACATGCAGGACGAAGTCAACACTGCAGGCTGTTGAGCTGGAGTGCCCAGAGAAGCAGGGCCCACATGAATCACCGAGGCGTCGTTCCTGTTCAAGGCGTTGAGCAGGGGGCTGTTCCCAGGCCAGTCTCTTGTCGATGACTTTCTCTGCGTAGCATGTATTCTGGCTGGGCCAGTGTAGCAGGGCCCAGGCAAATGGAAATGGATACAGGTTCAGTCCATGGAGCTGGATACAGTCTCCAGCAAGCAAAACTCAGTTCAGACACACAGTGGGGAACCAAATCACGACCCACTATAAGCACATAGCACATTCACATGTAAGGAAATTCCACTGTACCAGGCAAATGGCTCTCTGGTTGCAATTACAGAGTCTCTGCACAATCCGGGAGTTCAGAGGTAGCTGGAAGTCCTGACAGGCAGATCGCATTCAGCAAATCTTCGGTCTTCTTCAGGTTAAAGCCTGGTCACAATTCAGTGGCTTAATTTGCTCTCTAAGTTCGGATTCAGTCCAAAAAAAGCAAAAGTTCCCTCTCAGGAACAGCAGGCAGGCATGCAGGCCAAACTCAGGCCTTTCAACAGTTCTCCCACGTGAATCCACTATGGATTGCTGCTTGAACTATCTCGAGCTGTTACTTCTTCACTTCCCAATTCAGATCTAACTAAAACTGCAAGCAGTGTGGGACTTTCTCCAAGATCCAAAAGGTTTAGTTGACTGATCTGTCTGTCAGTCACAACAAGGGCTCCCACTCCAGGTTATTTTAGGTGCCAAAAGCCCAAACTACAATTCCTACAAGTTTTGGCCCACCAAGTCCCTGTAGGCAGGCTTCATTTTAGAGTTCCAAATGTACTGATTGGCCCATTCTGATAGTCCAGGACCAAGATGAAGAAAACAAACAGAACTGTCCATGCTGCAAAGAAGGCAGGTTAGAACGAACTGCAATATTATTACTACTCTAACAAATGATCGGTAAACAAGTACATCTTCTAACAGAACTCCCTCTCAGATTAATTATCACTGCAATCCAGGCAGCTCTTAAAGAGACAGTACACAGAGGATATACAGGCACTCTGTGGCAATACATTTAAACTGCTAAAACGCAGGACACCAGCCTGGCAGTGAACATTTAAGCAAGCTCAAGGAAGACTTTTCGGGAATCCCCATTTGTAGAGGGGTTACACCCTTCCCTGCCTGGAGAAAACTTGCCGTCCGTGTCAAGTCTGTACCATCACAATATCAAAAATGCAATATAAACAAGATATATATATCATTAGTTTGTTACATCACTATACCTTGCAATATACTTCACATTACTACATCTATACTGACAATACTTATGCATGTTTCATACAGGTAATGCTGATTCCGCTATGATTAACACATTAGTAACATCACAATACTGATTCATGTTATAACTTCCTGAACATTAAACAATGTAGGAGGGGGCCCTTCCCTATCAGCTAACTTGGGGCTGGATGGGGCAGGGGCACCATACTGAGAAGGAAGAACAGTCAAGCTGGAATTGGTCATTAAACTCAGTTTGGGTAGTGAGCCTTTGTGAACCACACTGAGAGGCAAATCCACTGACCTCCCAGGAGAATCATAACTGAAGCACTGTACTGGCTTGACACCTCAGCCAGTCTTTCTGGGGGAAATAGCCACAGTCTCTGTACTTTCAGCACTAACTTTGGAGCTTTCATCATTCGTGAGAGGTGCCTCTGCATGAATGGGAATGTCCAGACTGGGAGCACTGTCAGCTCCTTGCTCTGTATGCTCTGTTTTCACAACACTTGGCTCATTTCGTGAAGATTCTGGCACAATTAGGCTTTGTGGCACTGAAGGGGGGCTGTCAGCACTCTCATATTGTTGTTCAAGTTCTGGTGTGTGACCAGAGAGATTCAGACCATCAGCCCCTTCTTCAGGCAAGTCACACAGTTCCACTGAACACAGGGAGTCCACAGCCTCAGACATGATACTTTGCACTTCACTTTCAGGGAGCACTGGCTCCAAGGATGAAGCTGGGAGGTTAGGCAGTCCAGAAGGCCCAGCTTCATCCCCATGATTCTGCATAGGATTTCCACGAAACAACTGACTCAGTTCATAGGAGGGATAATGGGCATTACCATAGTCACTTTCATCAGAGGTGGACTGACAGTCACTATCATTCTGGGCCTACTGCGGGGGAAACCTTAAATCTATAACTACTGGGATAGGTTGACTGTGTCTCTTTTTTGTAGCAGCATGAGTCATCGGCCCAGGGGAGGCAATATCTGCTGGCTCAGCTTCAATAATAACTTGGCCAGTAGGCAGCAAGTGGTTATGGTGCATGGTCTTGGCAGCTTTGGAGTTATTCTCTGGGCATAACTTGTATACTGGTAGATCATCCAACTTTCCAACTACTACATGAGGAAGATGGTGCCACCTATCAGCAATTTTGTGCTTGCCATGTAGTCCCAAACTGCGTAACAACACACAGTCTCCGGGCCGTAGCTCTTGAGCCTTTACTTTCTTGTCTTGCCTCTCTTTGTTGGCGAGATTTCTTTTAGCAGCCATTGTCTGGGCCAGTTGATATGTATGGTTCAATTGAGTTTTCAGTTTCTGTACATACTGCAGGTAGTTTTCAGCTCAGACCCCATCTGGAGATACCCCAAAACAGACATCAACTGTCAGGCGGGCCTCTTTCCCAAACATGAGGCGGTAGGGGGAGAACACAGTAGCGTCATTTTTGGTGCAATTGTATGCGTGTCCCAAGGTGCTAATCTGCTGGCTCCACTTATACTTGTCTTTTTTGGGTGGGGGTGCCCAGCATGTCTAGAAGGGGTGTTAAAATGTTCTGGTTAGGGTCCCCTGCAGGTGATAAGGGTGGTTCTTGACTTCCGCAGCCCCCACAGAGAAAGCATTTCTTTGATTAGCCTACTTTCAGAGTCTCTGCCTTGGTCAGAGTGGATCCGCTGGGGGGCACTATAGTGGATGAAGAATTTTTCCACTAGCACCTTGGCCATGGTAGAGGTTCTTTGATCTTTACTTGGAAAAGCTTGTGCATACTGTGTGAAATGATCCATAACCACTAATACATTGCCAATATTCCATTGATCAGGTTCTAAACACAAAAAATCTATGCAGACCAGTTCCATGGGGGCACTGGTAGTGATATTGACAAAGGGGCAGCCCTCTGAGGCAGGGCTTTTCTTTGGAGGCAACGACTACAGGTCTTTACATGGTGCTCAACATTGGCCCCATCTTGGGCCAGTAGAATCGAGATTGTATCAGGTCAAGAGTCCTGTCAATACTGAAGTGCCCCATGTGATTGTGGAGGGACCTCAGTACCAAGTGCTTAAAGGCCATGGGCAGGACCAATTGTTGTTTGTCTACTTGACCACTACGATCCACTGTCTCTCTGTATAACAACTGATTGAGTAACTTCAACCTGGGGCCTTCTTTAAACAATAGGGCAGTTCGCAAGTCAGGGGAACGCAACTTAGACACATATTTCCCCACATGCAAGGCATGAAATGCGGGTTGAATCATAGGATCTTGGGATTGAGCCCACTGAATACTGTCATTGTCAAGTTGAGGTAGTGCACTAATATCTAGAGTACAGAAATGGAGATAGGCAGCCGATATGCAGGTATCAGTAGGGCCCAAGCAATCTACTAGACAGTCCACTGTGTCCGCAGACATCTGTTCATCTCTGTCAAACTTTTGGCACAATGCTCGGATGTCAGGTTCAGACAACCTGACCCAATCACTCTAGGAGACTGGCCTTCGTGACAGTGTGTCAGCATCCATATGGTTCAGTCCTGGCCTGTATTCGACAGCATAATCATAGGTTGATAAACTAGAGAGCTACCGGTGCCCAGTGACATCCAGCTTAGCTGAAGTCTGTACTTAGGTTAGTGGGTTATTGTTGGTCTTCACCAATATCTTTGCCCCATAGAGGTACTCATGAAACTGGTCAACAATGGCCCATTTTAGGGCAAGGAGCTCCAGCTTGTGTACAGGATACTTTCATTCTGACGGGGACAAGCTCCTGCTGGCAAAAGCCACTGGTCTCAAACCAGCCTCATGGTCTTGATACAGCACAGCTCTTAGGCCCTGCAGACTAGCGTCGTATGCAACACATTGGGCTTGGTAGGATCAGCATAGGCGAGGATGGGGGTGTGGGTGAGCTGGTATATGACTTCGTGGAAGGCTGCTTCACATTCGGATGGCCAGCAGGGCCGAAAAGTTTCACCTGTTTGGAAGTATACTTTCTCGGGTTCTTTGACAGACCCTTTCTTGTATTTACAGTTGGCAGGGGGGTAACCTTGGGCGAGATTCAGGAGCGGGCGAATCACGTTGGAATAGTCTTTTATGAACCTGCAGTAGTAGTCACAGAGCCCCAGGAAACGTTGTAGTTCTTTCAAGTTATGGGGCTGGGGCCAAGTAGTCAGTGACTTCAGCTTACTGGGATTGGTCTTTATCCCCTCTGCAGATACTATGTGCCCCACATACTTCACAGAGGTTTGAAAAAACTGGCACTTGTCAATGGACAGCTTGAGGCCGAAGTCTTCCAGTCGGTCTAGGACTTTAAACAGTTGGGTCTCATGCTCCTCTAATATGCGTCTGAACACAATGACATCTTCTAATTACACTAGGCATTCCAGCAAGTTCATATCTCCCACCGCACGTTCCATCAGTCTCTGAAAGGTGGCCGGGACACCTGAAATCCCCTGTAGCATTCTCAGGAATTTGTAGAACCTTAAAGGACAGATGAAGGTGGTTTTCTCGCGGTCCTCAGTGGCCATCAGAATCTGGTAATATCCGCTGCGAAGATCCAATACTGAGAACCATTTGCTCCCATTCAAGCAATCCAGGGCATCTTGTATATGGGGCATGGCGTATTGATCTGGGATGGTCCACCGGTTCAGGATTTGATAATCAACACACACCCTCACTGACCCATTCTTACGCACAACCACAATGGGAGAGGCATATGTGCTCCTTGATTCCTGTATCACGCCAGCAGTGAGCATTTCCTGCAGGTGTCTCCTCACATCATCTGTGTCTGCTGGGGCGAGGCATCGGGATCTCTCTTGAAATGTCCAGTCATCATGCAGGTGTATATGATGCTCTGCACCCTGGACACACCCCATGTCCCATTCTTTTAACGAAAACACTTGGTCTCTCTGGGCGAGTTTCTTGCTAATCCTATCCACCCATTCAGCTGGTAGTGAGGAATCACCAAAGTCAGATAAGTCCGGGGTCACGCTCTCCTTTTGGCCAGAGTACTTGTTATTGGGTAATATTGCAGTGTCTGCACAGTGTACTGTAGCTAGAGTGCACTCTCTGTTCACCCAGACCTCCCGATCTGACACATTTCGAATCTGGACCATCACTCATCGTGCATAGGCATGGGCACGGGCAGGCAAGATGCTGGGTTTAACCAATAATCCTTCCGGCAACTTTCCATCACCTGGTGCATCCAGCATTAATATTTTGTTCTTTACATTTCTCTTTAGGCGGACTTCCCATGGATTGTGCACTGGACGTTGGGGGCCAATACCAAGGAGTCAGGTTCCTTTTTCCACACTAACCCCACTGGCTCATCTGGGTCCTCTTCATTGGGTTACTGTTGTAAGTCATATGCCCTTTTTACTAAGGCTGGAATTCTTAGGGCCTGTCAAGTCATTTGCCCTTGTTTTTCATGGCAGATTTGTGCTAGTCTCCCAAACATATGGGCATTTGTTCCAATCAACAGGGTAACCCCATCATACAATCCGGTAGGGGGACACACTAGGGCCAGTGTCTCTACTTGCTCCTCTACACCAGTTACACTTGCAGGAAAAGACAACCAGAGGCAGACATATCCTAGGTAGGGATAAGACTTGTCACTCAGCCCCCACACATGTAGGCCTTCCAAGGATTGTAATGGCACATCAGATAAGTGTTTGTCATACTAGTCCTGAAATACAGTGGTCACTTGCGACCCACTGTCAAGCACAGCCCAAGTAGGAATACCATTCACAGCCACAGTAGTCTTCATTGAAGGGCCCACTATTTTGGACAACAGCAGGGGCCTGGACAGACGATTTAGCCACAGAGGGGTTTGAGTTAGGATGGCCGAAGCCTTCACTGCAGTCATTTCGTGCACCCCTTGACCACTGACTCATTTTCTGAAGCTCTCCTTGAAGCCAGTTCACCACTTTCTCCAAGTCCTTTTGAGACTGGCATTCCCTCTTCATATGGCCATCCTTGCCGCAATTGTGACAAATGACAGGCTCTCGGGGCATCCTTGGGGAGAACATAGCAGGGGATGCTGGAGATTGTGATCTGACTTCTGCTGGTAGTGTACCATGTCTGAAAAGTTCCTTTAGGGTGGCAGTCATTTCCTTGAGCTCAACCAAGAAGCCACCCTTAGTAGAGGATGCCTGAGGGTGCACCCCCACCCCCATAACAGTCACGTCCTGACAGGGGCCAGGGTCTCTGTCAGCAGGGGATACCTCAGCGAACGCACCCAGTTGTACTTTTCTGACTTCCTTCAGCAACTCCTCCCCCCACCGTTTAGCCCACGGCAGTACACTCATAGTGGTCTCAATTTCAGAAGGGCCTTCCAGTGCCATGATCACTTGGGCTGCCCTCACCCCATAATTACAATCTCCCTCTTCACCTTCTACCTCCCAGAGTTCTTTTATCAAGTCAAAGTAGTCAGGTGGGTTACCTCTCCTATCCTGGAGCCTTAACTGGATGATCTGCAGTTCAGAATGCTTGGCATGTTGCAGTATGTGCCCCACTCTCACACGGTTCAAATCACTGGCGGCTACCACACCTTTCTGGTAAGCTTTCTGCAGAGCTCTTTCTAGGTGAGTAACAGACAAACTTTCCCCCTTCCATTCTTTGGTACCTTGGAATTTCCACATCAAAGTCTCCCCTGGCTCAATGCTCCCAAAATTGCCTTCAGGTACAGATAGGTACTTCTGAGCAGATGCATCAGGATTCGTGGACCTCAAAAATGTAATGGCTTCAAGGTGGGGCCCCTCAAACTTTCTATGATTCTTTTCTGCTTCTCAGCCTCCGCACACTGCCACTCAGGTACCAAGGGGGCAACATAGTCAATCCAGGTCTCCTAGTCATCCTCCCCTGGGGATAGGAGGGTGACTGAGAAGATTCTCAGCCTTTGGTAGGAGTTGTGACTAATGGGGTACAGATATAGGGGCCAACATTGCCATGGGCACAGAAGGCAGGGCAGTAACAGGTGCGGGAGTGGGAAGGGATGTTGGGGAAGGAACACCCCCAGGTGGTAGGAATAATTTCTTAAAGTCCTCTACGGTTTTCCCTTCCTCCAGCAACAACTTAGCAAATTTCTCTGCAAAAGTCTCAGATAATGGTGGGAGCTCATCCTCCCCAGGGTCTTTACTGTCTTTTGTTATCACTCTCCAGGCTGCTAGGACCCTTTTTGAGGCAATAGTCTGTGGTACTTTAGAGCTGTCCACGAGGTCACTACACTCTACCAAGGCTATGAAAGTTTGGGCTATCAAATCAGCCTGTCGACCCACCACCACAGGTTTTTTTTAAACATTCAGCTTTGGAAAGTGCTCCCTCTACAGTGTCCTTACTGGTACCCAGGGGAATATCCAGTATAAGCAGAGCATTCTGGGGGTCGATCTCCTGCCCAGTACACCACCCCACCAACTGGTGTACAGCCATTTCTACTGGGGTAGCCATTAGTCTTTAACAATAATTCATAATTTTTGGCCACTAGAACTAGGCGTCCCAGCAGTGAGCCTCCAAGATGTAACCCCTAGGTGATGCTATCCCAAGGGCTACTACCCCTGCCTGCTTGGATAGTAGCAGGTTAAGGGGCCTTTGATAATGAAACGGGTGCCTCCACCCAGAGGTTTGGGTTGTTAGTGGTCAAGCTAACTCTCAGCCCTCCGGGACACTATAACCCCTTCTTTCCCTTCTAGTGGCCTGAACAATATACAATAATTACTTTCACAATGACCCTATTCACCAGGCAATTACCCACACTGTTTGCACTTACCACCAGGGCTGGTTCCTCTAGCTTGGCTCTGGGGACCCCTGTAAAACAAGGTTAAGCACAGCAAATAACAACAATACAATACCCTTGGCACAAACTAGAACCACAGTCAGGTTAAATGCAAACAAAGTTAAATCTGATTTATTCAGGGGACTTGAACAAGGGAGGGGCATAATCAGGTTGATTTGCTTAAAAGCAGTGGTGGAGGAAGCGAAAGATGGGCCCCAGTGCATGTTGTAATTTTGGGCCCCTCTCAGTGCCCCTGTCCGCCCCCCATATGTTTTGTTTTATTACATTTATGCACACTGGACCCTTAAATATCGAGGATATTATAACACATACACACTTATTTATACACATTAAACGTGCCATTGCCAGTTCAAGTGTTCAACACTGCATAACAATTATAAAAATGTTTCCATCTGGGACAGTGGGACCATGACACAGTATACTGCAACACATAATAGTAATATTCTCTATTCATCTATCTGAATTGCCTTTTGTGAGCCTTTCGTTCTGCAAATTCATCAACGATCTGCTGTAGGTTAATTTTTCTGGCTCATTCATTTTCAATAGATAAGACTCCCAATCCAAGAAGTCTCTCTTGTCCCATACTACTCCTTAAGTAGTTCTTTGTAAGTTTAAGTTTTGAAAATGAGCGTTCAGCACTGGCTACTGTTACTGGGATGGTAAGAAACAGCAGAAGTACTGTACAGACTTCTGGAAAACTGGATGCTAATGCACCATTGTCAACAATTAACACTTTTGACAACTCTTTCACTGATGATTGTTTTAAGATTTCAAATTTCAAACAAGATCTGAATGAAAGCAACTTCCAGGAAAAGCAAGAGAAATTTTTTTAATTTTTTTTTATTTATTAAATTCTCGGATTACAAATACCTTTGAGCAGAAACTGCTCGTTTACAAAGGTTCCACATCAAAGGATGAGGGTCAACATACATACAGAGATAGTAAAAGAATGCACAATAAACAACCAATATAACTAAAAGAAAAAATAAAGATACTCAGTTATAACATACTTATAATATTCATATAACGAGCAGCTTGAGTAGGCAGCTGGCTGCGGTAACAATAGGAGATAGAGGGCACCATAGGCAGTTAGTATTGCAGGTGTGCGGCCGGGAGAGGAAGTTGGCAGGCTAATGGGCCACTGTCTGATGGTGGTGGAAAATGTCTTGTACCAGTGGAGATGCGAAGCAGGAAAGGAGTCACAAGGAAGGCCCGGTGCCAGAGGGAATGAGACTGGGAAAGGGCGTGCTGTGAGACATGAGTGAGCTGGGAGGTGTTTAGAGCTCTCTGTTCAGAGAAGCAGTCACATTGAGTGGTAGAGGTGAGGTAAAGTTTGAGATTCCTTTGAAGGGTCCAAGTGTAGTAGAGGAATGCTTCTTTATTGAGGGAATTGAACCATTGAGCGGTTTTATAGATAAAGGACCGCTGACCCATGGAGGTACGACATCTAGGAACCTGAAAGGTTAGAGATTGGGCACCACGTGTTTGCTGAGTGCCACTGTAGGTAGTAAGGAATGAGCTAACACCAGATGGCATGAGACCAAGGAGAATTTTTGGTAGTAAGCAGGTCTGGTATTGTAGTCTGCTGAGTAGGGTAGCCAGCTGGCCTGTGCATAGAGGTCACAGGTGTGAGTTTGTCGGGCCGCACCCGTTAGTAGTCTACAGGCTTTGTTGAGAGAAACTGAGATCCTGCGGGGGGGGGCACTTGTGGAGGTGGAGCCATTGTTGGCAAGGCCATAGTCAATGATAGAGGTGACAGAGCTGTAGATGGCTAGTTTAAGGGCATCCGCAGGCATACAGTGCTTGTGTTTGTGTAGTAGTCCAATCCGTATATTAGCGGTCTTGGCAACAGTGTCAATATGCCGAGTGTAGGAGAGGGTACTATCCAGGGTAATACCAAGGTACTTGAACTCCTTGACATGTTTGAGTGGGTTCCCAGCGTGGTTCTTGATGGTGAGGGACAGAGAGTTGTGCCTGTTCGTTCGGTTACAGAAGGACATGGTTTAGTCTTGCTATGGTTCAGGACAAGTTTATGTGAACTGAACCAGTCTTCGATGCGCTTTAAGTCGAGCTGCAGCTGGGATTCAAGGACTGTAATGTCATGGTGGCTGGAAACAGGACTGCATCATCTGCTGATAGTAATATTTTTGGTGGCAGGCACTGGGGAGATTGTTGATGAAGAGGAGAAGAGAGAGGGCCCATAATAGACCCCTGGGGGACTCCAGAGCGGACCGGTTTCTCATCCGAAGAGATCCCTGCAATCCTTACACATTGGATCTAATTATCAAGGTAGCTGGTGAACCATGGAAGGGCATCGCTGGAGATCCCAATGGAGGACAGTTGCTTGAGCAGTAGGGGGTGGTTAACTGTGTTGAATGCCTTGGTAAGGTCTATAAATACTGCCCCTCCAAAATTCCCTTTGTCAAGCGTGGCATGGATGAAGGTTGTAAATTCCAGTAGTGCAGTGGTGGTGCTGTGCCCTTTCTGAAGCCATGCTGCTCTGGGCACTGTACATTGTACTTATCCAGGAATTCAACTAGTTGGTCTGACACTATTCGCTCCAGTGCTTTAGATAGGTGGGGGGGGGGAGTGAGATAGGTCTGTAATTGGTGTGGAGCGTCCTATCTCCGCTTTTGTGAACCGATGTGACAGTGGCTTTCTTCCAGAGTGAGGGGAAATGGCCCATTCTAAGCGAGAGATTGAAGATCTTTGTAAGTGGCTCTAAGATTTCATCGAGGACTTGTGCCAGCAGTTTCAGGTCAAGGGAGTCACCACTGCACCCTTGTTTGCCAATGGCCTTTTGAATGTATTTTCTTGCTACTTGTGGTGGGACCTCCTTAAAAAAAAACTTTGGAGTTGTACGTTCTAGTTGGGGGGTAACTTGGGAGGAGCTGGAGGGGAGGTCGTCGAAAAAATTTGGTGGAAGCACACTGTCCAGGTTTGTAAATGCATTATTAAAAGTGCTGCTGATGGTACCTAGGTCGAGTGTAGGAGTGCCATGAAGGTTGAGCATAGTGGGTGATGCTTTAGGATCCTTACCTGTGAGTTCTTTCATGTTGTTCCAGAATTTTTTTCCCTGGTCCCAAGAGTTGGTTAGAGCCTCTTTGTAATAGCTGCATTTAGCACTCCGTATTTTTCGAGTGTAATCATTTCTGGCTGCTTTGTATAATTGTATGTTTACTTGCATCGCAGTTGCACGAGCACAATGCCAGAGGTGGTCTCTGTGCTTGAGTAGAGTTAAAAGGTCAGTAGTAACCCAGGGGTTGGTCTGTCCTTTGACCTTCATCTTTTTTCATTGGTGCATAGATGTCACTGGCTTCGTTGAAACGTTTGATAAATAGGTCCAGAGCTTTGTTGGTGTCACTGAGGGAGTCAAGCACTGCCCAGTTCAGCCTGGTTAGATGGGATTTTAACAGCTGGCGGTGCCCTTGTTTGATAACTCTGGCATAGATAAGCTTGTGAGGTAGCTTGTGGTATTTGTTTGACCAGGAGCAGATGGCAGGCGAGTGGTCACTTATTGTATCCGGGAGTACAGAAACATTGGAGATGCATTCAGGGCGGTTAGATAGAATCCAGTCTAGAAGCGTAAGGGAGCCTGTCCTATAGTTACACCTAGTGGGGGCATTGACCAGTTGAGTGAGGTGATGCACATGCCGCATCCTTATAAGTAGAGTGCCCCAGCCGGAGTGCAGCACGTCTTTGTAGAAATGATGGGCCAGTTTTTCAGCTCCTTTATACAGATCATCATCACTTGCAGAAATCAGCGTATTTGGCTGGATTATGCTGAATCTATCAGCGACTGCCTGCATGCTTTGAAATCGATTTGAAAGCTGTGTGCTTATTATATGAAAGTACCTGTAAAACACGTTCACTTTGAAACGTTGTTCTGAGTCAGCAAGTCTTTCATCTTCACATAGCTCACCAAAATGGTATTTGACCCTTCTCATGTGCTTTTCTTCAACCTTGGCTTGTACACCCCATTTTTCTGATAATGTAATTGCTGATTTTTTTGCCTCATCAAACTGATTTCGAAATATAACTAGATCTTCATTGGCTTTGTGAAGTAAGTTTGCTGCTTTGTAAAGGTCTGTGTCTTTAGATCGTAGCAGTTTTGACACAGCATTGACTGTTTCCAGAATCTTTGTTTGGAGCACCACGAGAAGAACAAAACTCAAATGTTCTAATAATTTCTTTAATGCCAAAGCTTAGTTGCGCTCATCAGCATATTTGCTCTGAAGAACTATTTTTGTGAGTGCCTTCATAACATCTGAATAACAACCTCAAGAGCAGGAGGATTCATACCTGGATGACCAACTGGTAGGACAAAGCTTTTTCAAAGTAACATTGCTGGAAAACTCTAAAGTGGAAGCGAATGAAGATAACATGGCCCGGCGTTTTATACTGTGGCCAAAAAAAAATGTATAGTCATTTGGTCACATCATAAAAATTCCTCACTTCTGGTATCCCTTTTTAAGCCTTATCCCTGATTTATGAGGCAGGAGGTTGAGAGGTATGCACACAGACATATGCAGGTGCTGCTGCATACACCAGTCAGCACTTTTCTCATGATCAGTTCAGTCTGTGTTTGTCTAGCAGTCTTCCTTTTTAGCCTTTTCTGACTGCCTAAGTCAGCATGAGGTGGATAATAATAAGGTTAGAACTCTGGAGGAAGTTCGATTCTGCTGCTTTGTCCACTCTCTTCTGAGTTTTACTGATGAGGAGAGGGAAGAGAGAGAGAGAGAGATACTGCAGAGCAGATGCTGCTGAAAGCCTGGACACAGAAAAAAAGGTCACACAGCATGGGCAATTGACCCCTGCCTCACCCTCCCCTGGCAACTGCAACTAAGGAGTCTGGACTGCACTATCAACATTTACTGTACAAAAAAACACATTTATTTTATGCCGGCTAGTGCAGTGGTTCTAGTGGCCACCTGGCTGCGTGGGTCAAACAATTTTCAGTGAAGTCATACACTGCTGTGTTGCTGTCCATCTGCTAACTAATTCTAAGGGCAGGTTCCTCACTAACTGAGCATGAGCACTGGCTGAAGCAGCAGCAGGCAGCAGCAACCCAACAACAAGTGAAGAGAGCTCTGAACTGAATTAAATCAAATCTTTAGATTTATTTTATGCAGAGGGCTAGACGAGCCAGGCAACATGCCAACCAGCCAGCGGGGGCCCAGCAGCCACCACAGCCCTTAGCAATCAGCAGTAACCCACTCCCCACCTCTCCTTCCTGGGCCCTGGCCTAGTCTGTGTCAGGTTGCACTGCTGCTACAGGTTCAATGAGATGAACTACTAGATCAATAAATTCATTTAAAATGTTAAATATCTGTTCTCTGTGCACCCTAGAAAAGTTCTAGAGCAAAATTTAAGAGGATCAGAGTTAGGAGTAGGCAGGCAATGTAAAAAAGTTTGAGCCCCACGGAGTCAAACAATCTCCACCACCACCACCCTCTCACTTGGCCTCTCTCTCTCTCTCTCTCTCTCTCTCTCTCTCTCAACTATGGCAGTGGGTGCTCTCAACTCGATCGCTTTCCCAGTCGAATCTCCACCCTCTCAGCTCTCCTACCCAACCACAGAGCAAGTAGTGATGTGACTGACTGACTGGCACTGTCCCTGTCCAGTCAGGTGTCAGTCAACCAGACAGTCATGTGATGGAGTCACTCGGTGCTAGGAGGACCCATGGTTGTCCTCCTCCTGTGCTTGCTTAAAAAAAAAAAAAGGTCACACCACCAAAGCCCAGTCACCCACTCCCCACCATTATATCACCAGCCTAGGCTAGCGGCGCTGTTTCCTCCGAGTCCCAGACTGACCTATTGCTTCAGGCTCACTGCTCACTCCCCTTCCTCTCAGTGCTCACTCTTGCACTCGCATCGCAAGTCACGGAGGTGGCGCACAGTCACAAACAATCCATGATCCCGCATGCTGCGTCATCCTTGTTCACTCTTTGTTGATGCTCTCGCCCTCAGCTCACTCATGCCGTAGGCGCCCCATGATCATAAGACAGACCGCCATGGCACAATAGTACTTCCTGGATTTTTTGCTGGCGGCATTGCGTGGTGCGCTCTTGTCTTGATCTGAGATGCTTTCTGCTGCCACCTACAGCCGCCTGGACTGTACACACAGGAGGAACAGAAGGTCAGTCAGCAGTCAGCAGTTTGTGGCACAATAAACTGCAGAAGCAGAACTGTGGGGAATATAAAAAAAACACACATAAAACGGCATGTTTCAGTGGGCCCCTTAAGTGTCTGGGCCCCTGTGCCACCACACCGGCTGCACCGGCTATTCCTCCGCCCCTGCTTAAAAGCTATATTAATCAGACAGTTATGTATGCAGTTCAGAGTCCCTACACAGTCACACACTCTGGGTACCCAGGTAGGAAAATAGTGGGCTAGCCAGGAATCTTGCAGCTGGTTGGGGCCCTGTGATGGAAAAAAGCAACATGCACAACACACACTATTTGTAATCCGGAGTCAGAGGGCTCAATTCATGAAAGAAAAGGCAACAAAACAATCAGATGACAACACTTTTAGATTTAGCTGTTGTTGCAGGAGCTACCCTGATGTTTATCCGACACCCAATACTGGACACAGGCAGGACGAAATCGAGACTGCAGGCTGTTGAGCTGGAGTGCCCGAGAAGCAAGGCCCACACGAATCACCAAGTGTCGTTCCTGTTCAAGGCGTTGAGCAGGGGGCTGATCCCCAGGCTGGTCTCTGGTCAACGACTTTCTCGTAGCAGAGTAATCTTCCCTTGTTAATCTTCACCATTCATTACTGCTTGGGTTAAGCGGGCGGCGCAACCCTTCTGGGAGTTTTTTTTCGAGTTGGCTCTAGCGTCGTCCTCGAGGCGACTGCGTGCATCATGCGCGCGAGGGCGGCCGTTAGGAGCCGCGGACTCCTCCTCCATCTCAGTTCTGTTTCTCCCGCCGTCGGGGCTGTACCTGCTAGCGTGTAGTGTATAGTGTTCGTTCTCGGATTCGTCCCGACTCCTCATCTCGTGTTCTCAGACTTCCACTTAGCGCCATTTGCAGTAGACTGTTCCTTTTTATTTCTATCTCACAGGCGCCGAGTGTTTCCTACTTTTTCCTCAGTTAGTTCACATCATGTCCGGTTCTGGCAAGGCGATGGTTGAAGGCGGGCGCTTATGCATCGGTGCTCCTGTGGCCGGCATTTTTCCGTCTCGGACCGGCATGATGTCTGTCTCCGTTGCCTGGGACCCAACCACGACATGGACGCGTGCGATGCTTGTTTCTCCATGGACCGTCGTGTCCTCAAAGTCCGTGCGTTAAGCTCGGCAAGGCCCTCGACCGGGGCCAGGCGCGCTCCAGGAGATTCCCGAGGTAGGTCTCTAGGCCTTCCCGGTTCCCTCCCGGGCCTGCAGATCCGTGGAGGAGGGCTTCCTCCTCTTCTCTTGCCGAAGAGAAGCTTCTTCTCGCGGTGTCGGGGAACGTCGTGGTCCCCCGGGGCCGTGACGGTGACGCCCTCGGCGAGTCACCTCCTTGGAGTGCAGGCTCCCAGTGTCGAGGCCCATGATTTCTGGGCTGGGCACGGTGGACCCTCGGCGCGCCCTCCGGCGCCGTTTGAATCCAGCACCGCTTGCGGTACCGGCAATCGAAACGGTAGCGTCCTGACCAGTGCCGCTCGTGGTGCCGTGGGCCGATCTCTCTTCTCGGCCCGGGAGCGGGTCAGGTTCCAGCGCCGGGAGCGCGTGAGCCTGGCTGGTACCACAGGGAGGTAGGGCGGGCCTGGCTGTCAGCAGGTGGGCGGTGTCTCGGCGCCGCCCCTGGCACCGGTGCCGTTCGTGGTGCTGTTGCCCCAGGGATTCCCGGAGTTGCCAGCATTGAGGTTCTGCTGGTCTCGTCTTCTTCGGAGGCCGATGACTCGGATGTGGACCCATCCTGGCACCCTGACCACTCGGGTCAGGGTCCCAGTGGCACAGGGTGCCAGGTGGGCCAGCGGGCCTTCCACTGTCCCTTTCCCGTCCTCCCCTGAGGGTTCTCGGGCTGGGGTGGCCCTGGGTCCCAGGGGGGTGATGTGGTGGGGACTAAGGAGGAGGCTCCCCCTCCTAGGGGACCTGTGGCAGCTGCCCTCCTGGGTGCTGTTGCCTCCTCTGGGGGTGTGGGGACGCTGCAGTCGAGGAGGAGGGCTCTTTCGGAGTCCGAGGGGTTGAGGGGCAGGGGACGGGGCCCCAGTCTCTGTCGGCCGCCTCTGGTGGGGTGGCTGGGAGCCGTATCGCGAACCCGCCCTTCCCTCCTGGGCTCTAGGGTGCCACTCAGGTGGCGTGCTAATGGACTGCCCTTCTGGAACCATGCAGTCCCGGGTTAGTCACAGGGGAGGTTCTCCCCTGGGCTCTTCCAGGCATCGCTTTCTCAGGGTTCCGTCTTGCGGCCTGGTTTGTTGTCCAGGATCCCGCCAGCTTGGGCTCCGTTCCCCGGATTTCAGAGTCCTGGCAGAGGTCAGTTGCCTCTTCATAGGTGTCCTTCTCCAGTACCTCTGCTTCCACCCCCCACGCTTCCAGGCCATGTCGGTCCTACGGGTCCGTTATCCTGGGAGCAGTTCAGGGGTTCTGCGGCGGCCTTCCCCTCTTACATTAGGTGTATGCATGAGCGGGTCTTTGGACTCTCCCCACAGCCGCAGGAATCCTCTGGACATTCGAGCTCTCCATCATCCTCGTCTTCCTCCTCTGAGGGAGAGGAACCCCTTGCTCATCTCAGCATATCAGCGATTCCTCTTGAGGATGGTGAGGGACCTTCGAATCTCTTATGTAAGGAGAGACAATACCGAACGGGAGACGCGTGAATTCCTTGGAGAATTCAGTGCCCAACACCTGGTGGTACCTTCCTGGCCTATCCCCTTCCAGGAGGCGTCTATCCGTTCCTGGCAGTCGCCAGCCGCCCTTTCTCCAGCCCCGCTGACTGCCGTCGAGGTATTGCCCCTCGAAATCCCTGGGTACTCTTCCAACCCGCCCTCAGGCTTGGGTGTACCTGAGAGACTCCTTCAAGGCGCTGCTGGTGCACGACCTGCCCTGAATTCAGTTCTCTAGTTCACGACCCGATTGGGGCGAAGAGTCTTCTTCTCGTCACGGTGGCTTGTATTGCATCACATCAGGCTCCACCACGCTGCCTACAATCCGCATCTGTGGTCGATGCTCTCCCAGCTCCTAGCATCAATGCCTGATACGGAGCAAACCAGACAAGCTATTGCCCTCTCCGCTATAGGCCTGGAGCTGGCAAGATACCAAGCAAGGGCATCTTACGACGCCAATGAGGTGGCTTGCAGGGACAGCGATCTGCATTAGGCGGATGGCATGGCTTCATCTATTAAGGTTGTCACCTCTGGCTCGGCATAGGGTGATGCGCTCCGCTTTCCGGGGGACCCGTCTTTTCTCCTCCAGAGCTAGGAGACTTTTGCAGGGGCTTCCTCCGTCTCCCCATCCTCGGGAGGCACCTCCTAGCTCTTCTCCCACATAGGCTTCTCTCTGTACTAGCCAGGGTCTTCCCTTCTGTTTCTCACCAACAGGAGGCTGGGGTCTTGTTCCCTCAGGGTTATACCCTCCCCTTTTTAAGGGGGAGGGGGTTATACTCTCAAGCAGTAATGAATGGTGAAGATTGACAAGGGAAAATATAAAAATTACGTTACCTCCCGTAATTCTTGATCTTCTCTTGTATCTTCATCATTCATTACTAATCTCCACCTTCCCTCAGTGGCCTCCTTCTGTGGCGTCTCCCTCCGCCTCGTTCCTCTTACTCCCTTGGCCTTTATGCCAAAAAAAACTTTCTGTTTTTCCCATTCTTGGTGAATGGATCCCAGGGATTTACTTCACTCTAAGATCGATTGACGTTTTGCTCATAAAAGCGCTGAGTCGTTGGGGAGATGCATGGCTCTTGCCTCGCCGTGTTTGGCAGGCGCAGCACTTCTAGGGACTCTGTGTAAATACTGTCTGTACAGTTAGTATAGTCCCAAGAAAGAAAAAAAAAAAAACTGCTAATCAATTATTTAAAACCCTAATCAATTATTTAAAACCCTGGACCCCCTTTTTTCCTCAAGATAAAGAGAACGAAATGCAGTTACAAATTTCTTTAATTCTGAGGGAACTCTTTCTGACTGCCTCACCGGTGCAATTCTTGCCTCCTCAGGTCATGTTGTTCCACAGCCTGGTGGCCATGCCCTGTCTGGGCACCTTCAACTTAGGATCCTTATGGCGGGCATTGTTTTCAAAAGCTTTGCAGCTGCTGGCTGACCTTGTCAGCTTCAAGCCTCTGTCTGCCTTGTCATGGCAAGTCTGATTGAGTCCTCTCTCTTTTTCTTACAAACTGCCTTCGAGAGAAGCTTAGTTTTTCCATTCTCTTCTGTGGTAGCACTTATCAAGGTGCTAGGAACTTAGTCCTCTTCCTGGATGAGCGCTCTTCCGGAACAGGTTCTGCTCAGTCAGTCCAGGAGCCCTCAACTGGGATGAAGAGACTTGGCATGTTGAGAGTCCTGAGACTCTGCCTCTCTTGGTCTGTTTAGCAGGTTTGGTGGAACCTCTCCTCAGTCCTACCAGTAGGGATTCTTGCTCCTCTCATTAATTTCGAGCCTATAAGCCTCTCAACCAACAGCACTGCTCAACGGGCACTGTTCTCCTTCTCAACATGCCACTCTCTCTTTCTTTCTTCTTCCTTCATTCCTCTCTTTCTCCTTCCCCCCTCTCTCTCTGTGTTCCTCCCTAGAGCCGCCCCGGAAAGGGCCCTACGGTCCCTAGGGTAGAATTCTCTCTCTCTGTCTATTCTCCTTCGACTTATTCCTTTTTCAGTTTATTTCCTTTCCTTTTTCTATCCCTTGGCTCTCTTGCCTTGCTTCTTTTTCTCACACTTTATTTTGCCTCTCCGGCTAACAGAACTGAGATGGAGGAGGTCATGGCTCCTAACGGCGTCCCGCCTGCGCGTAGCGCGGTGCGTCGCCCTCGGGGCGAGCGCGTTGAGAGCCAACTCGAAAAAAAAAACTCCGTAGCGGTGCACGCCTCCGGCTTAACCCCAAGCAGTAATGAATGGTGAAGATACAAGAGAAGATCAAGAATTACGGTAGGTACGTAATTTTCATTTCTGGCTGGGCCAGTGTAGCAGGGCCCTGGCAAATAGAAATGGATATGGATTTAGTCCGTGGAGCTGGATACAGCCTCCAGCAAGCAAAACACAGTTCAGACACACAGTGGAGAACCAAATCACAACCCACTTTAAGCACACAGCACATTCACATGTTAGGAAATTCCACTGTACCAGGCAAATGGCTCTCTGGTCACAATTACAGATTCTGTGCACAATCTGGGAGTTCAGAGGAAGCTGGAAGTCCTAACAGGTCAATCGCATTCAGCAAATCTTCGGACTTCTGGTTAAAGCCTGGTCACAATTCAGTGGCTTAATTCATTCTCCAAGTTCAGATTCAGTCCGAAAAAAGCAAAAGTTCCCTCCTCAGGAACAGCAGGCAGGCATGCAGGCCAAACTTCAGGCCTTTCCACAGTTTCTCCCATGTAATCCACTATGGATTGCTGCTCAAACTATCTCGAGCTGTTACTTCTTCACTTCCCAACTCAGATCTAACTGAAACTGCAAGCAGTGTAGGACTTTCCCCAAGATCCAAAAGGTTTGGTTGGCTGATCTGTCTGTCAGTCACAACAAGGGCTCCCCCTTCAGGTTATTTTAGGTGCCAAAAGCCCAAACTACAATTCCTACAAGTTTTGGCCCCACCAAGCCCCTGTAGGCAGGCTCCATTTTAGAGTCCCAAATGTACTGATTGGCCCATTCTGATAGTCCAGGACCAAGATGATGGAAACAAACAGAACTGTCCATGCTGCAAATAAGGCCGGTTAGAACAAACTGCAATATTATTAGTACTCTAACAAACGATCAGCAGACGAGTACATCTTCTAACAGAGCTCCCTTTCAGATTAATTATGACTGCAATCCAGGCAGCTCTTAAAGAGACAGTACACAGAGGATATACAGGCACTCTGTGGCAATACATTTAAACTGCTAAAATGCAGGACACCAGCTTGGCAGTGACCATTTAAGCAAGCTCAAGGAAGATTTTTCAGGAACCCCCATTTGTAGGGGGGTTACACTACATTATGGACCGCAAATCTGTTTAAGCCCGTCCCATGAAACTCATGGTCGGCCTTATAGCAGCTATCAAGCCACTGGTTTGATCACTTGCTTGCCAGTCACTGAAGAACAATCTCCTCCACAGTTTTCCTTCTCTCATCCGGAACCCCAGGCATCTCTCTCTTTGGAGGCCTCCCTGTTGGGTAACCCACTGTCAGCGTTTCAATTGCAAGGTTCTGGAACCCGTCGGAGTCTCATCTCCCCTTCAGTGGGTTACAGATACAAACTGTTTTTGTATGTCCTGTCAGCTATGGTTACAAAACAGTCCTTTTCCAGACAGTCTGCCATGTATTACATGAACAAACAATGAGCACTGTCTTACCTTGTTTGCTGAGAAGCTATGGGACTGTGAAGAGAGAACCTGGAGCAGGGGATCCTACTCCAGGCCAATTATCTGCCAGTAGTCTAGAACACACTGGCAGGTTAGCTTGGCCAAACAGGGTCCCATCCTCACAACTGATTTTGTGAGATCGTTGTTTAGTCTGTGGGGCACCCCAGATGTAGATTATTTTGCACAAACTGCCTCGAGTCTGATCCAGAAGGCCAGGACATGGCTTTTTCTGCCAGGATGCATTTAGGCTGCTTTGGGAAAATCTTTTCTGTGTGCATTCTCTCCAGGCCCCTAGTGCTGAGACTGTTACTCAAACTGGATGTGCAAGGGCACAAAATCTCTCTGATTATACCTTGTTGGCCTCAGCAGAAAGATGGTTTTCTCTGTCAAACAAGCTATCAATCGGCCAATGGAGGATCCTTCCTCTCAGGTTGGGCTGTTGTCTCAGGGTCTTCTCCATTCCAACCTGTGCTTCCTTCACCTTCAAACCTGGCTACTAAAGAGATGCAGGTGAATAAGAACAAGGTATTTCAGAAGGTTCCTACAATACTCTCTCCTGCCCATAACTTTCCACTAAAGAAGACTTACACAACCAAATGGAAGGTTTTTCCATCCGGTGCTCCAAAACTTGCATGGACCCTTCCTTGCGAAAGGAACAATAGCCTATGTCCCAGTCACCCTAGCAAGTCAGGGGTATGTGTTCAGGTACTTTCTGGTCCGAAACAGATGGCGGGAAGGCACCCCATACTGGATCTTCACAACCTGAACAGTTCATGTGGAAGCACAAGATCTTCAGGAATGTATCTTCACCAGATCAAAATGTAATGATGAACTGTGTATCAACCCCTCCCTTTCATTTTTACCTCATACTCCCATTTTCTTCAATGCAAATTCCAGGTTGGTAATCTTTGCCTTCTTGGAGTCACAATGGATTACAAATTGAATAACATTTTCCCTTCTATCCCCTTTTCATAAAGTATGGCATAGCATTCCCTTTCTGTTTCTGTCTTTAAGTGGGTTTAAAATAAAGAGTAAAATAAGTAAAATTTCACTGTTATGTTTTGTTACCTCTCAGAGTTAAGGAGGAAAATTATTTTAACTAATTTAAGGATCCTTTCGTTGCATACATACAGTGAACTTGGATTGTCTTGCACTCTGTTTTTGAACTTACTGAATGTTAAGGAAAGAAGTTGTTTTCCAACCTGTATCAAGTGCATTCCACCTAACAGTTTAATTATGCATATGAATATAGCTAGAATGATTAACTTAATGTGTTAAGAATTTTTTGAATAAAATATGTAAATTGAATTTTGATACCTGTTAAAGGTGAACACACCTAACGGTCACTACATCCACCCCTGACAAAGGCCCAGATAGGGTTGATGCACTGGGGCATAGCTATCTAGTTAACTACTCTGGACCTGCTTCTACAATAAAATCATTTTAATGCATTTCTTTGCCTACCAGTGTGGATTGCTTTGGAGTGTAGTTATTGCTGAGCTGATATTGTCTGGACTGGCAGTCCAAACCTGCACCCTTCCCGCTGTTTCAGTGTGCAATTGATTCTCCAAACATTTACTAGTGCCAAGGTAAGCTGCATGCACACACAGCACTGAAGACCAGCTTGTGCTGTATGGCTTACCTTGGCACAAGCCCTCAGCTGCCTCAGTTCCTGTTTTCCTGCCGTCGAGTGCGCATCACTGATAACGACGATTGCCAGCTGGAAATCAGAACTTCACGTCTATACAACAACAGCATTCAGTTCTTCTTGGTTTTTAGTGTCTGAAGCTAGAGTTTGTTATTTTTGTATCAGTTTAATGTTATTATAAAACTTTTTTCTCTCAGTCTCTCATAGCCCTACCAAGTCAATGGTCGACAGCCATGGACAACAACCATAGGGAGCATTCTCAAGCAAGCTGCTCCGGTAGCAGGGCCACTCTCCCCATCAGGTAAGGTTCTGACAATGGGCGGTCCTGTGCCTGAAGGGAAGGACAGTCCTGCCAGAAGCAAAAAAAGAAGCAGGCCTGTTCCTGATTACAGTCGGGTTCTTGGTGCCGCTCCCCCTCGAGTTCTTCCTTTTCCTGTTGGATGGGAAAGAAGTGGTTCTACTTGAATTGCCACCTAAGGAGGGTCTGCCATGGGATACCCTGTCCGGCAAGGGTCAGAGGATCTCAGTATCATCGCGTCACCTGGAGCCTCTGGTTCTAGGAGGGTTGTGGCCCCCAAGCCTAGAGTCCTCTCTCTCTCTCTCTCTCTCTCTTAGTGGAGACTCCGGTGGAGCAGTTCCACAATTGGGCAGTTCTTATGAAGCAGTAGATGTAGTGTTTGGCTCATTTGCCTCTGCCTGTAAAGCCAGTCCCTTGTTCCTCAGGACCAGTGGAACTGGAACTGCGGGTAGAGACCTCTAGTCAGGTAGAGCATTTGGCTATGGCAGCAGCCCCTCGTCCTTGCCAGGGACCATGCCTCTGACTCCTATCCACTGGCTGCACCCCTATTTAGTGTCACTGTGATGGGATTAGCTGCGGTACCATTGCCAGTCACTCCAGTGGGTGATCGTCAGTAGAGGGTCAGCACCACTTTCGGTTGCTGGATTTAGGCCCTTTCAAGGCCTGTCCAGCACTGGCTCAGGCTCTGCCCTCGGTGCAGGGGCCTTCCGGCACTGGATTAAGTTTTGGTTACAGCACGCCACTGGTGCCAGTCCCTCATAAATCGGGGATGGTGTCACTGGTGCTGCCAAGGCCGCATTCTGGATTGCAGGGTTTACAATCCGTCCCCCTCTCTAACTCTCCTCCCCCCCACAGGAGGAAGTGGAGGGGGTTGAGTATGACCCTAACATCATCATTTCTGAGGGCAGTGACGAAGACTCTTTCTATAACCTGGATTCTTTGGATCCAGGCCCTTCTTCTATTCCATAGGAGGATCTTACTTTCCAGGCTTTGTTCAGGAATATTACTTCTGTACTTGATTTTGAGCCTTCAGTCATTGAGCCAGGTAAATGTTTCCATCTGCAGTGGTTAAACATTGCTACATACCAGTCAGTTTAGATCTTCCTGGACCATATCTTCACCATTGATTCACAGTGATGGGTTCTGAGCTGGAGGTGCTAGGACCCTGCAGGAGTCAAAAATCTTCAGGAGGGTCAGTGCTGAGGTAGGCTGCGCACATGCAGGCGCTGCGAGACTAGCATGCACTGCATGACTACATAGCGGCCCTTAACGCCTCAGTTCCTTTTCGCCATCGAGTGGCGCTTCAGTGATGCGTTGCTCACCTGCCAGGAGTCAAATCTTCATGTCTAAATGATAACAGTATTCAGATCTTCCAGGAATGTATCTTCACCATTAATTCCCACTAATTGGTCTGTGCCGGACACACCAGGACCCCGCAGGAGATGGAACTTTTCAAGAGGGCTGGCACTGAGGCAAGCCATGCGCACTCACTGCGCCGCGAGAGTGGCTCACAGCATCAGGCTTACCTTGGCATCAGTCCCCAATTGCGTTTGTTCCTTTTTTCCCCCGCTGTCAAGTGCACTTCAATGACGACGTTGCTCACCCTTTGGGAATCAGAACTTCACATCTATATGACAACTGCATCAGTTTGTTTCAGTTTTTAGTTGTTTTAAGCTAGACTTTATAATTTTTTGTCTTGTGATTTTATGGAAAATGTTCTGCCAGTCTTCTCTCAGCCCTTCCAAGTCTCATCAGAATGTCTCTAGAGGATTACGTTAGGGATCTTTCCTGGTGCTGTGTCTGGCCTGGTGCCATGTTTGGCACAGTATCATATTGATCCAGCACCATGTTTGGCCTGGTGCCATGTTTGACCTGGCGCCATTTGTCCGGCACTGTGTTTGGTCTGGCACCGTGTTTGGCTCGGTGGCATGTTTGATCTGGTGCCGTGTTTTGCATAGCACCATGTTTGACGATGGCGCCCGTGTTTGGCATGGCGCCTTGTTGGCTCAGTGTTGTGGTTGGCGGGCTGCTCTGGTGGCGGGGGCTGTGTCTGGTCCACTTTCCCACCAGGGAAGGGTTTTGACCAACTGCAGTCCTGTGCTCAGGGGAAGCACAGCCCTCCGGAGCACAAAGGAGCAGGCCAGTTCCCGATTCTGGTTGGGTTCCTGGCACCGCATGGCCTTAAGTTCTTTCTCTCACCTTTCAGGGTGAGAAAGAAACAGTACCACTTGAGGTTGCCCCACCGGAAGTATTCTACAAGACCCTTGGTTCCTGGGACTGTGGCCCTGTTGACGCAGTCCGCATCACCATGGACCTTGGTGCCGGGACACTGAGACCTTGGGCCTTGAGTCCCCCCTCTGTCCTTTGGGGGGGTCCCCAGCGGGCAGTCTTCCCTGGGCAGCTCTTTGGAGCGGCACATGTAGTGTCAGGCTGGGGTGTTGCTGCTGGTGGGTCCAGTCCCTGGCCCTTGTAGGTTGGTGGCATAGCATCCACAGGTGAGACCCCCCCAAGCCAGGTAAAGCATTTGGGTCTGGCAACGTCCTTCTGCCCTTATCAGTGACTGTGCTGCTGACTCCTGCCCCACTTGCCATACCCCTACCTTGTGTCTTTTGGTAGGACCAGCCAGGTACCACTCTGGTCACCTCGGTACTGCCAGGGTCATTGGTGCTCTGGGGCTGACATTGATGCCAAGTTCAGCCTTCTAGGCCTGTCATGGTGTCTTTTTAGCCCTGGTTCTAGTGCCAGTTCAGCTCTTCTTCGTCTCCCTGGAGCCAGAGTTTTTCTTTCTCTCTCTCTTGCCTTGGTGCTGGTTTGGTGCCTTTAGTGCGTGGCGCCAGGCCCAACTGTTGACCCTGGCACCATGTTTGGCCCAGCACCATATTTGGCCCAGTGCCTTGTTAGTTCAGCGCCATGTTTGGCAAGGGTCTTTTGGACTATGATTCTAATCCCATCCTTGTGTCCCTGAGGATGACAAAGATTTGCTAGCTTGTTCTCTCCAGACACAGGCCCTTCTGCTGTGCCTCAGATTTGGCCCCTTCTGGGTTTCCTAGCTCTTGGGTTTTTTGCCCTTATTCTAGCCCTTTGGAGCTCTCTTTCCCCTGCTAAAACAAAAAAAAAAGAACAGGGGGCTCTGCTTCTGCTTATGCAGACTGTGGCTTTAGTGGTTGCCAACTCTCTTTTTCTCCAGGGTTACTTCCCTAGGTATGCTTTTAAAAAAAAATCTGGGTAGGTGCCTTGCGTTGCCTCTATACACCCCAGGAATTTAGATTCCAGGTTACCTCGGTTCCTCTGTTTTGCAGCTCTGCAGAGCCTGGAGATCTCAACTTTAACCCTTTCAGCAACAGCGGTTCATACGGTCTCTAGCTGTGATTACAGCTCGCCCTCCTTCCAGGGACAGAATTCTGCTTCTCCTGCAGATAGTTTCACAGCACAGTCTTTTTAAGCCTACTCCATGTGATGCAGGTTGGCTCTGACAGCACATGGTCAAGCTAGTTAGATTACTAGCTTGATGGTCAGTGGTGGTCAAGCTCCTCCAGGTTTCCCTTTCCCAAATGGAGCCTTGGCTGACACTCTTCAGTTGCCTTCCTATTGGAATAGGCAATCCACTTCAGGGCTGCAAATACAAGGAGTCTGGAACCCGACTCTGACTCCTGTCCTTTCAGTATTTTGGAGATGCGATCTCTTTCATGTGGCCCCTGGGCCTTGGTAGATCTCGTCAACCACAAAACAGTTTCCTTCCAGACAAACAGCAGTCTGGGACATACAGTATTACACAAGCAAATTAAATAGACCACACTTTTCCCTTTCTGCAGAGAAGTTGTGGAAATGTGGGAAGAGGGCCTGGAACAGAGGATTGTACTCCAGACCATCTATCCACCAGGGTATGCCGTCACCACAGCGACTCCGGCACCACGAAGACCATCACAGCGACAGGAATAGGGCAAAACCCGCCTGTTGCTGTGATGGTCTGTGCAGTGTTCGGGACTGCCTCGCTGGGTGTTTGTCCCCACAAGGGGGGTGTTCGGGGGCGCATCTCCTGATTGTGTGTGCTGACATCCCCGTGGCTACAATGCCGACAGTTGGCACTGCAGCCGTTGCTGTAGGGGATGTCGGCACTAATGCTGTTGAAGCGCTATAGGTAAACCATCTGCCAGGAGTCTTGAATACTCTGCAAGATGAGCTTGGCTGACCTCAGGCCCATCCTCACGAATGACTTTGTGAGATCGCTAGTTGATGGCGGGACACCCCAGATGTGGGCCTTTTGAATGCCCACACTGTGCCAGAACTATGTTTCTACTGCAGAAATCTAGGTCATGGCATTTTCTGTGTAGATGCCTTAGACTGCTATGGCAGATCTTCTGCACGCATTCCCTCCAATTCACCCCCACCCAGTGCAGAGGGTATTGTTTGAGCTACAGGGACACGTAGCACGATCATTCTGATTGCACCTTTCTGACCTCAACAAATATGGTTACCTCTGTTGAACGAACTGTCAGTCAGTGGAGGATCCTTCTTCTCAGGTTGAATAATTGGCTCAAGGTTTTCTAGTCCATCCCAACCTGTGCTTCCTTCACCTTCAGGCCTGGCTTCTGAAGAGAAGGAAGTGAATAGGTGCAAGGTATCTCAGTATGTCTCTAAAGTACCTTCTACTGCCTGCAAATCTTCCACTATGAAAACCTGACCAACCATGTGGAAGAGTTTTTCCATCTGGTGCTCTAGAACTCGCATAGAACCCTTCCGGTGTCTAGCTAGCTGCATTCTGGAGCTCTTACTGACCTTTCTGTTGCTGGATTGCAGGATTCCACAGTCAAGGTCTGATTCTGTGTTATATCTGCATGCCTTCAGCCCTCGGTCCCACTATCAGGCTCAACTACCTCTTTTGAGATCTCTTTAGGGCATTTTTCTCACAAGGTCCCTCTTCTGGGAGCTGTTGGTTCACTGCAAAATCAACCTTGTGTTGCCCATACTCACCCACAAGCCCTTTTTAAGTCTCTTGCGATATGTGAGCTAGGATGCTTACTTGGAAAGCGCCTCTCCACTAGATATTTCTTCTGCTCGCAGAGTATCTATATCACTGGTTTGATTGCAGATCCCTCATATACTGTTTTCCACAATGACAAGTTAGTACTCACACACATTAACATCCTTACTGGTGACATCGGAGTTCCTCTGCAACAGCCACTGTGCTTCCTACCTCCTTGCCAGGAAGGGAGGCTCACTTTACTTAGGCAGATCCAGGATTTCAATCATCCAGATAGCTTTTGTTCTCCTTCACTCCCATTTTATACGTCAGCTTCTTTCAGTCAGGTGCATTCTGCCTGGATGGCAAACTGTCTGCACCTCTGCTATGCCATAGTACTGCTCATGCTGAAATGTCAGGTGTGTCCTTTTCACCCTGCAGTTGTCACATCCTTCACACGTTCTCTTGTGCCTTTGGTGATACCTTGAAAGCTGTAACTTACATCCCAGAGCCAACTAGTTAGCTCTCTGCCCTGGATGTCACTGCCAAGAGTATGCCATTTTTGGCAAGTCTGGCCTGGATGGACTCAAGTCCTTAGTGAGCTCTTCGCTCTACCTCCCTAGCCAGAGGTTTTATCTAAGCTTGGTACTCTGACCCATTAGTGGGAATTAATGGTGAAGATACATTTCTGGAAGATATGAAAATTATGTACTTGCTGTAATTCTTGGTCTTCTAGAAATATCTTCACTGTTAATTCACATGCCCTCCGCCATCCCCAAGCTCACTCCAGTATCTTTTTGGTCTTCTCCCTTGTTCAAGGGTTGAACTGTGAAGACATTATATTACTGTCATACTGACCACCCTTACACAGGTCATCAGGGTTCCTTATGCCCTTAGCATAGATGCATCACCAGTAGTTAGGTTATACTGCACCTCCTTAGTAAAAAGGAACTGAGGCGGTTGGGGACTGGTGCAGAGGAAGCCCTGACGCCACAAGCCACTGTCACAGTGCCATGCATGTGCACAGCTTGCCTCTGCGCCAGCCATCCTGAAAAGTTATGTCTCCAGCGGGGTCCTAGTGCCTCCGGCACAGATCCGATACGTAGGGATGTAAGTTTGTTATGGATGAGGTTTAATGACCCATCAGTTGCTCATGAAAACATTAGTAAACATTAGTAAACGTCGTGGCACTGTCATCATTGCTACGTTTTGATGACAATAGTGAAAGTCATGGAAGTCCTGAATAAAGACCAAATATCATGGAATCCATGATGTTTATGACTGCCATGACAAACTTATATCCCTATCCATTAGTATGACTTAATGGTGAAGATATTCTTTATGGTAAGTACGTCATTTTCATTTTGTTCTGATTTAGTGAATTTTAAGCTAGAATTGTTATTTTTCTGCCAGTTTTGTAAAAAAAAAAAAAAAACATTTTGTCAGTTTCTCTCAGCCCTACCTTCAGCGGCTGAAGACCATGGACGGCGACAGTGATGGTGAGGAGCCTTTTCAGGCATGCTGCTCCAGCAGCGGGTTGTGTCTGGTCTACTTCCTCGCCAGGGAGGGCTCTAATGATGTGCAGTGAGGTCCTGTGTTCAGGAAGGGACAGTCCTCTCATAAACTCAAAAAGAAGCAGTTCTGTTTTCATCTCAGGGGTCTTTTAGCATCAGTAACAGTATGCAGTAAGCTGGCTAGGTTCAGCTGCCTCAGAGCTGGAGTTTATGATAATGAATCAAATGAATTAGCCAGTCAGAAGAGACTTAGAGGGTGTGCTGATTGGAGCTTGCCCAGAGGGCACCAGAATTTTTTCTCTGCCTGACTAACACTGTCTCTGGGGTGCTCTCTCACTTTTGGCCAAAGAGAGAAACTTGCTTAAAGTTCTTACTTTTTACTTGTTTTAGTGCTGAGTCTGTGAGTATGTAGTTGCTTTTTGCGTTGTTTCTCTATTTTGTAGTGGTTCCCGGGAACTGCTTTTCCTATCTTTACCGTTCCTTTCAGTTATTTCTGAAGTAAAATAAATAGCATCTTAAGTGTTTTGACGGTATTTTATTTTGTTAGCAGTTCCCATTTTTTAGTGGGAACCGTCGTTTTTCTTCATTTCAAACTACTTTTTACCTCAGAAAGTCGTGGTTCTTCACTGCGAGGAACTGACCGCAAATCTATATTTTTCCCATTTGTGCCATATATTTTCAGTCATTTCTGACAAATTGGCATGTCAGAAAGACCAAGAAAGGACTGGACCTACAGGTTTTAAAATTCTTTAAAGTGTCTTAAAATTGTGGCTAAGGCAGACAGCCATGAATTGTGTTTACATTATTTAGGTCCAGACCACTATTGTGTTTTTGCTCTAGATTTTGTTCAAAAACAATTAAAAGAGAGCCAAAAATTAGAAATGATGGCTTTCAGTCTGCTTCTCCCTCTGCCAAAGCTTCTGAAGAGGGTCCTCTTCAAGGATAATCAAAAGAAAAGTCCCCTAGGGACTTCTCTGAGAATAAGTCAGGTAAGCACAATAGCAATAATAATGGTGACCAGCCAAAAAGAGACAAGGGCAGTAGGTCATTGATTCAGGGCCTGCTAAAAAGAAATTTAAAGAAAAATATACCACTGCCCCTCCCGCATCAAGGCCATGGAGATGCTAGTGGCACAAAAACATAAAGAAAATGAAAACAAAACAAAGTCACAAAGAGAATGAGAAAGTCTCTGACTTAGAAAGATTTACTCTTTGTTGAAGAAATGGCCAAGGCTTGGCACCTTTACCAAACTATGCAGAGTATGGGCAATATCTTTTCTACCCCCTCTACCCCTGTGCACCATAGTGCTGCTGTCCCAGTTTTTGGTCCAGAATACTACTATGGTGTGGAAGATGGTGATGATGATGAGTCAGAAAGCCAGCCCCTGGAGCCTGATGTTTCACCGGACCAGGAGTTTGGTACTTCACCAAATGGGCGGAGGAGATTTCCTCCCTAGTTACTTTTTTGCAGTACATGGTGGATACCTTGGACCTTCCTACCCAGAAGACCACCAAGGGTGAAGAGGAGGAGGATGAAGACTATAAAGAGATGATGGGTCTTCCACCTCCAAAAAAGATAGCGTTACCTATCTACAGATCTTTAAGAAAAACTACCATGAAGCTACTCCAGACCCCCACTTCTTTGCCTGGAGTGGACAAAAAAGTTGGCAGAAAATATCAGCTGGCAAGACGTGATACTGAATTTCTGTGTGTTCATCAAAGTCATGAGGGAGTAGTGCAGGCTGCAGCTTGTGACAAGGCTAAAGTCCCACCATCCTCCCAGCCTCCTGAGAGAGAGTCCAGAAAACTGAACTCTGGCAAAGAAATCTTATACCACAACTTGTTTACTTTTGCGCCTGTCTACTTATTTGGCATACTAGCTGTGTGGCACCTTATCTCAGGAAACAGGGCATTGCATTCTACCCATGCTTGGCTTCTAATGGGTAAGACCCTCATCAGGTCAGAGTGGCTCTCAGTTTCACAAAACAAACTCTGCAGTCTCTGGGCTTTCTATCAATGAAAATAAATACAACTTAGATATAGCACAGCTCCTCACCTTCATAGGGCAGAACTGGATACAGACCAGAGCAAGGCTTTTCTTCCAGCAGACAGGGTTGAAAATTTATTTCAGTGGTAAACTCCTTTGTCTTGGGCCAGCCTAAGCCAGTCAGACATTTTCTAAAGCCCCTGGGACACATGGCTTCCATGACAGCTGTTGTTCCAGGTGTCAGATTCCAAATGAGGAAAATACAGTACCACCTGTGGGCACACTTGTCCCAAAAGAGACATTCCTTTACCTAAGCTGGTTCCAGTCACAAAACCTTACTCCAAGCTTTAGACTGTTGGAAGGAAACTGCCAACCTTTTAGTGGGAATCCTTCCAGCTTTCTACTCCACAAAGGCCATTACTACAGATGCCTCCCTTGTGGGATGGGTGGCTCATCTAGACAATCACTCTGTAAGTGGCACATGGACTCCCAAGGAATCGGCAAGCCACATCAGTCTGCTGGAGCTCAGAGCCATTTACCTTGCCCTAAAAACCTTTGCCCCCCCGGGTAAAAGGTCAATCAGTGCAAATCAGGACAGACAACACCATGGCGGTGTTTTACATAAACAATCAGGGTGGCACAAGGTAGACTGTGCTTTGCACAGAGGCAATGAAAATCTGGTCTCTGGTTTACTCTCTCGATGTGAGCCTCGCAGCCATACACCTCCCAGGCAAGGGCAATACCCTGGTGGATGCACTGAGTCGCATCAGCCAAGGGCACAATGAATGGACGCTGAACAAACAGGTCCTTGTCATAGTATTCAGAAGGTGGAGCACACCAGAAATAGATCTGTTTGCCTCTCTCCTCAACCATCAACTTCCTCTGTACTGTTGCAGGCCCCCAGCACTAGGGCCTCTTCCAGCAGATGCCTTAACTCTGGACTGGACAGACACGTTTCTTTATGCATTTCCTCCGATTCACAGAGTTGCTGAGGCTGAAGGCCTAATCAGCAACAATGATCCTGGTGGCACCTAGATTGGCCAAGGCAACCTTGGTATCCTCTTAGTAGCCCTGTCACACAGCAAACCTGTTCAGCTTCCTCTCAGTCACTCTCTTCTGACTCTACCACAGCTAGGAGTGACCTATCCAAATCTGCAATATCTTCACCTCAAAGCTTGGCTCTTGAGGAGATAAGAGTACCGAATCCTGAGGATGGCCAAAAACCAAGTACCAAGAAAACTTATGCAGCTAAGTGGAAAAGATTTTCTTTCGGGTGCAAGAGGAAGCACATAAATCCTCTCAAAGCCTCAGTCCCCAGTCTTTTAGATCATTTGGTTCACTTGCAGGCCTCATCCTTTAAAATTTCACCTGGCTGCAATTTCCACTTACCTGTCCATAGGTAAGGACAAGTCAATCATTTCATTGCCTGTTTTCAAAAAAATCTTCAAAGGCCTCCTCCATCTTTAGCCCCCAGTTAGTGAACCTGTTCCCCCTTGGGATCTCAACCTGTGCATTGCCAAGCTCATGGAGCCACCTTTTGAGCCCATGGCTACAGCCCATTTAAAGTATGTCACCTGGAAGACAGTCTTTCTGGTTGCCATCACCTCTGCAAGAAGGATTTCAGAGTTGCAGGAACTCTGTACTGAACTACATTATCCCTCACAAGGATACGATAGAGCTCAGAATGAACAGGAAATTTCTGCCCCAGGTGGTCTCTGAATTCCATCTTAACCAGTCTGTTACACTTCCTGTATTCGTTACTGAAAAATCCACTCCAGGAGAACTAAGACTCCACAGTTTGGATGTGAAGAGAGCCCTATCTTACTACTTGGAACACACCAAGTAGTTTAGGGGCTCTGCGACTCAGCTTTTCCTCACCTATGGTTAGGTAGATAGGGGAAGGCCAGCCACTAAGAGAACTCGCTAGATAGTCTCTTGCATTCAGTTTTGTTATGACAAAGCTGATAAACAGCCCCTGGAGGGCCTCAGGGCCCATTCTACCAGGGGCACTGCTGCCACAGTGGCAGCTGTAAGGGATATTCCCTTACTTGATGTCTGCAAAGCAGCCACATGGAAGACTGTACACACATTCACAAAGCATTATTTCCTGGACATAGAGTCCAGATCTGATGCCAAATTTGGCAGGTGGTCCTGCAGAGCCTCTTCCCTAAGTAGGATCTGTACCCGCCTCCCAACTGCACTGCTTTCTAGTCTGCATACTGTTACTGATGCTAAAGGACCCCTGGGGTGAGAAGAAAAAATTACTCACTGTAGTAATATTGTTTCTTCCAAGGTGTCCTTTAGCATCAGTAAGCTCCCGCCTTTCGTCCCCAAGTAACCTAACTGAAGAGGACCCTGCTTCCTTTATTGTTGCCAAATTTGTTGCTGAACTTTTGAATTACGTTTAAAGCAATGTTTACATGTTTTTTCATTTGTTCATTATTCATGCGGTTGCATGATTTTTAAATCCTGTTGGTTCACATTTAATATGGGCATGTTCCCATTCTAGCTTGAAAATTCTGGTGCCTTCTGGGCAAGCTCCACTCAGCACACCCTCTAACTCTCTTCTGATTGGCTAATTCATTTTATTCGTTATCATAAACTCCATCTCTGAGGCAGCTCAACCTAGCCAGCTTACTGCATACTGTTACTGATGCTAAAGGACACCTTCGAAGAAACACTATTACTACGGTGAGTAATTTTTTTCTTCCTGATCCCAGTCAGGGACCCAGCACTGGTCAGCCTCAAGTTTTTCCTCTTCCCATCAGAAGAGGAAGAAACAGACCCACTTGAGGTCATCCTATGGTAGGTTTACCATGAGGTCTCCTATGTCCAGGAGCAGGAGGCCTTCCTCAGAAATGCTGGTTTCCCTGGCAACTCCTGTGTGCGGTCTTTCTAGGTCTCAGGCCCAGAGTCCCTCTCTGTCCTCTTGTGGGGATTCTGGTGGGCAGTTTCACCACTGGGCAGCTCCTCTTGAGGAGCAGTGGGTACAGCATCTGTCTCATTTGCTCCTTCCTGCGGCACCAGTTCTGTGCCGTTCAAGGCTACGTACTTCAGTGATGCAGTCAGGACATTCTAGCCAGGTTGAACATTTGGCTGTGTCAGTAGATCCTGATCTCTTGTTGGTGACCGTGCCACCAATGCCAGTTCCACTTGCCATACCCCTTCACAGTGTCACTGTGCAGGGACGGCAAGAGTACCATCTCTGGTTGCTTCAGTGCCAGCTGGACATTCGTTGGGGTGGCGCTACATTGGAGTGACAGGCTGTGGCCTCCTAGACTTCCACGTGCAGCGCTGCATCCAGTGACACCTGTGCTGTTGAGGGTCTCTCGCGCGGGCTCTGCTTCTGGAATGGGCGGTTCCTTTGGGACTGGTGCCAGTGACAACTCCCTTGGGGTGATGCGGCACTGGCTCCTCTAGTGCCAGCACCAGGCTTTCTGCCGGTGCCAGTATAGCCTGTTTATCCAGCTCCCAGGGCTGGGCTAGGTGTCCATAGATCCACCTTCTTCCTACTTCTCTCCCCAGGGAGGAGTTGGAGGAGGATGGGTCTAACCCTGCTCTTACCATTTCTGGGGATGGTGATGACTCCTTCTACAGCTTGGACAAATCTACTCCAGGCGCACCTCCTGTTTTGCAGGAGGATCTTTCTTTTCAGACTTTGCTTCACAATATGCAAGCAACTCTAGATCCAGGTAGCGGTTATGTCTCAAGTGGCTTCATGTGCCAACATTCCAGTCAACCTCAGACCTCCTATCCTCCCTGCCTTTGAGATATACTCTTGGAGGTGGTTTGGGCCAGACCTGCTTCTATTTCTTCTGTTTGTAAGCAGATAGACTATAAGTATACTGATCTTAAAGATAGACCTATTCTGGCTTCCCAGCCTATTGCCAACAAGATTGTCATTCTCTGAGAATGACAAAGTAGTTCTTCCAGGAAATATGGCTCACCCCATCAATAAAGAGCTTCATAAAATTTATATGATGGGGGAGAGTTCTGTTGCAGCTACCTTGTGCATGCGAATAGCTAGCTACCAGGGCATTTCTCCCAGTACAAGTATGCCCTGTGGACCACCCTTAAGTCTCTTGATGAGACTTTGTCTGAATCAGACACAAAACAGGAAATTCTTCAGACTTTTACCTATGGCATAGAGTCCAATAGTCATCAGCTGAAGACAGCTATGGATGCATATGACACGCTTCCTGCTCTTCTGCTGCAGGTATCTGCATTAGAAGGCACCCTGGCTTTGGACATTTGGTTTTTACTGATTCCCAACAACAAGTCATAAATGTCCTTTTGATGGCTCTTATCTGTTCGGCCAGCACGTGGGACAGTCCTCGAGGCTTCCCAGAAAACAAGAACAACCATCAAGACTGCTCGGCCTGTCCCAGTTCATCCTCAAAGTGGAGGGGCAGAGGCTACAGTCATAATAAACACTCCGTTTGTGGCAAGGTAGAGGAGCCCAAGTCAAGTCTCAGCCTTCTTAGCCACAGAAGAAAATGCAGCCAAAGGCACAGGCCACAAAGAGCCGAGTGCCACCCTCTGAAGCTCAGGCCCGGTCCTGCCTCAGCTGCCCAAGGCAGACCTCTCTCTCTGGTGGGGGTGTCTGACTCAGTTCTACCATCAGTGGAAATCCATCATTACAGATGAGTGGGTCTTCAGCAAGTATCCCTCCCAGATGATCCTTAATTTCTCAGAAGTCCTTCCAGACTATCCACCAAGGAAGCAGCACCACCTCTCAACTGCCATGTTGGACCTTCTCACCTTGGAGATAGCGGACCTCTTGAACAACAGGACAGTAAGTAGTACCGAAATGGAGTGCAATACAGCTTCTATGCACTACTTTCTTGTTCCAAACAAGTCAGGGGCATGCGTCCTATTCTGCGCCTCAAATAACTAAACAAATTCCTGCATAGAGAGAGGTTCAAGATGGTCTCTCTAGGGACCCTACTGCCACTTCTCAAGCCCCAAGACTGGTTGGCCTCCCTGGACATGCAGGGCACCTACCAGCATATCCTTGTCCATCCCAGCCACCATAAATGTCTTAATTTCATGGCTTTGGCCAGCATTAACAATTCCAAGTCCTGCTGTTTGGGCTATCCTCGGTGCCTCCAGTCTTCACAAAGTGCTTTGCAGTTCTCGCGGCGCACCTTTGAAAGCTTGGACTCCAGGTTTTTCCCTGTTTGGATGGCTGGCTGCTAGCCAGTCCACTGAAGCAGGCACAGAACAAGCAGTAACCACAGCAACTCAGTTTCTCACTGCAATGGGGGTTCTGGTAAATCTAGAGAAGTCACAAATTCAACCCTCTCAGCAGCTCCTCTTTGTTGGAGCCCTCTTGGACACCACCAAGGCGACAGCCTTCCCTCCAGAGGACAGAAGGAAAGCCATCCTTCAAATGGCTCATTTCATCATGGAGAAAAAGTCCATCCAGGCTCACTACATGCAATGGATGTTAGGCCTGATAGCATCCTCTGTCTTCACAGTGCCTCTAGTGCATCTGCACATGAGGACAACTCAGTGGATGCTCAGTACTCAGTGATCTCAGACAATACATCCTCAGTCTTACCTTATCAAAGTGATGAAGCTCTGCTTTGGTCACTTGCATGGTGGGCACAGGAGGACAACCTCCTCCAGGGTTTCCCCTTTTCTCCTTCAGAGCCTCAGATAACCCTTATCACAAACGTGTTTCTGTCGGGGTGGGGAGCCTGTTGCTATGGCCGTGATGTGATACTCAAGGAGTCTGGAGCCCTATGGAATCTCATCTTCACATCAATATATTAGAGATGAGAGCAGTCCTGTACACCCTCCAGACTGTAGTGGACTTTGTCCATCACAAGGTGATCCTCTTGCAGACAGACAACAAGACGGTCATGTACTACATCAAGCGGGGGGAGCAAATTCTTACCCTCTTTGCAGGGAAGCATTGAGAGTGTGGGAATGGTGTCTCGAACAGACCACTGTGATCCAGGTGACTTATATGCCAGGGGCTCAGAACAGTCTGGTGGAAGAGCTCAGTCAGACAGAAGCAGATCCTCATAAGTGGTCCTTAGCATCAGACATCATGCAGTCTTCCTTCGCCGAGTGTCCACTCAGTGCCAAACTAACTCTATTCTGCTCCAAAAATCCAGAACATGGTGTTTTCTGTTAGGATACATTCAGGCTGCGGTGACAGATTGTTTTCTGTACTCATTTCCTCCTGTTCCTCTAGTACAAAGGGTATTAATCAAATTGGAGGCATATGGGGAGACTGTACCGTACTGCCCTCGACAGATCTGGTTTCTCTCTACTTTGCAACTTATCAGTTGCCCCTCCAAGACCCCTTCCTCCAGTCAGACCTTCTGACACAGGGGTCCCTAGTCCATCCCAATCTGTACTCTCTCATCTCCTCGCCAGGTTCCTGAGGAGATAGAAGTGAGCAGGTACAAAGTCTCTCAGAGGACCTTTGAGATTCTCCCTGCCACTCGCAATCCTTCTTCCAGAAAGACTTACATGACCAAATGGAGATATTTTCTGAATGGTACTCAAGTCTCATATAGATCCATTCCATTGCCCATCAGATAAGGTATTGGAGTACCTGCTGGACCTCTGATGTAGGGTTACAATACTCTTCACTTAAGATCCATTTATGTGCTGTCTCAGCTTACCATGAGCCAGTTCAGAACCTCACCCTAGCTCAGCTACCCATTTTTAAAAGATTCCTGAAAGGTATTTTGCATACAAGGCCCCCAGTCAGGAAACCTATTGCTGCCTGGGATCTCAAACTGGTGTTTGATATAGTCACCCATAGGCCCTTTGAACCCTTGGCTACCTGTGACCTCAAATTCCTGACTTGGAAAATGGCATTTTGGTAGCCATTACTTCTGCTCACATGATGTCTGAGATACATGCTTTGTCACAGACCCTCCGTTACACTGTCTTTCATAGAGGCAAGGTGGTTCTTCGCAAGCACCCCAAGTTTTTACCTAAACAGGTATCAGAATTTCACTTGAACCAGCTTTTGGTGCTACCTACATACTTTTCCAACTTTCAGAATGAAGGGGAGTGCACCTTCCACTCTCTGGATGTTAAGAGGGCCCTCAGATTCTACTTATATAGAACTAAGGAACTCCGCCAGTCCAAGTTGCGCTTTGTCTCCTTCGACTCCAGTCGGCTGATGCCGGCCCAGAGACGCTGAGGGTTGAGGTGCTGGACACCACACCTCGCGCCACACTGGAGACCCAGGTTCAGGAACAAGCCAGGGTCGTCGGAGGCCGGGGGGGGGTGAGGATGTGAGTATTCTGCCGGCTGGCAGCACTTCGCCTCAGGAGGGCTCCTCTGCTCACTCGGGCTTGGCCGCCCCTGGTGGAGGCCAGAGGGCAGTGTCCTCTGAACAGGCGCCGACATTAAGTCAATGGGGAGGGTGGAAGGAACCTGAATTGGAGCTGTGGTACGCATGTGCACCTCCACGCACATGCGTCACCGCTGCCAGGGGCAACGGGGGTGTTCATGGGGAAGGAAAACGGAGGAAAGACGGGGGGGTCCACTGGGGATGAAGCCTCTGGGCCTAGCTCAGGGGATCCGCTGGGGCACGTATCGTCGCTACAAGACCCCGAACGACTCCGGGTTTCAGGTAGGATGGAAGACGTAGAGTAGACCCACTGTAGGAGGGTTAAAAAGAGTTGACAAAAAAAAAAAAACAATCGGCTGGTCAGCTGGTTATGATCAAATGCATTTTTGCATGGATAGTAACTTGCCTCTGCCAGTGTTATTCTATGGCACAGGTCAAGTTGGAAGGCCAGGTTCATGCCCACACCACAAGAGTGGTTGCTACATCCCTGGTAGAGATTCGCTTCTGTTCTCATCGCTGATATTTGCTGAACTGCTACCTGGAGCACAGTGTACACTTTTATCAAGCACTATGCCTTTTATATCCATGCCAGGCAGCATGCCTGCTTTGCAGGACAGTCCTCAGTGGACTCTTGTCCTGAGTAAGCTCCGGTTCCTATCACCCTGTCTGGGGGACTTTTGTCTGAGTTTGGTACTTGAACCCATCAGTGTGAATCAATAGAGAAGATATGGTCCAAGAAGATATGAAACTTACCTACTCACCGTAATTCTTGATCTTCTTGTACCATCTTCACCGTTTGATTCATACACCCACCCACTATCCCCTGGGCTCACTGTCTCTGTTTTATGGTCTTCATCTCCCTTGTTTTTAGTTTGGGCTGTGAAGACACTGTTTTCATGTTGTTGGCCCTTCTTACATAGGTCAAAATGGCTATCTTATACCCTTGTTAGGTTAGGTATTATACTTAGGTTACACTACACCTGCTCGGTAAAAAAGGTACTGAGGTGGCCGGCCCAGTGGTTTTGAGAGTTGAGGTGCTGGATGCCACACCGTGCCGTGCCGGCGACCTGGGTCGGGAACAGACTCGGGTCACCGTGAGTCAGCAGGGAAGGAGAGGATCGAGCATCTGGAGGACTGCTCTCTCCTCCTGAGGTGGGTGAGGGCGTGACCTGCTTCAATGACCCCAGTGGAGACTGGGGTTGCAGCAGCCAGTGGGTTCGCTTAATGGGATGGGCTGTGGTGGATGACCTGCGGGCATGCATAGGAATGTGCGCATCACGTGCTGGACATCATTGCATGTCCGAGCCCTGGGGGAAGTGCAAGTGGAAAATCCCCTTTCCCGTTGGTAGGCAAAAGCGGGTCTAGAGGCAGTAGGCACCACATCCACATCCGAGCTCCAGGACGTCCCCCTAGTTCTCCACTCACATAGTGTCGCCCATCCTGACACTGTAGATAGAGTGCCAGTAAGGTGATGGCGGTCCTTGCTCCAGGGGACTCAGATCAAGGGGGGTTCGAACGGCACTGCGATGTGGGAGTTGTCCCACCAGGGGTGTGACAGCTGGGCCTCAGGAGGATGGGATAAGGCTGCTTGTCAAATGACTGAGCTGGAGAGAGTCCAGCTGGTAAGAAAGCATAAATAAAGCGTACAAAAAAAAAAAAGCTGCTGAGGCAGTTAAAGGCCAGTGCTGAGGTAAGCGATGCAGCGTGAGCTAGTCTCGTGGTGCCACACGTGCATACAGCCTACCTCAGTGTCAACCTTCCTGAAAATGTTTGGCTCCCACAGGGTCCTAGCACCTCTGGCTCAGAACCCATCGGTATGAATCAATGGTGAAGATGGTCCAAGAAGATCAAGAAGTATGGTTGTCAGAACCCACTCCTGGGGTCGGGTTCACTGAACTGACAGTGTCCTCCACTAAGTGCAATCTGTGACAGGGGAGTTAGGAAAATACCCTCCTCATGTCCTTTTAGAGTGCTCGCTGATTTCACAACTGAACACTTGCCATGAGGGCCCAGGGCTTCGTTTCTATGTGGGTAAGGGTAAAATACAGTCTCAAGTCTGTAGCCAGGTGAGAACCCTCCTTGCTTGCTGCACTGGGGAAGAACCCAGGCATTATGAGCTCTTCATGGCTGTCCTCATAGCTCTGCTTGTGTCTACTCCACAGGGATGCAGGAACCTTGTTCAGATCCCACAGACCCTCTGGAGACCTTGCATACTTTCCCTACTTTAGGCCCCCAGATTCCCTTCCAGGATCCTAGTTTCAGTAGCGTGTGACACCTTAACACTAACAGGCATGTTACAGATTGAATAAACCTTCCCAAAACCTTCACATACAACAAACCACTCCCAGCCAGATACTTTAAAATAAAAGCAAGTGCTTTTACTGATAACTTAAATAATTACCATGTGAACATACAGACAAATGATTTAGATATTTGGTTACAGGATAACTGCAAAAAAAGTTGGAAAATACATACAAAAAAGAATGAATTAACTGGATAATTTCTACCTTTTCTGTAGAGAAAATCAGAGTCCAGAAAATAAGTGAGTTCTGCAAAGTCTTTCTTTATCTCTGCTGTGTCTCAGAGTCCAAGTTTTCTTGCAGTGCCTTCATTGTGTCCGGCAGTCTTTCACTATGTCAGGAAATTTGGCTTAAGCCCAGAGTCTCTGTTTTGGAGGACTTATATAGCTATTTCTGCAGTCTGCAATACTGGCCTGGGACTGGCTAGGCCTTAATAATTTCAGGTCCAATTGTTCCTCTCTAGTCCAGTATGGGTCTCTCTTGCTCTTTCCAAGTTGCAAGTGAAACAAATTTATCAGTATTTTGAATTTCTCATAGTCCCAACTTCCTGGCTGGCCTTTGATCTACACTATCCTTCCTGACTATTAAAATGGAAATAGCCTGTGGCAGTTCCTAGAACTTAACAATAGGTTTTATAGACTGGGCATCTGCATAACCCTGCTGTAAAACCATTTCTTGTTGGAATTCAAAGTTTTAACATAGATTAGATGGCCCTGCCATCTCCTGTCATTTTGTGAAATATTCCTATTTGATAAGCTGCCAGAAAATTCCAGTCCATTGTTTACATTTCAACTCCTGTTTACCCCGTAGGGAAGACTTTTGTCCCAGGCAAAGGGAGATGTCAGACATTGAAATACACATTAGCTCGTCCTGTGTACCTTTTCAGAAAAGTGGCCTCTTTTCTGACACAAACCTTAATGTCCTGTCCTTTTGGGACATTAAACATAAAGAAATTGTAGCGAAATATGATAGTCAGATGACTGAACTGGCCAAATCGCCACAATGGTGAGTAGTACGCATTTTAATTTCCTCCTATTTTGCCAGTATTTGAGAACTTGTCAGATGTGATCTGAATAGACCTGCCTCTATTCCTTCAAACAACATGAAGTCTTGATGTATTCTGACAATAGCAGTGATTCCCAACCTTCGAACTGCCCCGGAGATGAAAGAGTTAACTTTCCATGCCAGGCATGGAACGCTGAGCTCGAGCTCGGTTGAGATTCTGTCTGTTGCTGTTTGAACTCAAACCGTCAGATTCTTTACTCCACCTCACTGAACAGTCGCTCTGGAGATTTCTCCTTCTGCTCGGTGCAATTTGTCGGTTAAAGTACCGCTTTTCTCGGTTTTTGACCGAATTTAAATCGTAACCTGTCGGTTCAGTCTCTGTCTGTGGTATTTGTGAGTACTAGATAGGTTTATATTATTTTCTATTCTGTGTGGAACTTGTAAACGGTTCATCGGTTCAGTTTGAACCGATCAAGATGTTGAAAAATCTTTATCTGTACTTTTAGTGTGTGGTTACCGGTTCTTATCGGTTCTAAAAAAACGGATTTTATTACGGTTTTTTCCACGACCCGTAACATGGTCAGGAACCGATAAGAGGGTCAAGCCTGGCGGATTGCCATTAAAAGGGTAAGTTTGGTTAGGACTGGCACAATGTCTGAGAAACCCAAAAGAAAAACCGGGCCCACTGCGTTTCAACACTGCAGTGTGTGTGGGGAAGTCTTTGCTAAGGCTGACCCCCACACCACCTGTGTTTATTGTCTGGGGTTTGACCACCTCAATGCAGACTGCCAGATTTGTAAAAATGTTCCTGCAGCTACCCTAGAGAAGAGAGTTGGTAGGCTCAGGGAAAGGGAGGCTAAAAAGTCAGCTGAACCGGATGGCCAGCCCTGTTCGGTTCAAACCGAACCAGAAGGAGTGCCCTCTGACCAGGGCAAGACTTCTTCGGTCAAAAGGAGAACCGATTCTGAGGAGTCGGTTCCAGCTAAGAGAACAAGAAAGGAAAAAATCAGCTGGTGTGGATCCAAAACTTTCTTCTCCAACCGCTGAAGAAATAGCCAAAGCGATAAAAATTGTATAGTCGCTTTCCCCGGTTCTTGACCGAACCGCACCATCAGGGAGGCGCTGTTTCGCTCGTTCAAGATTATGATTTAGAGGAATATTATGAACCGGAGGAGGAGGAAGAGGAGTATGAGGAAAATGAATGTGGTTTTGAAAGTCTGGATGTGCCCATTGACTGAACATCTCCCAGACAGACCTTCAGGAGTGTCTCCTCCTAGGCTTTCCGAGTCCCCTCCCATTTCATGTTTTATAAAAAGTGGCTGAAACCCTCCATCTCCTATGGAAGAAGCTGTGGATGACCAGGAGGAGCCTGACTATGTGGAAATGATGGATATCCCAGAGTCTAGGAGGCTGTCTATTCTCTTACACAAATCTTTTGGAAACAGACATTTAAGATTTTAAAGACTCCTAATACTATCGTCCTGTGGATAAAAGAATGGACAAGAGGTATACATTGTCAGGCTCAGATACAGAGTTCCTTACACAACAATGCAGCCATGTTGGGGTAGTGCAGGCTGCAGCCTGTGGTAAGGCAAATATTCCCTTGGCTTCACACCCCCCAGACAAGGACTCCAAGAGGATTGATGCCATGGCAAAGAAACAGTACATGGCAGCATCCTTGGGACTCAGACAGGCCAACTATATGGCCTATACTGCTAGGTATCAGAAATCCAGATGGGACACTGTCATGGCTTTAGCAAAACAGGTCCCTGGCCAGCTTGCCAAGGAGCTGGAGCAGGTGGCTGCTGATGGTATTGAGGCATCCAAGGTGCAATTCCATGCTGCAGTGGACTCCAACGATGTGTCATCTAGAGTCATGGCTACATCTGTGGCACTTCGTAGAATGGCTTGGCTCAGATGTACTAGCCTGTCACAGGATACCCAGACTAAGGCCATGGATTTTCCTGTTGTGGGTAATTCTCTGTTTGGGGAGCAAACAGAGAATTACATGAAGAAAATGGACGAATATAGGACCACCTATAGGAGTGCCCAGCCAAGGAAAGGCAGGCCACTCCTCAGAGGCAGCATCCCTGGGGCAGGGGCAGGCCTTTTCATAGGTCTTTCTACCAAGCTCAGGCCTCCTCTTCTGCCTGTGCTCAGATGGGGTTCTTTAGAGGGAGAGGCAGAATGGGTACAAGCAGACCTGCTTCCACACCTCAACCAAAACCCCCTGCCAAACAGGCACCCTGATGGGTTTGCCAGGGCCAATTCTCCACTACCTGTAGGGGGCAGGCTGGCTTACTTTGTCCAGGACTGGAAGTCTCTAACATCAGACAAGTGGGTTCTGGAAGTAGTAAGCCAGGGACTGGTTCTCAGCTTCAAAAAATTTCCAAAGCTGAGAACCAGATCCTTTCCACCTGCAAATCCCTCAGAGGCACTTGCCCTAGAGGCAGAGGTCTCTTCCCTCCTGGCTCTCAGAGCTGTGGAAAGGGTTACACCCCTACACCAGGGCAAAGGATTGTACTCCAGGGACTTCCTTACCCCCAAAAAGACAGGAGAATGGCGGCCCATCCTGGATCTCAGATACTTAAACAAGCACCTTTTAAAAACAAAATTCAAAATGGTGACTCTGGGAATAATTCTACCCTCTCTAAGGCCAGGGAACTGGCTAGTTTCCCTAGACCTCAAGGATGCCTATTTCCATATTCTCATCAGAAGCTCCCATCGAAAGTACCTCAGGTTCGAGCTGCCCTCAGGCCATTACCAGTTTAGAGCAATGCCCTTTGGTCTAACCTCTGCTCCAAGGGTGTTCACAAAATGCCTGGCAGTAGTAGTTGCTTCTCTAAGAAGGCAAAGGATTGCCATCTTCCCATACCTGGACGACTGGCTCATAGTAGGCCAGTCCCCAGACCAAGTCAGGTTACACCTACAGATAACTCAGCAACTGCTCACCTCTCTGGGTTTCCTTCTGAATCTTTCAAAGTCAGTTCTAGAGCCTGTTCAGCTCCCTCACCCTCATAGGCGCAGAGCTAGATACAGAAAAGGCCAGAGCCTTCTTCCCTGGACAGGGCAGGGACCCTTATCACACTGGCCTCCTCATTCACCCTACAGGTGTCTGCGACCAGCAAGGCATTTTCTGCAGCTCCTGGGGCACATGACTGCTTCTACAGCAGTGGTGCAGAGCAAGATTTCAGATGAGGACATTCAGTTCCATTTGAGGCCTTTGTACTCAGAAAAGGACCCTCTGACCAAACTGATCCCAGTGACTCGAACCCTGATCCAGGCCTTGCAGTGGTGGCAGGATCAGAACAATCTAAGACAAGGAGTTCCCTTTGTCCCTCAGTCTCACTCTTTAATCCTTACTACAGATGCCTCCCCTCTTGGGGTGGGGGCTCACTTGGGTGACCTGACCACCCAGAGGTTGTGGTCCCTCAGGAATCTCTGCTTCACATCAATCTGTTGGAACTCAAAGCAGTATTTCTAGCACTTAGCTTTTTCCAAGTCTGTTCAGAACAAAGTTATTCAGATCAGAACAGACAATACCACCACAATGTGGTACATCAATAACAAGGAGGCACTCGGTCCTACGGCCTTGTGCACAGAAGCAATGAAGTTGTGGTCTCTGGCTTATTCCTGAGCACCTCCTCACAGCAGTACACCTCCCAGGCAAGGACAATGTCCTGGCAGATGCTCTCAGCAGGATATCTCAGGGCCATCATGAATGGTCACTGGATCCCCTGGTCTTGGAGGTGATATTCTCCAGATGGGGCACCTCACAGATAGATCTTTTTGCAGCCCCAGACAATCACCAACTTCCCCTTTTTTGCTGCAGGCCCCCAGTGTTGGGCTTAGTCCCCCTGGATGCCTTAGTTCTCAGTTGGGAAGGGAAGTTCCTGTATGCTTTCCCCACCTTCCCTCTCCTGTTCAAAGTGCTAGTCAAAATCAGGTCTCAACCCTGCAAAGTGATCCTGATTGCTCCAGACTGGGCCAGACAGCCCTGGTATCCTCTCCTATTGTCCTTAACAGTCCATCTTCCCCTGGCTCGTCCCAGGAATTACAACCTGTTAACCTGTGCTCAGGGGAGGGTTTGGTACCCGAATCTGAAATCTCACAATCTCAAGGCCTGGCTCCTGAAGAGTTAGAGTCTGCTGATTTACACCTCTCCCAAGGTGTTATGGATATTCTAAAGGCTTCTAGGAAGCCTTCCACCAGAACTACTTATAATTCCAAGTGGAAAAGATTTTTCATATGGTGCTCTGGGAAGCATATTTCCCCAGAGTCTGCTGATCTGCCCACAGTCCTGGACTATGTGGTCCATCTGAATAGCTTGGGACTCAGACCAGCTACACTAAGGGTGCATCTGGCAGCTGTTTCTGCTTTCATTTCAGTAGGCAAGCCCTCTTCTCTTCAGCTCACCCTGTTTCTCTAAGTTTTCAAGGGATTGCTTCATACCAATCCTCCATTCAGGGACCCTGCCCCTGCTTGGGATCTTAACGTTTGCATTGCTCAGCTTATGCAACCCTTTTGAGCCTTTGTCCTCAGCAGAGCTTAAGTACTTGACTTGGAAAACTGTGTTTCTGGTGGCCATCACTTCTGCCAGGCGCATAAGTGAGCTACAAGCCCTGTCAGTGGAGCCTGACTTTATTTCCTTCCATAGGGATAAGGTGGTCCTCAGGACTAACAGGAAGTTTTTGCCTAAGGTGGTTTCAGACTTCCACCTTAACCAATCTATGTCTCTACCTGTGTACTTCACTGACCATTCCTCCTCTGGTGAGAGGAGGCTGCACAGTCTAGATGTGAAAAGAGCCCTTAGCTACTATATAGAACGTACCAAGGGCCATAGGTTTGACTCCCTCCAACTGTTCCTCACTTATGGTGAGGTTGGTAAAGGAAAACCTGCCACAAAAAGATCCATTGCCAGGTGGATTGTCTCTTGCATCCAATTTTGCTATGAAAAACTAGGTAAGGTTCCACCCTCAGGCCTGAGGGCTCACTCTACCAGAGGTACAGCTGCTTCCTTGGCTGCTGCCAGGGACATTCCTATCTTAGAGATATGTCAAGCAGCTACCTGGAAAACAGTTCACACTTTTACCACGCATTACTCCCTAGATATCCAGGCTAGGAGTGATGCTCGGTTTGGCACAGCTGTGCCTCAGAGCCTATTTCCTAAGTAGGTTCTGTCCCTCCTCCATGGAGGTACTGCTTGTAGTCTGTTATTGTCAGAATACAGCAAAACTTCATGTTGTTTGAAGAAAAATTACTCACCTTAGTAATGTTGTTTCTTCTAATGGAGTCTTGCTGTATTCCTGACCTCCTCCCTTCCCTTCCCTCAGAACCTCTGTTTTTGGGATGTGGGTGGGCAGTGGATGTTGGCACTCAAGAGGTGCCCCACCCTTTTGTTATCACCCTTTCTTTGGGTCAGTGGGTGTTGTGTTTATTTCATTTTTTGGGTCTCCTGACTTGAGTCTTTGTTTTCGGGACCAAAAAATCTGTTTTTATGTTAGTAGCCAGTTGGCTAGTGTAGGTTTACAACTTCCACACAGGACCTCAGTGAGTTTAGCTCGTAAAGATCTGATGGTTTGAGTTCAAACAGCAACAGACAGAGTCTCAACCGAGCTCGAGCTCAGCATTCCATGCCTGGCATGGAAAGTTAACTCTTTCATCTCCGGGGCAGTTCGAAGGTTGGGACTCACTGCTGTTGTCAGAATACAGCAAGACTCTATTAGAAGAAACAACATTACTAAGGTGAGTAATGTTTTCTTCTGTCTTCAAGCAGATAAACAGGAAATACACTGCTCCTATGGATAGACCAGTGTATGTTTCTCAATCGATAAATGTTGCCATTGTTATTCTTGCTGAAATGACAAAGTTATTCTTCCCCAGGAGGTCACTGCACATGCTTTTAACCAGGAGTCATGCAAGATTGACACTATGGGCAAGCGGCTTTGCAGCAGCTACCCTTGGCATGTGGATTGTTAACTACCAAGGGCATTTTTCCAAGTACAGGTATACCCTTTGTAGCTCATTGAAGTCTCTGGCAGAGTATCTGCCAGACTGTGAAACTAAACAGATAATTCTGCAGACTACTACTCATGGTATTGGGTCTGACAGTCATCAGCTCAAAGCAGCTATGAATGCCTTTTATACTGCCTCCCACTCTGCTGTAGCAGGTTCTTTAACAGAAGGCATTCCTGGTTACGTACTTCTGTTTTTGTTCTTAGGATATCCAGCAACAGATAATGAATATCCCCTTAGATGGCACTTACCTGTTTAGAAAGCAGGTAGACAAGTCTCTTGAGGTGTCTCAGAAAACTAGAATGACCATTAAGACTTCCAGGCCAGCTCCTGCTAACCCTCACAGGGGAAAAGGACATATTGTAGTTTCTTTCAAAACTGACAGTCCTTTTATGGGAAAGGCAGGGGGCTCAAAACAAATCTCAGGCTCTTCAGCCTCAAAAGAAGGCATAGCCGAAGGCACAAATACTGAAAGCACCCTGTGCCACCCTCTGAAACTCTGGCCCCAGTCTTGCCTCAGCTGTTTGAGGCAGACCTCTCCCCTAGTAGGGGGATGCCTGACTCAGTTTTACCATCAATAGAGTCCATCACAATGGACAAGTGGGTCCTCAGGTTCCCCAAGAGGGTACTCCTGTACTTCACAGAAATCCTCCAGACTATCCACCCAGAAGGCAACCCCTCTTATCAACCCATATGTCAAAGCTTCTTGCACTGGAGATTAAGAGCCTTCTGAGCAACAGGGCAATGGAGGTAGTGCTAGAGTCAGAATGAAACCGCAGGCTTCTACTCCCACTACTTCCTATTTCCAAAGAAATCGGTGGCATGCACCTCATTCTCGACCTCAGAAACCTTAAAAAGTTCATGGATCAAGAAAAATTTAAAATGATTTCTCTGGGGTCTCTGCTTCCCTTCCTGAAACCTCAGGATTGTTTAGCTTCCCTGGATATGCAGGATACAAACCAGTACACACTGGTACACCCCACCACCACCACCACAGATACCTCTGATTCATTATACTGGGGCAACATTACCAGTTCAGAGTCCTGCCCTTTAGGCTATCCTCAGCTCTGCAAGTCTTCAAAGTGCTTTGCAATACTTGAAGCACACTGCAGAAAAAAAAGGACTGCAGGTTTACCCTTATCTGGAAGATTGGCTAATAGCCAATTCGTGCGGGCAGGAGATAGAACAGGCAGTGGCCATGGCCTCTCAGTTCTGTACCTCCTTAGGGGTTCTGCTGACTCTAGAGAAGTCTCAGCCTCAACTGTCACAGCAACTGCTGTTCATAGGAGCTTTTCTGGATACGACCAAGGCCCAGGCCTTTGCTATATAATGGGGCACAAATCTGTTCATACCACTCCATGCAACTCATGCTGGTTCTGATAGCCTCCTTAGTATTCACAATGCCCCCTAATACGACTCACACGAGAGGACGACTCAGTGGATGATCAGTGCCATGTGGTCACAGGCATCACATCCTCAGACTTACTCCATATGAGTGATCAACCCCTGGTTCTGTCACTCACATGGTACTCAGGGAGGACAGTCTTCTCCCAGGCTTTTCTTTCTCCCATCTGGCACCTCAGGTGATCTCTCACCATGGATGCCTTCCTGTTGGGGTAGGGCACCCACTGTCAGGCTCCAAACACAAAGGGCCCGAATTCTTAAAGCCTTAGACTGACGCAAGGTACCTGCATCAAACATAATAACGAAATAGCACCTTGCATCCAAAATGTGCCCTGAGCTATTTTTCAAAAGGAGCCTGTGTTAAATCAAGGCTGCATGTGCTGCGTAGGGCCTTGCCCAGCCTTTGTGCCACAAATTGTACTGCACCACAGTGCTAGGAGGACTTGCAGCAGACACAGACTACCATATCCCCACATTTGGCCTTTCTCAAACCTCCCAGAGGGCATGGTTCAATACCATTAGACCAGCTAAGGGATGGTCTAACGGTACTTAGAAATCTCTCTGGGAGGTACGCCAATGTGCCGCCTCAAGCCCTGATCTCACCTTATAATATCTAATAATATTCCTGGTAGTCTGAGCTGCCTCTCTCAAGCAGCACTACTCCTTCTGTTATATTATTTATTAGAAATTCCTGGTAGTCTAGTATTTCTCTCAAGCCCTCGATTTTGATAATATTTACTAAATCCCTGTGTTCAGCTGTCTCTATCTGCATTTCTCCTTATTTATTGTATCTTGGTAGTTCAGCAATCGTTTGGGTGCCTGGAGTTCAAGTATTAACAAGTCTGAGTTTCTGGTGGTTCAGGGGTGATTTCTCACCCCACAGTGCTCCTACTACCTTGCTGCTGCTCTCAACCTGTAATTGTTATGATTGGCATAGCCTATCGCTTTCGCACTATGGTTAGCTGCTGACTGAGTTTCTGAATGAGCATGTACTATATATAGTAGGGTTTACTGAGAGTATACTGTATGCCAGTACGCACTCATTCAGAGTTCAGTTGATAGCTGGCCGTGGTGGTGAGCAGTGGGCTGTGCCAGTCGCTGGCTCAGTTATGCATTGGGGGAGAGTGGGATGGTAGAACACTGCGGGCTGCAGGGTTCACTAGACCACTAGGAATTTCGAACTTACATTTAATGGCGGATCAGGGCTCGGGTGGTCTGCTAGACCACCAGGGATTTTATTAAATATTATAACAGGAAATCAGGGCTTGGGGGTGGACCATTAGATTACCAGGGATTTTATTAAATATTACAACATGAGATCAGGGCTTGGGGCCTCTAGACTACCAAGGACTTTATCAAATATTATGATGGGAGATGGGGCTTGGGGGACCGCTAGACTCACTAGGGATTTTATTAAATATTATAACTGGAGATCAGGGGTTGGGGGGCGCTAGATCACCAGGATTTTATTACATATTATATCGGGAGATCAGGGCTTTTGGGGGCTAGACTACCAAGGATTTTATTACATATAATGGGAGATCGGGGCTTGGGGGGCTGCTTGACTACCACGGACTGCTCAGACACATTGCAGCAGGGCCGCCCACAGCTTGTGGCAACCAGTCTATGTGCGCCCTCTGTTTGGCGCACCGCTACAGTTGCCACAAGCCGTGGGACTTTGCCAGCAGAACATTGCCCGATAGAGAATCGGGTGCAGAGTCCATGTCGCACTGTTGATCGGTGCACGCTGCCTTTGGCGCGGCTTGCGCTGGCTTTTGAGAATTGGGCCAAGGTGTCTGGGACCCGTCAGAGACTCATATCCACATCAGGGTGTTCTGAATGTGAGCTGTGTTGTATGACCTGTGAGCCCTAGTGGGTCTTGTCTGCCACAAAACAGTCCTCCTCCAGATGGACAACAAGTCCATTATGTATTGCATCAACAAGCAAGGAGGAGCACACTCTTACCCTCTCTGCAGGGAAGCGATGAGAGTGTGGGAATGGTGCCTAGAGCAAGGGATCCTACTCCAAGCCATTTACCTGCCATGAGTTGAAAACACTCTGGCAGATGAGTCAGCTAAACAGAGCCCAATCCTCATGAGTGGTCAGTAGCTCCAGACATCATGAGATTGTTATCTCGACGAGTGGGACACACCAGATGTGGACCTTTCAGCGTTCCCAATCAATGCCAAACTGCCTCAGTTTTGCTTCAGAAATCCAGGACATGGCAGATCTTCCTGGACATAAAGTCTCCACCACTCATTCACACTGATGGGAGTACACTGGAGGCGCATCAGCAAGCAGACTCGAACTGGGTGATCTAAATTGCCCACTAACTGCTCCCATTGGGAGCAGAGAGTCCACTGAGAAACCCTCATGTGGAGTCGAGTGAGAGGAACTGTCGGGATAGCAGCCACCATGAGCCCGAGAAGGCGAAGGACTGACCTTACACAGACCCGCCTGCAGCCGGACAGCAGACTTATCTGAGTCTGAAGGGTGGATGCCCTGTCCGGTGACAGGAAGGCCCTGCCCGTGGTCATGTCTAAAATCGCCCCAATAAACTGTAGTCTCTGGGATGAGATCAGGTGAGACTTGGAATGGTTGATGGTAATACCCAGGCAGGCAAAAACCTGCTGGGTAAGGGTGAGGCAGCGCAGGAGTTCCTCCCTGGACAAGGCCGCTGGGAGCCAATCGTCCAAGTACGGGAAAACCTGTACCCCCTCGATACATAGGTAGGCCATCACCACTGCCAGGCATTTGGTAAATACTCAGGGCGCCGAGGATAGGCCAAACGGAAGTGCCTTTTACTGGTAGTGGTCCCCCTGGAACACAAAACAAAGGTATTTGCAGTGAGACGGGCGAATGGAAATGTGCAGGTAAGCGTCCTGCATATCCAGGGCACACAGCTACTGACCCAGCCGGACGAGGGGCAGAAGGCTCTGCAATGAGAGCATCCTGAACCTTTTGTATTCCACTAAGAGATTCAGGTAACTGAGATCCAGAACTGGTCTGAGATCTCCTGTCTTCTTTGGGACCAGGAAGAAATGGGAATAGTAGCCCGTCCCTTGCAGATGAAGGGGGACGGGTTCTAAAGCTTGTTTCAGAAGCAGAGCAGAAATATCCTCCTGGACCAAGAGACGGTGTTCCCTTGAATAAGATGACTTTAGAGGGTGGTGTTGAGGTGGTTTCTGAAGAAACTATCGAGTGTCCTTCTGCGATGAGCTGGAGCACCCAAGAATCTGAAGTTATCCTCTCCCAGCCCGGAAAGTGGAGGGAAAACCGGGGAGTCCGGAGGCTATGGGAGAGGGAAGGAGTCAGGTGGTGTGGGGCAGCGACGCAGCTGAAGCACCCGCTGCTTTTTTGGGGCTTAGCAACTGTTGGGGCTCGGCGTTTTGTGGCCCGCCTTCCCTGGGGTTTTGCCTTGGGCCGATTCCGTCTGCTAAAGGGACAGCGTTGTTGCTGGTGGGGGCGGTATATAGAGTCGACAGACTTCAGTGCCATCCCCTTCTCCTGCAAATCGGTGATGATGTCCTTGACATCACCGCCGAAAAGGACCGACCCCCGGAAGGGCGCTTCCTGGATAGCGGATTGCACTTCCGGGACCAACCCTGACACGCGGAGCCAAGCATGACGGCGTAAGCCTATGGCGAAAGCTGAGCTCAGTCCAGCAGTGTCCACTGCATCGTAGGTCGCACGAAGCATGTGTCGACTGGACGAACGTGCAGAGCGGACCAGATCAGCCAACTCCTGCTTGACTTGGGAGTCTGGCAAGGAGTCCAGTTTGGCTTCCACCTGAGTCAGAATGGCCTTCTAGTAGTCCCCCATATGGCCGACATAATTCAGGGCCCTAATCCCCAGCATGAAGGAAGCAAAGATCTTCTTTCCATACTGGTCCAGAAGGCGGGATTCTTTGTCAGGTGGCGATGAGCTGAGATGTTTTGAGTTGGCTGACCGACCGTGAACAGCGCTAATCACGACCGAGTCAGCACGAAGGTGAGAATCTAGAAAATCGACACCCTCGGGAGCCTGGTATAGCCTATTCGACTTCCGCGGAAGTGGGGCTAGAGCCAATGGCTGTTTCCATATGGTGGTGACGAGGTCGGCATGAGGCTCTATCCAGGGTGGCGCCAGAGCAGGAGCTGTCACGGGCAGATCCACATGCTCAGCGAGTTTCAGACGCCGAGGATCTGGTTCCAAAGAGTGCCACTGATTAACCTCCTGGATTTTCCTTAGCAACTCCGGAAAAGAAGGATCCTCCGGAGGAGGACTTCGGCGGAGTCCTTGGCCTGGGCTATGACGAAGAGCGTGGCTCGTCGTTCCCTTTCAGAGCAAGCATCGTGGGGAATCCGAGGAGTCCGAGGGTGAAGAGGAGGAGGAAGAGGAAAGACTCCTTTCCGACGGGGAAGGAATGGACCATGGAAGCCCCCGGGAAGCGTGTCTCTGCCCTCTCTGACCCAGACGGGAGAGCCCTGGAGTCCAGAGGTGGTGAGGGAGTGTGCCACCTTGCACGTACGGGAACCTGAGACGGCACCGTCATCGGTAGGCAGCTGTCGACCTCCCTGGTGAGCTGAGCCTTAGCCTCGGCCCACCAGGAGGCCAGAGTCTCCTGCAAGTGCACCGGCCGCTGTGGGGGCGGTGGAGGAGGAGGCGGGGGATAAGGATACGGGTTGTACCCATATGGAGAGTATTCAAAACCCGACTGTGGATAGCCCGGCGTTGGAAAGACCGGCACCGGGTACTGCTGCGCCAGATACTGTGGTCCCGGGCACATCGGCATCGGATAGATGGAGGGTACCCAGGAGCCGGAGGAGCTGCAAAGCAGACGCCCAGCCGGGCGCCCCACGGGCGATCTAAGTTGAGGGCCTGAGAGCTTAAGGTCTGGCGGTGGGGTGACATCCAAAGCGGATGTCGGCCGGAGTCGAGAACCGCATTGGGGTCTCCAGCATCGGAGGTACCGCGCCTGGGCCAGCATCCGGGGAGCGGACATCAGATCCGCGCACCCACAGGAGGACGGTCCGATGGAGGAAGGTCCCAGCGCCGCCCAGGATGGAGGGGAAAACTCGGGTCGGGCTGGGGGACTCTTCCCTCGGATGGCAGCGAAGGCTGCGGAGAACCAGGAACGACGGACGGGGGTTCCGCGCTGGTTCAGTCGCCACCAGGCGCGGGCGTAACCGGCGCAGCTTTATGGCGCTGCCGTGGGCACCGGAGGAGCTGGTATCCGGCGATCGCCTAGTCCGATGGAAGAGGGGGCCGCCCGCGGGTGGTGCATCTTACCGCCTTCCTGCGGACGCCGGAGGAGCCAACGCCCGCTTATCGGAGTCACCTATGCCAGTAGGCCGCGAGCCAGCAGCCAACTGGGGACAGAGGCCTCCATTGCCCGGAGGTGCCCGAAGGCCCAAGCTCGAGCCAGATGGGCGGGCGGACGCCCCTTAGAAACCCCAAGGCGGCCGCGAGTTGCACTCAGACCAAGGCTCCCTGAGGGAGACGCAGCAGAGGAGCCCTTGTCCCGTGCCTCTCCTTATCCTTCTTCCAATGGCCTTCGGGGGAAGTGGACGCCTGCCTCAGTTTTTTGAGCTCCTTCTCCACTGAACTCATCTTTTTCTTCAAAATATGGGCTTCCAGGGATTGCTGCCACCTTTTCAGGGTAGCCGCGTTGAAGCTGAGGCAGTGCTGGCACTTCTTGACCGGGGCCTAGGCAGAACAGGCACAGGGAATGGCCATCCTTGTGCTGTAGTTTACGCCTCGCACGAGTCGACTTATTTTTGTGCTCGGAGGGTGTAGGGGACGACGACACCAACGATGACCTGATCGTAATCGAAAATCAAATTACTTCGTAAAACCGATGAAGGTAGGTTGCCAAAGCAACAAACTTTCTGCGAGGCGCTGCACAAGCTAACGGCGGGAAAGAACTGGAAGGCGGTGTCAGGGACCGCCCCTTTATACCGTATCGCCCTGGCGCCGTCACCTGATAGAAGTGTCCTCTTTAGGAATCGCGTAGCTAGAAAATTTTGCTAGTCCTGCCGCCCGCCGACATCAGTCCTATATGTAATTACCTAGTGCAAGAGACCTCTCGAAGTAAGATCATATCCACATCCATAGAAAAAGCAATTTGCTCTTTATGCGGATGAACTTCTGATACACCTTACAGATTCTGATATACCCCTTCCACCCCTTTGGCATATCCTTATGGACTTCAGGAACTGCGCTGGGTATAAAATTAATACTACGAAGACAGAAGTTTTATGATTTAACTACCAACCAACTCCACAAATTAAAGACCAGTTTACCTTCAAATGGGTGTTAACCTCACCTCAGATATATCACAACTGTATAATGTGAATTACAACCTGCATATCCAAGCCTTTCAAGCCGAATTAGACCACTGGAGAACTCAATCTCCCTCTTATACAAAGAGTGGAATGTATTTGGATGAATCGCATTCCCAGAGTACTATATCTAGCTCAAACATTGCCAATCCCCCTGCAGAGGCAACATCTATGACTCTGGGATAGAATGATCTCCTAGTTTCTTTGGTCGCCTGGCCGACACAGAATTCCTTATTTGACACAAGTGTTACCGAAATCTAGAGGGGGGGGCTTGCTTTCTGACACATGGGTAGATACCACAAGCCATGCCAACTACGCACTGTGCTTTATTGGTTATTTCCTTGTTTTACATCTCTCTGGAAAACATTAGAACTATGAGGAGGACCTGATCCCCCTCATTTGGGAAGTCTTACAACCTCAACCCCAAACCTCTATGGCTCTTTTAGAAAACAGATTTACAGCCACCTTTCTAGAGGCATGGAATACTACTCTGGCACAACCCTCAATACTGCCATTTTGATACCCTTTTACTCCCTTGGCCGGCCTACAGTATCAGTTTTCTGCCTGTTCAACCTGACTTCTGTTTTCTCGACCAGTTTAACATTTGGGCCTCTTCCTTCCCCTACACGTTATGTAGGGAAATGATCTAGTCTTCCTGGCCATAATCGCCAAATTGCACTGAAGACCTAATGATTTTCTGCCATGCATGCAGCTGAAAAGCTTCCTCCTAAAACAGAGGGAGAAATATCTAAAAGACCAAGAAATTCCCCTAATCATAACATTTGTTTTTCAAATAATGCAGGGCACCCCTCTAGAATCTTTCATATCCTATTTATATAAAGTACTACAGGAAAGAGAGGGGGGGCATACAGACCACCTTAGAATACGACGGTAGACGGACTTGGTGAAATTTCTAAAAAGCAATGGGACCCATATCGTTGTTATATGCATAAACTTACAACATCCCATATCTGGAAAGAATATGCCTGGAAATGTATTACCTGTTTTTTTTTTTTTGTTTTTTTTTACTCCATTTCAACAGGCTCACCTTGATCCCTGGATTGCCCCTATCTGTTGGCGACAATGCAGAGAACCCCAAGCCTCACATGCCCATATTATGTAGCTGTGCCATAACTTGACATTTTCTGGGCTGACCTACAACAGGAATTGTGCAATACTTCTTCCTCTACCTTACAACTGACTCCTCGGTTGTCTTTTGAGACGTGCTGGAGGGACACAGGCAACCGCACATTAGAAGGCTACTTCTATTTGCATATTGCTGGGTAAAAAAACAACAAGACTGTGGCATTCTGTTTCTCCTACTATCATCCACAAATGGCAGAATTTAATGATAGACCTATATGGTATGGAAAAACTTACAGCTAAAGTGCAAAATAAGTTACCTGCCTTTGCGATATTATGACTTAGGTGGGTTATATATATATTATGGCAAAACGTGCTGATTTCGTCTCATGAAATGTTGTCTCACCATTTTATTAGATTCTGTAGTTCTTGTAGAACTGGTAAAAAAGTGCTTAATTTTTTTTTTCTGACTGATACCACAATCTGTAAATGGAGCCACATCTTGTGTTGTTCTTGTGTTATATAAACTTAATAAAGTTAAAAAAACAAACAAAAAAACAACAGGATGGAACAGTATATAATGTCCCTGTACATAGGGGAATCTTGGATGTGGGGAAGAGAAGCACAAGCCAGTGACCAACCAGGGTCAGCGGCCACTGATGCAGGCAGGGAATACGCGCAGACTAGGTGGACCTAGCGGTCCTTATCTGCTGTCAACTACTATGCTATTATGTACAGGACATACATAAGATGATATTGAAATAACTGCAGTCTGTTTTGCCCATATTTCAAAAGAGACAAGGACTTATTGGAAAGAATGCAGTGTTGAGTAACAAAGTTAATTCCAAGGTTGCACAAAAGGCCATATAACAAAAGGATTGGAGACCTAGGTTTATTTAGCCTTGAGGATAGGAGGGTAAGAGGAGATCTGCTACAAGTATTTAAAATAATGAGAGATGAAAAACTAATAGCAGAACTGGACTGACTTATATGGAAAGGATTTTACTTCTGAGATCACCTAGCAAACAAGTCATATTAGATCAGGTAAAAAAAGAAATTAAAATTACGTACTCATCTTAACTCTCCATCTTCCAGAACACCTTCACCAGTCATTCACACTATTGGGTCTGTGCCGGAGGCACTAGGACCAAGAAGAAGCAAATGTTTTCAAAACTTAGTGCCAGGGGACCAAAGTCTGTGCCGGCCACAAGGCAGATGTATGAGGTTGTGCTCGTGGACTGGCCAGTAACCAATGCCGGCCCACTGCCCGTCTCAGATCTGTTAGCCAGGAGAGAAACAAAGTGGGAGAGTAAGAAGAGAGCAGCTAAAATTGCCCAAATGAATAGGATAAAGATATAGAACATAAAAAAAGAATAAAATAAAATCCAGCCAGAGGAGAAGGTGGGGAGGGATGCCCTAGCATTGCATGCGTTAAGGAAGGAAAAAGAAAGCAAGAAAGCAAGCCAGGCAGGCCAAGGCAATCTGGGCAGACAAAAGACAGATATGGCCCCTCCCTAGAAAGAGGGGGCAATGGAAAAAAACAAGGATCTGAAATTCCCAGAGGTGAAATCCCACTATACCTGGAAGTAACATAGGAAGCAAATGGTTATCATAGAAATAATAGGGGAGAGAGGACCACTGTCTTGAGGTCAGGAATGGGCAGACAGTGTATCTGGGAGCAAAGGTGTAGAGAGAGACTGCTCAAAGGACTGGCTGTTTAGCATCAGAATTTACTACACTAAACCTGAAAAAAAAAATCTCTATTTTATTATGAAAAGTTCCAGATAGCTTGTTTCCAGATGCGTCCTGGGGGGGAGGAGGAGATGGGCAAGTACAATAGATATACAAATAACAAAGGGTACAATAAAATAAAACTTCATACAGTGATTTAAAATAACATTGAATAGATATGTACAGATTGGAATTGTTGGTTCAAGACCAACATATGTAAACAATAATTAATAAATTAACTAAGCAACGGAGGGAGCAGGTGGAAGGATGGGGGAGTGGAAAGATCTATACATCTACTGTATATAGGAAGCCTGGAGGACAACAAATCGCAGGCAGTGGCTCTGTGCAGTAGGCCTCCGGCAACAGAACACAAAGGGAGAAGCAAGACTGCCAGATTCCCCACTACACTCTGCTGCCCCTCTCCTCTTTTTTGTGTGTGTGTGTTTTATCCTTTAAAAAAAAAAAAAAAAAAAAGGTAAGAAAGAGAGGGATACCCTCACCTTCCCATACAGGAAAAACAAAGACTGGCTCCTAGGGGTAAAAGCCCATAGGCAAGGGCGCTTGCAGAGACCCTCTGCAAGAGAAATCAAGCCTGTACATGTCCCACCCCCCACTTTTTTCCTTTTTTAATAAAGATAAGCCGAACCCAACAGTCAGTAAAGCCAAGAAAGTCCTGGTAGAGCATTTGTTTTTTGTTTGTTTTTTTGTTGCTGCTGTTTAAACAAGGATTAAGGCACAGAAGGGGCAGAGAGCCAAAGACAGGGAGAGAAGGGAACACAGAAGAGAAACAGAAAAAAAGGGTGAGCTGCCCAGACGCCTGGCCATTTGACAGCGGGGATGGAGGGTGGGCATGTGAATGAAAGGTGAAGATATTCTGGAAGATCAAGAATTACAGCGAGTAGGAATTTTCATATCTTACCAGAATTAATCTTCACTGTTCATTCACACTATTGGGTCAGAGTACCATGCCTAGGGAAACTGCTGTTCTCTCAGCCTCCTATGGGGGATGACCACAGAGAGGCAGGACCCCCTCATGGGTCTGGCGAGACTGGTCAGGGGCAAGCAAAGGCTCATGTGGCCTAGAAGTAGGAATTCATCCCCACCAGCACATGCCTAACCCTGTGGGAGAAAAGGTGGGTCCCCTGGAAACGTGACACCAACACCCTACGCCAGGCCAAGGCTGAAAACCTGGAGAGATAAAGCCATGCTGTCCATCAAATGCAGACACTGTTACCACCAGCCTAGATTCTACCTCACTGGTGTCATAACATACCTTTGATTGGTGCCTCCCCAGCTCTAGGACCTGGGCAGAAATGCAAATGACCTGTCTGGTTGCCTCACAATCTGGCAAGGACACTTGAAGACGACCCAGTGTCCACCACAGGTGCCTGCCATAGGTCACCTGATGTGTTGCAATACATAAAATGATGTGCGCCGACGAGAACATTCTATGACCCCAGACAACAAATTCTGCAGATTTCAAATCTGGGTCAGTCACACACCGGGTGCCTATACCCAGAAGTTGGATCACACTCAGGAGGGATCTGGCATGGCTCCTGGGAGTCCCATGGGTGCACAACACTTGCTCTGAAAGTCCCAAGGGGCTGAAGAAGGGGAGAGTGATGGAGTTACACATCCCTGGATGCCTCCGTGAAGGGCTGAAGTCATGGAGGGATTACTGCCAAGTGATGGCTGTATCCTGAGGAATAACAGCACCAGGTGAGCAGGTGTGCAGCTTCTGAAGTGGGAAATTCCTCGCTCCCTCATCATCTATGCCAGGAACTGCTGATGCGAGGTGTACACAGCATTGGGGGAAAGATGCAGGAAGTCTCCCCTTCCTTGAATGAGGACGTGGGAGATGAAGAGGAGCTACATTCGGGAGGCAGCGGTGCTGGGGTTTCAGCCCAGAAAAAGGCCTTATCAAGTAACTGGAGGTATTGAGGAAACGCACTCACCGTAGCCGTGAACTGTTCCCAGGTCAGGGGCCTCACAGGACCCAAAATGCCTGGGAGAGGAGAAAGGGGGGAGGATCATGAAGGACCAGGTCGAGTCCTCAGCCAGGGCTGTGGGAATGCTCAGGGGACCTTGCCTGGGGGGAGGGCTTGGCAATCTCGTCACCAACAAGTGCTCAGCAGCCAAGGTGGTGCCCGCAGGTGGGGAGAGGGCACTGTGGGGAGAGTGCAGCCATAAAAGTCCCACAAGGTGGCCCAATCTCCACCACTGACAGGACCAGGTGGTTCTAGTAGGCCCAGTGGGTCTGAGTTGGTGCTGTGACTCCTTGCAGACCTGCCACCTACCCTAAGCAAGGAGTGAGCCGCATCACCCGACCTCAAAGTGCCCACCTGACCAGATCTGGTCCTGCCCCTCGGGTCAGACCTGACAGGAACATCCAGTGCCTTCTTGTGAGCAACCAGCACCATGAATGGTACCAATTCCATTCCTGGTGCCAACAACAGCACAGACCCCCTCCCCTTGGCACCGTGAGCACAGCCAGAACAGGAACTGGAGCCAGCACTGGAGTTGGTGCAGGGACCTGAAGCGGCACCACAAAGGGTGCTGGTCAGGACCCTGGTGCCAGACCCAGCATTGACTAGGGAAACCATTACAGAAGACAGCGCTGAAGTCAAAGGAGGCCTAAAACCAAGCCCAGGAAGGTCCCTTTCATCAACAGAGTCCAGCAGGCCAAGGTCTTCCCCCGACCTCAATCACCTTGGGTCATCTTAGGAAAGGAGATTCAGAAGACCTTCACTGGACACCTACACAGCCTGGCTACAGGGAGCTTCTCTCCCCCAGTACCACTAGAGGTGTCAAAAGGGGACCCAGTCTTATGGTTGGCACTACCCCGCTCACCGGCACTGTCCTTTGTGCCAGGAGCTAGAGAGTCACCAGACTGCAACACCAAGGGGGCCGCCAGTGTGGGGCCAGTGTACAGATTCAGCTGCACCAATGGAAGCATCCATGGCCTTGAAGGGGCTACAGACTGGAAGGAGTGCTCAGAAGGTCCCCCAAGGGAGACCCCCTGTCCACCCAACCCCTCCCTCTGGCTCTTCTTGAGCTCAGCAGGGCAAGGAGGAGGAAGGGCACAATCTCACTCAGCACATGTAGCGCTGGGGAGAGGCTCAGCGAAAGAGTCAGAGACCTTACCTTGGAGTCCCATGTCAGACACTTGCCTACGGAGGTAGGAAGGCTCGCGACCCAATCTCATCACATGGATTGCTAGTGCATGGTAATTCATGGAAAAACAGGTGTTGCACCAATCCATATCATGACTCGGTTCAAGGCAGGCTGCACACTTGTTATACCCATCCCGGATAGAAATATGGCTCCCACAGGAGCACCAACACATGGGAAGTTTGTCAGTTCTTTTCTTAGACTACTACTCTTTCTTCAGCTCCTGGGATTCAGCCATGATGTTGTTGAGGGGGAAAAAAGGAAAAACTAGGAAAGGAAAGTGAGAACTCAGTGCCGTAGACAGTAGAGAAAATGTACAGAATATGGCGTAAAACACAGTGAACTGAGGCGGTGACGCAGTATAATTTGCTGTGGCGGTAGTCCATGATATTGCCTCAATGGCAAGGAAAAACAGAACTGAGGTAGGAGTGGGGCCAGCATCGGTCACTGGCCAGTAAACGAGCACCACATCCTACGTTTGCCTCGTGGGCGGCGCCTTCACCGATGTCACCCCCTTGGTTCTGCTCCCGCTGGAACCTAGTGCCTTTGGTACAGACTCAGCAGTGTGAAAGAATGGCTAAGACTGATTCTTGGAAGACTGATTCTTGGAAGATCAGTACAGAGGGGTTTTTCACCCAGAAAGCAGTAAGGGAACGGAACAGTTTGCCTTCCATGGTGATGGAGGCAGAAACATTATCCATCTTTAAGACTAGGCTGGATGCTTATATAAGGAGTAAAGGAGATAAGGTCTAGTTCCACAAGAAGTGGGAAGACTGACTTGATCACAAAGCATCTTTCTGTCTATTCAGCCTATTATACTGAAAGCATTTTATCATAATATAATAACGCTGACAGCAAAAATGAATGCAGGTTTTAAGGATACGGAACACTTTAGATTTTACATACTTTATATGATACAGAAAGTAAAAGCAGCTTTTCTTCACATATTATTTCACTATTTTAGATGATTAAGAACACGTTCTGATTTAAGTAACAGACCTTGGTATCTTAAAAATGAGTGTTTTATTATCTGAAGTAACAGCTCAGGAAACTATTTATTTGGTTTAGATGAGAAACAGATTTAGTACTTTTCAGTTACAGAACTGTCCCTAAACATTACCTTGAAAGGCAAACACTACAAACTCTGTCCGTCATGTAGCAGTCACAGGTCAGGTTTGCTGGGCATGTGCTTGTTGGTTTCCGGGTTAGACTACTGGTATTACTTTTCGTTGAAACCACTTTACGTTTGGCTAAAGTGATTTTCTTCGATGACTCGTCTATTAATCTGGACTGCTTTCCGGACTGGGGAAAAAAAAAAATAAAATAAGTAGGTGCATATTATACATATATGTATTTATATACATGTACACACACACACACACACACACACACACACACACACACACACACACACACGTGTGTATGTGCTATATACACACACACATATACATATACACACACACACACACACACACACACACACACACACGCGTACATACATGCAGGGTACTGTAGATTTGTAAATATTTTTTTCCAGTTTATATAAAGTTACCAACTCGCAAACATTTCTCAGCTATAAGGGTAGATGTTACAAAAAAGCTGCCTTGAAATCACTTCAGCAGGATACCAAGCTTATATCCACTGTGTAGCATATACCGGAAACATAATAAAACAGAGCAATGCAAATCATTACAACTTCAGATAAGGTCCAAAATAAACCATTTCAGCATGACCATGGGAAAGGAAGTCCAGAAATTAAAAGATCACAAATGGATAAAACAAATTCTTCATCACATATTACTAATGTTTATTAAAGTGTACACAGGGCAGTCCTCAATGAATTTGAGTTTGTTCAGATCCACAATAACCATTATTAAAGTGATTTCAAGAACTTAAGGTACAGTTTCCGGGATATGGCACCTTAAAACTTGCACTGAGTGACTATCGCAGACTTAAGATTTGGCAGGTATTTTTAAGTGGTAAGGGATCATATTTTGGCCCTGACAAGGTGGCTAGCCAATCCCTTACATCTTCGGGATTGCCGAACACGCCTCAAAGCTAGATGTTCTGGCAAGGAGAGTGTGGCAAGCCCCATTGAAATGAATAGACTGATTTTAACAGTTGTTTAATACAATATGGTGGCGACTTGGAGATTAATAAGGGCCACGAGCGACTAATAAGGGCCTTGTTAGTCGACTGGTGGCCCTTATTAAATCGCCAAGTCGCCACCATATTGTATTAAACAGCACATATAAATCAGTCCCAGTCATTTCAATGGCTCACCCGCACTCTCCCGTGCCGGACGTCATAGTGTGGGGGTGTGTCCAGCAATCAAGAAGTGGAAGGGATCAACTGGCCACCTTGTCAGGGCCAAACTACGATCCCTTATCACTTAAAAACACCTGGCAAATAAATATTAAAACTTGCACCGAGGGACTATCATGGACTTAAGGTACCATATTCCAAAGTGGTAGCTTAAGTCCACAAAGAGTACCAAATATCTTGAAGTAATATAAATGTACTCATTTTATAGTAACAGAAAATGACCTTGCTAGCACTTTAACAGGCAAATGTTACATTTTCAAATGAAATCATCAGAAAGTGATATAGAACAGTTACGTACTTACCGTAACGGTAGATATTTGAGAGAATCTCTTTGCTTAGACCACACCTTTAGAACATCAGTTGTCAGGCACTAGGACCACACAGAAACTTTTGCTATCCGGGGCCGCCCATGTCAATGTCACATGTCAGCATGTACAGAACTGTGGGCGGCCCTATCCCTCCTTAGTTTTCTGCTGGAGATTAGTCTCAGAGGGCCGTCATGTCTGGGGAACCAGAAGAGTATACCATTACCAGGCATGGACAGCAAGGGAAGGTGCTGGATGAACTACCACATCAAAGACCCAATGAGAAATCTGTTGCATCACCCTAGGGGGAAGAAGGGAGAGTCAGCAGGCCTAAGGGAAAGAAGTCTCTCAAAGATCTACTGTTACGATAAGTACGTAACTATTGAACATTCTTCGAGTAGGCCACACCTTTGGAACGAGTCCCAAGCACTATAAAAAGGAAGTTGGGAGGATGGTACAGTCTAAATCAAGAGAGCAAACCTTGCAATACAGTAAGGCCAAAATCAGCATGTTTGCGAGATGCTGTGGCCAGATTGTAATGTTTGGTAAAGGTGTAGACAGTGTTACAAAGCAGAAGCACAAATGTCAGCAGCAGACACATTTTTGAAAAAGGCAACAGAAGTGGCAATAACCTCTTGTGGAGTGGCTACTAACACCACCAGGAAATTCCTTTCTGTACTCCCTATAACAAAACGTAATACAATGTGCCAACCATTTGGAAAGGCACTGTTTGAACACAACAGTTCCCCCTTTCCCAAGGGCAAATGAAACAAAATGCTGAGAAGATTTTCTGCAGTCTAGTACGATGTAGATAATATCTTAGAATTTTGTGTACCTCTAACATATGAAGCAATGATTCACCTTGACCACCATGCTCAGGATAATAAACAGGAAGGTTGATGGATTGGTTTCACATAACCTCAATACACTACCTTTGGTAAGAACTTAGGATTAGTACACAAAGAAACTCTGTCTTTGTGGAAAGCTACACAACAAGGCTCACACATGAGAGCCTGTAGCTCAGAAATCCTTCGAGCAGAAGTGACTGCAACTAAAAATAATGCTTTCCACGATATAAAGCATAAGCCACAACTCGCAGATGCCTCAAAAGGAACCAAAGTAAGTTTCTCAGAACAAACTTCACGTTCCAAGGCAGGACTGGATGTCGCACAGGAGGCAAGGATGTAGAATATCTCTGAGGAACGTATGGGAGACCTCCAACTGCACACTATACACCAATGAATGGGGGTATGGAAAGCTGATATAGCTGCTACGTGCACCTTGAGGGAAGAAAATTGTAGACCAGAGTCTAACAATGACAACAAATATTCTAATACCTCCTGTACCAGACAGGTGAAGGGGTCCAGATGTTTGAAAGCAGAACATGAAGTGAACTGCTTCCATCTTTTAGTGAATATGTATGCCTAGTACAAGACTTTCTGGCTGCTACTAGCACATCAGCAACTTTAGAGGAAATACCAAAATGTGCAATGGTTAAGTCTTCAGAAGCCATATATGAAGATGAAGGGACTTCAGGTCCAGATGAAGTAAGGAGCTCTTGTTCTGTGATAGCAGGTTTCGACACAGTGGTAAGGGTACTGGGGTTCCACTGTAAGCTGTTGCATAAGTGGAAACCAGATCTGACGTGACCACAGAGGAGCAATGAGGATGAAGGTGGCACCCTCTGTCTTCAGTCTGAGTAACACCCTCTGTATTAGTGGGATTGCAGGGAATGTGTACAGCAAAAACAGGTTACTCACTTGTAACAGTAGTTCTAGGAGTGGTATATGGTGTTCATCCAAGCATCTGGCAATGTCCTTTCCCTTTAAGGCTTGCCGGAATGTCTTCAAGCTGGCTCCTCCCACTCATCCGGGTGGTAACTACCTCAGCACCGCCCCGTGACGTCAGATCTTGCCCGCTGGAAGCCAGACCATTGTACCACTTGCCAGAGGGGGGTCAGGTGGGTCCACATGGATAAACACCATATATCACTCCTAGAAACTACTGTTACAGGTGAGTAACCAGTGGATATGGTGTTCTAGCCACACATCTGGCAGACTCCTAGCAGTTCTCCAGGAAGAGTGGGCAAGGCGCACACCCCCTATTTAGGGAACAGAGACTGGACAACTGAGGCCCCAAAACCAGCAACCCAGCGTGACTCAAGGTCGATGTGGTAGTGGCAAATGAAGGTGTGTGCTGACCTCCAGGTAGCAGCCCTGCAGATTTCCTGGATAGGGACATCTCTGGAAGCAGCCACCGAGGCAGCGGTATGACAGGTGGAATAAGCCCTTTGCCCTGCGGGAGGCTCCCTACCCGCCAACCTATAGCAGAGGTCGATGAAGGATGCAATCCTATTGCCAATCGTCTGCTTAGCTGCCAGTCTGCCAGATGTGGCTTCAGAGTAGGTGACAAATAGCTGGCGAACTTCTCGCCGAACTCCAGCCATGCACTCCTTATAATAAGCTAGCACTCACCACAGGTTTAAAGTATGGTGCCTGTGCTCGGCCTCTGAGGTGTGGCTGGTGAAGTACACCGGGAGATTAATCAACTGGCTAAGGTGGAAATCTGACAACCTTCGGGAAGAACTTCGGGTTGGGACAAAGGACAACTCTGTCCCTGTGAAGACCAGGTAAGGAGACTCCACCGAGGGTGCATGGAGCTCACTGATCCTTCTGGCTGACATGATATCTACCAGGAAGATGGTCTTCCACGACAGGTGAGACATGTTACATCTGTGCACTGGTTCAAATGGCTTGCCCATGAGCACTGCCAACACCAGCAACAAGTCCCAAGGTGGTGGTCGTGTTTCACGCACCAGAGGGGAAATGCGGTCAAGGCCTTTAAAAGTGTCAGACCACCTTTTCTTGTGCCATTGACTGCTGAACTGCCCATACTCAGTAGACAGAGATGGCTGCCAGGTGCACCTTAAGGGTCGTCAGCTGAAGGCCCAACAGAGAGGGACCAAAGGTAATCAAGAATGCTAGCCACTGGACAAGATAAGGGGTCAAGCCCCTTGCCCTGGCACCAAATGGAGAAAGTCCTCCATTTGAAGCCATAGCATTTTCAGGGCAACTCCTGAGATGCCTCAACCACAGTGAAGACATCTTCGGAGAAATCCAAAGCCTGGAACTCTACCCACTCAGGAACCAGGACGCTAGGTGCAGGGATTGAAGGTCCGGATGGAGTACCTTCCCCCGACTGATGGAGAGAAGGTCCGGGTGGAGAGGAAGATGCTTCGAGAGCCTGCTGCTGAGGCTGAGGAGCTTGGGGTACCAGAACTTGCGGGGCCAGTCCGGAGCCATTAGGATCACCTGTGCCTTGTCCTTCCTTGCCTTTAGCAACACTTTGTGGATCAATGGAAACAGAGGGAAGGCATAGAGAAGGCCACGGGTCCAGGGCCTTGAGAAGCCATCCCTGTGCAGCACTCCCTGCTGACGGGGGGTGGGCACAGTACAGCCTCAGCTTTGCATTCTCCCTGGAGGTAAACTGGTCCACCAGAGGGGTGCCCAACTGGGAGAACAGGCTGTGTACGACACCTCTGGGTGGAGCAACCACTCATGAGATGCCTCGCCCACATGGCTGACAGCGTCCACCAGGTGGTTGAAGACACAGGCCACATGGATGGCCAGATCTGCTTTCAGACGGTGCACGAGGGTCCACATGCAAACAGCTTCCCCGCACAGAGGAAGGGGGGTGTGTCCCGCCCTGCCTGTTCAGGTAGTACATGATCGTGGTGGTGCCCGTCTGGACCTGGACCACCTGGGCCCAAATGAGTGGAGCAAAAGCAGTCAGCACCAACCAAACTGCCCGAAGCTCCAGCAGGATGATATGGCACCGGGACTCCTTGGGGGTCCAGAGCCCGTGGACTGCAAGTGTTCCCCCAGGTGGGCACCTCAGCCCATGAGAGAGGCATCTGGTTGTCAGGATGACCGTCAGCTCTGGGCGGAAAAACGGGACACCTTCCTGCAGGTGTTCCAGGACAAACCACCACTGGAGGGCGTCGCATATCAGCTGGGTCACAGTGACCGGCTGGTTGAAGTGGCCCTTGCGCCAAGACCATTGGCATGCTAGCTCCCATTACAGCGAGGGCACTCTCCAGCGGGCCCAACGGGCCACGGTGGTGTAAGTCGCCATGTATCCCAGTAGGCAAAGGAAGTCCCGAGCAAGACGCAACTGCCCAAGCTGAAATGATCGGGCAAAGGAGGAGAAAGCCTCTGCTCTGTCCACCGGGAGTAGAGCCCTGGCTTGGCAAGAGTCGAGCTACGCCCAGATGAAGTTGAAGATCTGCAAGGGCATGAGTTACGGCTTGGCCGCATTGACCAGGAGGCCAAGGGAGACGCAAGTCTGGAGAGCCAGGTCCCTGGACCTCTCCACCTCCTGCATGCAGGGACCTGCAGTCAGCCAGTCATCCAAGTAGGGATAAACCTGGACACCTCGGCACCTCAAGTAGGCTGCCACCACTGCAAAGCATTTAGTGAAGACCCTGGGGGCTGAAGATAGGCAAAAATGGAATGGACTTGAACTTGTCGAGGATCCACTCTGCCCGGAACCGGAGGAACTAGCGGTGGGACAGACATATTGGAAAGTAAAAAAAAAAAAAGTGTCCCGAAGATCCAGGGAGCAAAACCACATGTTCTGCTTTAGAGATTGTATGATCTGAGACAGAGTGACCATCCTGAAGGTGCGCAGTCTAATGAATTTGTTCAGGTTGTGCAGATCTAAGATGGAGCACTAGTCCCCCGTCCATTTTGACACCAGGAAGTACCTGGAGACAAATCCTGGGTATTCCAGAGGGTCCGAGACAGAAGCCTTGACCTCCTTGCGGAGGAGCTGGGCTATGTCGTCCCGAAGGGCCGACTGGATGTCGATGGACACTATGCCCTCCCGTGTGGCATGGGTTCAGCAGAGTGGGTATGCCTTGAACTCCAAACCGACCACCTAGAGGACCCTCCTGTCCCTGGTAACAATGGACCAGGCAGAAAGGAAGTGGTGGAGCCAGCACCTCATGAGAGGACCCAGGGGAAACAGGATGGGTATGAGGGAGGCACCCACCATCCCACCACTGGGGAGGCTTGGAAGTGGATGAGAAGCCAGTGGAGCGGCCGCTGGAACCTCTACCTCCTGGTTTCCTGATGACCAAGGCCACTAATTTTCGCAGGGGACCCCAAGCCTGTTGCTTTCCAGCCAAGGGCTGGGCAGATTTGGCCGCTGGGGCAGAAGCAGGCCAAAAAGAGCTTCTTTTGAGGCTTAGAGCCCTTGTCCTTTTTTTGAGCAGAAGTCACACAGCCCAAGGTGGTGTTCGACTTCTCAGTTCGGGTGAGGTGCCCTCCCACTCAGGGTCCGAACAAGTCAGTACCCAAGAAGGGAATGTCTGCCAACCTGTGCTGTGTGCCAGCCGTAAATGTGGAGATGTGCAGCCAATCCCGGGGGCGCATGGCAACTGCCGCAGCCACAAACCAAGCGCAAGAATCGCTGAGATCCATGGCAGTCTGGAACTGCTGTTTTGAGACCGCTCAGCCTTGATCCCTGACCTGTTTGATGGTAGTCTGCAGGGAGATGGGGGAATTGCCTTGTCCAGGGAATCCATAAGGACGTGCAAAAAATGGGCGATTAGGAGAACCAAGCTTGCTTGCTGAAGGAGGAGGAGGCAGCATACACCTTTTTAGCCATATGGTCCAATTTCTTGGACTCCTTATAGGGGGGTTTGTCAACGTCCCCAACATTGCTGGTGCGCCGAAACATGGACTCAGCCACAAGACCCTCAGCCAAGGGGTGTTCCATGAATCCCAACAGGGAGCTGGTAGGGACCGCATACTTGAGGGATATATGGGCTGACTGTGTATGGCAGGAGGCCAGGTGCTGACACAGTTCCAGGGCAGGACCATGGATAGCATCCTGAACCAGGAAGGCTTCCACTGGAGAGTTGCCCCGTTCGAGGATCTCGGTCAGCAGGTACAGTTCCTGCTTCTGAATAGGCTCCAAGTTGAGACCTGTAGATTCAGAGATAAGACTGAGAAGGCGAATGAAGGAGGTGGGTCCTTGATCCGTTGAAAGGACCCCTGCCGACTCCACATCCATCGGTCGGGAGAGTAAGGAGGACCCCTCTGATTCCAAAGAATTGTGAAAGAGCAGTCGACAGCTCGAGTTCCTGCTAACTCTGTGAAGGTGGTCCAGGGTAGAGGTGGGCGAACACGGGTTTTTCCGACGCGGTGGAACTTCTGCGCAAATTAGGTAACTTTCGCTGAAGCTTCTGAACTTCCACCTGTTGCGGAACGGAAAACGTCCGCGAATGTTACGGGAGAAATTTTGCCCTTTTACAGTACTAAAAGCTCTGGTGGCTAGTGGTCCCTTCTCCCACCCGCCCCACAAGAACATCAACTATCCCTGGTGGCTAGGGGTCCCTCCTCCCACCGGGTTGCCCGTCATCGGACTCAATTAAAAAAAAAAAAAACCCTCACCGTGGTGGTTGTAAATGCAATCCCTACTCCTACCCATCCCTGCCCCGATGGCTAGTGGTCCTCCCTTCCACTCACCCAAAGTGTCCAGTTAGTAGCCCCCAACCATCCCCATCGTAGTGGGCTCTCAGCGGTTCAAAAATCAAGAGAGACAATCTCCTTCCCTCATCCCCATCCACTCAGTCCAGTCCAGTCTCTGAATAAAAATTATTTCCTGGTGGTCTAGTGCCCACCACCTGCCCATCTCAGCAGGCAGACCAGCACAGCCTTCCTCTTCCATGGCAGCCCAGCTGTGGTGGGGAGAGGAGGGCTGTGCCAGTCCTGCCTACTGGGGTTTGAGATGGGGAGGGAGCGGGGTGCTAGGTACCAGACCACCTAGGAAATAATTTTTATGCAGGACTTGACTGGGGTTGGATTGGGATTGGGGCGGGGTCGTTTCGATTTTGGAACAAACTTAAACCAATCAAATTCTAATGGACAAACATGGTGATTTGGGGAAGAGACTACTATAACTGGACACTTTGGGTAAGGTGGAGGTACATCTAGCACTAGGGCATTTGTGGGGCAGGGATGGGGTGGGGAGAGGTTTCATTGCAACCACCAGGGCGGGTATTTTTTTTTTTTTTTTGGTCCAGCATGGTGATTTGGTGGGAGGGATCACTAGCCACCAGGGCTTTTTTGTGGCAACTGGGTGGGCGGAGTTTGCAGGTGGAATTTCTGTGGAAGTTCGGAAGTGGATTTCTGAACTTCCGCGGAAGTTAAAGCCAAACTTTCAGTTGAATTCCGCCCGTGGAATGTTTTTTTCCACATGTGGCTAGTCTGGGGTGACGATGACTGACAGTCTGTGGGGTAAACTCTTGCCCAGATGAGCATCCTTGGCTGAAGCGCCGGACGGCAGCTGCTTGGGTGGCAGCTCGATCAGGAGAGAGGCCGGAGGGGGGCCGCACAAGGACCATATGAATTGCCACCTGTCAAGGCGGGGTTGGCTGTGGCTCTGGTAGCAGTAGCCAAGGAAGGGCTGGGTTATCCAGGACTGGCTTCACCCAGGTAAACCAAAGCTACTGCCACATGAGATCCTAGTGGAGCCGACACAACTTGCACCAATGCCTCTCCTTCCCAGACAAGGACTAGCAATAGCGGCCGCCCTGCTTGCCCGAGTGTCAAGAGAACAAGCGTCGGGATCAAAGCGGCTGCCTGAGTTGGGGTTCGAAGCGGGATCTCGACAGTCAGATGGGCTGACGGCGGGTCTCAGAGAGGGCTGGTGAAAGCCAAGGCCTCTCTTTGTCCGGAAGCTGCAGATTGAGAGAAGGCAGAACAGAAGCCTAGTCCGTCCCTCATTGAGAAAGTGGTAGGACCAGAGTCCTGGAGAAAGAGAGAGGTATCGACCTCCCCAGCAGACAATGGGTCAACGGGTTCGAGAAAGATCTTGCCTGGGGAAACCATGGGGTCAACGGCCAAAGCTGAAGCACCGACCATGGTCAGAAACTATGGCGAAGCACAGGAATCATAGGCTCCAGAGCACTCCTGATTCCACGATCTACGGCGAGCGTTTCTTGGTCTCTTAAGACTTTTTTGATTTAGCCCCAGATGGACCCTGCCCATGGGAAGGAAGGGTTTGGCACAATTCCGTAAATGCCCCAGTAAAGGAGGCACAAAAGGAGAGGTGGCAAAGGGCGAGCTTGAGGAAGCCTGTGCTGCGCCTGAGCAGCGGCCTCCTCGAACGCAAGTTGTTCAGCAGACCCTGTGGACACAGAGACCACCCAATGGGCATCCTTGGATTTCACGAGTGGGTCCCGATCATCCGGATGTCCAAGGAGCAAGACGGCTAAGTGATCCTCCAAGGTGGAGGGGTGGAATGTGCGCAAAGGCCACAAGCCAGGGTATTGTGCTCGTGGCCCAGGCAGTATATGTACGACGTGTGTGGATCCGTTCGGGACATCTTGTGCCCGCAACCGCATTTCCGGAACCCCGAAGTGGATTTTGCGTCATCCATTTTGGCAGTGAGAAGTAAAAAGCCTGCAGACAAGGTTTTTTAATAAGGTTAGAAGAAATAAAGCAAAGGGACTCTTCAGCATGAGAGCGGTAAGGAGGGAACCTTCCTCCAAGGTGGCAGTGCTGAGGGAGTTACCACTTGGGTGGGTGGGAAGGAGTCAGCTTGAAGACGTTCCATCAAGACTTAAAGGGAAAGGACACTGCCAGATGTGTGGATAGAGCACCATATCCACGTCCCTTGAACTTCCCTTTCCAAGAGAGGGACAACGTGTCTCATCAGAAAAAACTCCAGGCCCTGAAGTGAGCAAGCACAAACAGAAATTTTGTGTTGTGTGGGGATGCAAAAAGGTCCATCTCTGGATGACCCCACCTAGTGAAGTGGTTGTTGACCATGGATGTCAGCAATTCTCATTTCGTGCATCTGGGACATTGACCTGCTTAGCTCATCTGGCAAGACGTTTTAGACACTTGGGATATGCACAGCTGACAGTTCTAGTCCATGATCTAGTGCCCAGTACCACAATCTCATTGATCTTTGCATAGGGGATAAGAATGAGTGCCACCCTGTTTGTTTATGTAGTGGACCACACTGATGTTGTCCGTCTGGATCAGCAGAGGTCCCAGAGACAGAGATGACCGAAATGCACACCGATTGTATAGCATGGCATGCATTTCCAGGATGCTGATGTGTATACTGGCTTTCGCTTTGTTCCAGGAACCCTGTGTCTGACAGGGCCTTAGGTGCGCACCCTAACCTGATGCATCTGTCATAATGATTTGTGTTGAAATGGGAGTCAGAAATGGAACGCCTTTTAACTGTTGTGGTCCATCCACCATTTCAGGGTTTTGCGCAATGGGGACGTGACAAGCACCTGTTGGTCCAGACTGTCCTTCAGTTGTGTCCCCTGTACCCTTAAGTCCACTGCAGAATCCGCAAATGTAACCGTGCCAGAAGTACAGTTACAATGGTCGCTGCCATTAGGCGCAGAAGGCATACAAAAGACGTGGCTGGGACCAGTTGACTGTTGTAAAGGAGTTGTGCTTGAGCAATGAGGCATTCTGCCTGGTCAACTGGCAGAAAAGCCTTTCCCTGAGCCATGTCTAGGACTGCACCTGTGTACTGCAGGCACTAGTACGTGGTCAAAACTCACTTTGGAACATTCTCAATGACTTCCAAATCATTGAACAGTTGTCTTGTTCGAGACAGGGTATGTAAAAGGCTGCCCCTAGAACTGGTCTTTAAAAGCTAGTCGTCCAGGTATGGGAAGACACACAGACCTTCCCTGTGAAGAGCTGCAACCACTACTGCCAAGCATTTGATAAAGACCCATGGTGCACAGCATAAGCCAAAGGGCAATAATTTGAACTAATAATGCTCCCCCTGCAGCATGAAGCAGAAATATTGTCTGTGTCCTTTCCCGATTCTGATATAAAGATAAGCATCTTACGTATCCAGGAAGCATAACCAGTCCCCTTGTTGAAAGAGGGGAATGAGAGCTTGTAGACAAATCATTCAAAATGTCTTGTACCCTATGCAGAAGTTGACGAGTTTAGGTTTCTCAAATCTAGTACAGGCCCTCAGATCTCCTGTCAATTTGGGAACTAGTATCTAGTGTAAAACCCCTTGTTCATCTGAGGAGCAGAAATACAGGTTACTCACCTGTAACGGGAGTTCTAGGAATGGTATATCTTTTTCAACCACACTGTCTGGCAGGTTCCTTGCCGCTTTAAATCTTGCCGGAAGGTCTTCAAGCTGGCTCCTCCCACCCACCCGGGTGGTAAAACTCTCGGCTCCGCTCCATGACACTAGATCTAGCCCGCTGGAAGCCAGGCTGTGTGTGTCGAAGCCAGGGAGGTCGGGTGGGTCGTGTGGATGAACAACATATACCATTCCTAGAACTCCTGTTACAGGTGAGTAACCTGTATTTCTAGGGATATGGATATGTTGTTCATCCACACTGTCTGGCAGACTCCTAGCAGTTCTCCGGGAGGAGGGCGGCAAGGCGCACACCCCCTACTTAGGGAATAATGACTGGAGAACCGAGGCCCCAAAACCAGCATCCTGGCATGACTCAAGGTCGATGTGGTAGAGTGTAATGAAGGTGTGTGCTGACTTCTAGGTAGCAGCCCTGCAGATTTCCTGGATAGGGACATCCTTGGAAGCAGCCACCGATGCAGCGGTATGGCGGGTAGAATGAGCTCTTATCCCTCTGGGAGGCTCCATGCCCGTCAACCTATAGCAGAGATCTATGCAGGAGGTGACCCACATGCCTATTATCCGCTTGGCTGCAGGTCTGACAGGTGCGGCTTCAGCGTAGGTGACAAACAGCTGGCGAACCTCTCCCCGAACTTCAGCCGTCCGCTCCTTGTAATAAGCAAGCGCTCTTCTAAGGTCCAGAGTATGGAGCCTATATTCGGCCTCCGAGGTGTGATTGGGGTAGAACACCGGCAGAGTCAACACCTGGTTAAGGTGAAACTCTGACACCACCTTCGGAAGGAATTTCGGATGGGGGCATAGGACAACCTTGTCCCTGTGGAAGACCAGATAAGGAGACTCGATGGAAAGCGCCTGGAGCTCTCCCATCCTTCAGGCTAACGTGATGGCCACCTAAAAATGCGGTCTTCCACGACAGGTGAGAGAGGTCACACCTGTGCATCGGTTCGAATGGCTTGCCCATGAGCTTAGCCAATACCAGCAGCAGATCCCACGGAGGTGGAGGTTCTCGCACAGGAGGGGATACGTGATCAAGGCCTTTGAAAGAGCGCCCGACCACCTTCTCCTGCGCCACTGACTGCTTCCCAGCCCGCGCCCGGTAAGCAGAGATGGTTGCCAGGTGCACCTTTTAAGGGTCGCTGACCGAAGCCCTTGCTGAGAAAGGGACCACAGGTGGTCCAGAATGCTTGCCAAGGAGCAGGAGGAAGGGTCCAGGCCCTTGTCCTGACACCAAATGGAGAATCTCTTCCATTTAAAGGCGTAGCATTTTCTGGTCGACTCCTTAAGGGACGCCTCAACAACGTTGAGGACCTCGTCGGAAAGACCCAAGGCCTGGAAATCTAGCCGCTCAGGAATCAGGCGGTCAGGTGCAGGGATTGAAGGTCCAGATGGAATACCTTCCCCTGACTAACTGAGATCTGGTCCGGGTGGGCTGGAAGCCACCTCGGGAGCCTGGAGCTGAGACTGAGGAGATCTGGATACCAGAACTGGCGGGGCCAGTCTGGGGCTACCAGAATCACCTGCGCCTTGTCCCTCCTCACCTTGAGAAGCACCTTGTGGATCAAGGGAAATGGGGGAAAGGCGTAGAAGAGGCCCGGGGCCCACGGCCTCCAGAAGGCATCCCCCTGCAGTGAGCCCTACTGAGGGGGGCGGGCATGAAACAGTCTCAGCTTCGCATTCTCCCTGGAGGCAAACAGGTCCACCTGAGGCATGTCCCAGTGGGAGAACAGATCTTGTACTACCTCCATCAGGCGAGACCACTCGTGGGACGCAGCCCCTATCTGGCTTAGAGCATCGGCCAGAATACTGGAGGCTCCTGCCACATGGATGGCAAGGAGATCCGCCTCCAGGCTGCGCACGAGGGACCAAATGCGGAGAGTTTCCCTGCACAGAGGCATGGAACGCGTCCTGCCCTGGTGGTTTAGGTAGTGCATGGTAGTGGTATTGTCCGTCGGGACGTGGACCACTTGACCCCGTACAAACGAAGCGAAGGCGGTGAGGGCTAGACGAACCGCTCGAAGCTCCATCAGGCTGATGTGGCATGGGGACTTCCGAGGGGACCAGAGGCCGTGTGCTCGGTGATCCCCCAGATGGGCACCCCTACCCATCAGAGAGGCATCGGTCGATAGAGACCGTCGGCTCGAGGCAGAGAAATGGGATGCCCTCCTACAGATGTGCTGGAACAGTCCATCACTGGAGAGCGTTCCACATCCCCTGGGTCACTGTCACTAGCTGATCCAGGGGATCGAAGTGCTGTGACCACTGGCTGCCAGCCCCCATTCAAGGGGACGCAGGTACCAACAGACCCAATGGACCACGCTGGTGCAGGCCGCCATGAGGCCCAGGAAGCCCTGGGCAGGGTGCAATTGCCCAACCTGAAATGACTGAGCAAAGAAGGAAAGAACCTCAGCTCTGTCCGCCGGGAGCCGTGCTCTGGCTTGTAGAGAGTCAAGCTCTGCCCCGATGAATTGTATCACCTGCTTTGGCATGAGTTCCGACTTGGCCTCGTCGATGAGGAGGCCAACCTCAGAGCAAACCTGGAGGGCCAGATGTCTGGACCACTCTATGTCCATTCTAAAGGAGGCTGCAATCAGCCAGTCGTCGAGGTAGGGGTACCCCCGGACCCTTCAGCGCATTTGGTGAAGATGCTGGGAGCTAGGGAAAAGCCGAAGGGCATGGCTCGGAACTCGTAGTGGGATCCCTCTGCCCTGAAGCGGAGGAATCTCTGGTGGGACGGACGAATTGGGACGTGAAAGAACGCGTCCTGGAGGTCCAGAGAACAGAACCACATGCCTCATTCCAAGGATGGGATTAGCCAGAGTGACCATCCTGAAGGTCCGAGACCTTAGGAACCTATTCAGGTCGTGCAGGTCTAGAATGGGGTGCCAGCCCCCCATCCGTTTTGGGACCAGGGAGTACCTGGACACAAACCCCGGGTCTGGTGGAGGATCCACCACCTTCCTGATCACCTCTTTTTCAAGGAGCAGGGTGATATCGGCTCAGGAAGCCGACAGAGAGGCTGCGGACCCCGTAGCCCACCGAGGGGCGACAGCTCGGAAGGGCGGGGCCTGCTCGAACTCCAGGGGCAGGCCCTTTCCTACCACCTTCAGCACCCAGCGGTCCGTGGTGATAGCGGACCAGGCGGAAAGGAAGTGGTGGAGCCATCCTCCCACAGGGGGAGCCCAGTGGGGGAGTGACGAGGCTGGGGGCAACACCCCTCAACTCGTCACTGGGCAGGCTTGGAGGAGGGACCGGCCGAGGGACATCCTGGGCCTTTACCTCCCTGCTTCCTGTTAGAGGAAGCCGCAGGCTTGGCTTTGGGGTGCCAAGCGCGAGCCTGCTGGCCCTGATGCTGGTGCTGTTGGACCGGACGTGCCACAGGCACAGAAGGGCGAAAGGACATATGTTGTTGGCGACGGCCCTTGTCTTTCTGGGCGGAGGTGACAGAGTCCAGAGTGGCATTGGACTTTTCGATCTGCTGGAGGTGACCTTCCACTCCAGGGCCGAAGAGGTCAGTCCCCAGGAAGGGGACATCTGCTAGTTTATGCTGGGTATCCGCCGAAAAGGTAGATATTCTCAGCCATGCTCTGCGGCGCATGGCCACTGCAGCCACAACTGATCAGGCACAGGAGTCTCCAATGTCCTGAGCCGTTTGGAGCTGCTGTTTTGCCACCGCCCTTCCCTGGTCCCGTACCTGCTTGACCGTGGTCTGCAGGTCGGCCGGGAGATGAGGGATCACCTCATCCAGGAGCCCATGAGGGCGGGGAGAAGTGTGCCATCAGCACGGCCGAGCTGGCTTCGGCGGAGGCCAAGGGAGGATGCAGCGTATAACTTTGCGCCCGCATAGTCCAGCTTTTTAGACTCTTGTCGGGGCTTATCCACATCCCTAGCGCCCGGGAACGCCGGAAAACACTATCGGTGACCAACCCCTTGGCAGAGGGGCGTTCCAAAAAAAACAAAGAGCCGGTAGGGACCTCATACTTCCTGGCCGAAGGTGCAGGACAGGAAGCCGGCCGCTGCAAAGCTCCAAGACTGGGTCAACAATGGCTTCAGCCACCGGAAAGGCCTCCGTGGGCGAATTCCCTCGGTCCAGTATCTCGGTCAGGGGAAACTTGGCCCGCTTGGATACAGGCTCGAGCTGCATCCTGGTGGACTCCGAGATGAGCGGAAGAAGACCATAAAGGACGATGGGCTCTCGTCCATCGACTGGCCCCCAGAGGACTCCTGGTCAATGGGCCTGGAGAACAGGGAGGAGTCGTCATCAGACTCCAAGGAGTCCGCGAAGAGCTGCCTGGGACCTGAGCCACCCTCCACCTGCCAAGGACGGTCAGGAGTGAGGGTGACTGAAAACCTGTGGGGCAGAACCTGACCCGACAAAGAGTCCTTGGTTAGCGCCCCGGATTTCTGTTGTGGAGGCGGAGGTTCCACCACAAATCGGTGGAGCAGCTGGCTTCGGCCGAACAACTGGCCCAGGCTTGAGCACCTCGACTACAGTGTGGGGTTGTTTCAGTTATTCGGGTGACAGCCACTTGATGGCCGGGGAAGGCGACGGCGTCGGCTTGTTCCCGGACAGAAGTAACTATTGCCACATTAGGTCCTCGTAGCGTCGATGCAATTTGTGCCGAAGCTTCTCCTCTTCCGAGGAGGAAGACGAGAACGTGTGGTGGCGCCGCTTACTTCGGTGCAGAGACCGCCGATGTCGGCGGGATCGGCTGGACCGAGACGAGGTCCAAGACCGAGACCCTCGGTGTTTCCGAGGACGGTTCTGGGAAGGAGCGGGGGATACCCGTTCTTCACTCGGCTCGAAAGCCTTGACCAGGGACTCCGGCATGGGAGGCGCAGGCAAGTCCTCTGTCTCCACCGGGGAACTGGTGAAGAAGGGTTGTCGGCTTCACCAGTCGACAACCTGTCGGACGGGTCGAGAAAAATCTCGACCGCATCAACAGGTGTCTCGCCAGCTGACCTGACTGGGATATCAGGAAGCCAGCGGCCTTAGCCGCAACCCTTGTCCAAAGTAGAGTGTCGACTGTCTCGGGAAGGGACCCTCCACTCCTACCTAACGCCTGACGGCGATTCTACCTCTTTGAGTCCTTCTTTGACCGAGAAGAATGTCCCGATGGCCCTCTCCCTTCGTGGAAAGGATTGGCAAACCTCCTTAAAGGAAGCTACGTAGGAGGATCCCAAAGAGAGCGGGATTTATGCCGCGACCAAGGAAGAAGATGCGGCCTGGTCTGCCTCCTCCTCGAGGGCGATCATCTGCTCGAGCTGCTCAGCCAAGCCAGCCGCCGGACACTGCCCAATGGACCTACTTTGACTTCACCGGCAGGTAGTGCTTCTCGGGGAGCCCAAGCTGTAACCGGGCAGCGCGGTCTTCCAGGACACTGGCCGAAAACAAACGGCATAACTCGCAGGCCTGCGGGTCATGGTCTAGGCCGAGGCAGTAGACACACGTGGAGCACGGATCCGTCCTGGACATTTTCTGCCCACATGGGCACTGCCGAAAACCGGGAGTCAATTTGTCCATCGCAGCCACGAGGGAGTAATTAGACCGAAGTCTTGAAAACTTAAGAATGAGTTTCGGGAGAACCGAAGAATTAGGATCCAGTCTATACGCAGAGCATTAAGGAAGGAACCTGAGCTTCCAAGCGGTAAGGAAGCTCTGGCGTCATGGGGCAGAGCCGAGAGTTTTACCATTGGGTGGGTTGGAGGAGCCAGCGTGAAGATCTTCTGGCAAGATTTAAAGCGGCAAGGAACCTGCCAGGCAGTGTGGATGAACAACATATCCGTGTCCCTAGAACAGGTTCTATGGTCCATTCCTTTATCAGTGACTGTATTTCCTCTTTCAGCAGCGATAAATGACTCTGAGAATAGCTGGAAGGAAGTGGAGGATGCACTGGAAGGGACTGTACAAGCTCCAGAGCATAACCTTTGCAACTATCTCTACGACCCATTTGTGTGTGGTGTTCTCCATCCATTTTGGAAGGTGAAGGGAGATACAGCCCCCAACAGCTACCCCTAGAGGTAAGAGTGGCTGTGATGGGAGAAGAATGGAGTCAGGGCAAACTGGTGGGGCAGACTTGCAGGTTCCAATGGCTTTTGGTGCTTCTGAATGGGCACGGGAGAGATGGATCCAGGCAAGGTACCAGCAACCTTTCCTCTAGTCTGCTGACAGTAGGTGGGACAACTACTTCTGACAGCTGTTGGATGAAAGGACCCTCTACCAGGTATGGAATAGAGGGATCTGACCAACCTGTCATTTTGAAGGACTGAGGACATGATGTTGAAGAAACCTTACAGTCTTAACAGTATCTTGCCTTTAAACGGGGCATTCAAAACTGTTTGCTGGATATCAGTGTCAAAGTCAGCAACTCTTATCCAAGACCCATTTCAATTCTCCTGCCCCCATCCAAGGCCCTCGAGAGGGTTGTCACGGATCAACTAGTGGAGTACCTCGATAAATATAACATACAGTGTACTAAACAGCATGGCTTCCGCAAAGGTCATACCACCACAACTGCTCTGCTTGAGTTCACAGGCTATATACACAACTCCCTCGAGAAAGGAGACCTGGCTGGTGCAAGCTTCATTGACCTGTCAAAAGTGTTCGACACGGTCAATCACGACCTCCTAGCTGCGTAGCTGGTGGCTATTGGTCTCTCCGATGACACAATTGGATGGCTTAAGTCCTACCTCTCCAACCGGACCCAGCAAGTTAGGATCGACATGTCATATCTGACAGCAGACCAGTTCGCTCTGGTGTTCCCCAGGGTTCTATACTGGGTCCCCTAAAGTTCAGCATATTCCTAAATCAACTACCACGTACCTGCTGCTGCAAAATGCTGCTCTGTGCAGATGATGCAGTTCTATTTACTAATGATCCTGACCCTATCACCTTGGAGCACACCTTACAGGATAACTTCACTGCAGCAGAAAGATGGTTCAAGGACCACAAACTGGTCATGAATTATAAAAACTAAATCCATGATGTTCGCCAGTCCACATAATAGACATTGAATGCATCTTCTCACCATCACGAATGTTAACGGGGTAATTCTGGACTAGGTACAGCAATTTAAATACCTGGGGGTTACAGTCAACAGCTCCTTGTCTTCTGTCAACCACGTCGACAGTACTGTAAAGGCCCTTAACATGCGTTTCAGCCTTCTCTATAGGCATAAGCACAGCCCGACCCCTGAAGCCCTCAATCTGGCAATACGTAGCTCTGTTGTCTCCCTGGCTGAGTATGGAATTGTAATTTATAGATCTGCAACAGACTCGGCTCTCAATTGCAACCAAAATGGCATTAAATAAGGCATGCCCCCTAACCACCATCTCCGAGCGGAACACACACATCTGTGACCTATACGCCTGTGCCGACTGACTTCAGTTAGAGGACAGACTCAAGTTCCAGACCTGCCTGTTGGCCAAAAAAGCAAGTCTAGGTATGTTGCCCGCTGATGTCTAGAAGCTCCTCACTCCCTATGAAAGTACCTGCCCCCACAAGAAGCTCCGGGAGTATGGTCTTCAAGTTCCCAAGATGTCGAATCTCTCTAGGTCAACGAGCTTTTGCCCATGGAGCACCTAAATGACTTAATCTGCCTGCACGCATCACTGTTAAACCTACATTAGTTCCCTTTAAACATACTAACATACTAAAATGCCAGCAGACTAGGCCTGTTTTTCGTGTCTGCTCGTTTGGTCAGCCCCCACCCTGGGAGCTGACCTTGCTGCCCCCTCTCCCTCTCTGGCTTCTCCCTTCCCAGTCCGGGATATTCTCGCTGCACTGGTTTTTACTTCCAGAACCCTTCCCTGTACCTGTCCCATTCCCTCTTAAACCCCTCCACCATTTCTGCTCTCCACCAGCCCCTGGGCAGCGCATTCCACGTGCCTCCACCACCCTCTCAGTGAAGTAGCACCTCCTCCTTTCTCCCTGAATCTCCCTCCAGCTTCCACCCATGCCCTCTAGTTGCCCCCCCTTCCTTTGGAGCACCTGCAGCTACTCCCTCCCTATTCACCCCCTTCATGCCTAAAGACCTCCTATCAATGTCCCTCGGTCCTTCTCTATTCCAGCGATGTACATATTTAACACTTCTCGAGCCTCCCCATAGGTTCTATCCCCAAGCCCCAAATCATTTTGGTTGCCCTCCTCTGGACGCTCTCCAGGAGTTCAATGTCCCTCTTTAAATGTGGCCTCCAAAACTGCATGCAGTACTCGAGGTGCGGCCTCACAAGCAGTTATACAGTGGGAGTATCACTTTTCTCCTTCTGGAGGTGAGCCCCCTAGCGATGCATCCAAGCATCCTGTTGGCCTTTGCCACTGCCCTTCTACAAGGCTCCGAGTTGTTCCTCTTGACATCCACCACCAGCCCCAGGTTCCTCTCAGCCATCAAGACTTATAGCATCCCCCCCCCCCCCGGGTGTACACTTGCATGTTTCTGGCTCCCAGGTGCAGTACCTTGCATTGAACCTCAACTTCCACTTTCTAGACCACCTTTCCAGAGCCTCCAGGTCCCCCTGTAGGGCCACCCTCCCCTCCTCCCCCCAATCCACCACCGCCCCCAGTTTTGAGTCATCCGCAAAGAGACTCATCTCACTCCTGATACCCTTCCTTATGTCAGAGATGTAGGCGTTGAACAGGAGGGGCCCAAAGACCAATCCCTGAGGGACTCCACTAATGACCCTCCTTGGGGATGAGACTATCCCGCCAACCACGACCCTCTGGGTCCAGTTCTGGAGTCAATTTCCCATCCATCTGATCATCTGGTTCCCCACCCCTATTTCTTCCAGATTATCCAACAGGCCCCCGTGAGGAACAGAGTCAAACGCCTTGCTGAAGTCAAGAAACAGGATGTCCACTGTTCTACCCAGGTCCAAGGTACTCGTCACCCAGTCACAGAACTCCACAAGGTTTGTCTGACATGATTTCCCCGGGACGAATCCATGCTGTCTATCGTCCAGGCACCTCAACTTTTCCAGGTCCCCCCTAGTCTCTCCTTGACAATGCCCTCCATCACCTTGCCCACCACCGATGTCAGGCTGACGGGCCTGTAGTTCCCTGCCACCTCCCTTGCTCCCCCTTTATGGATAGGCACTATATACGCCACCTTCCAATCCTGGGGCACCCACCCTGTCCTCAGAGAGATGCTGAAGAGCTCCGCCAGTGGTTGCGCCAGGACATCCGCCAGTTCCTTCAGCACTCTGGGATGTAATTTATCTGGCCCTGATGCTTTCTCCATCTTAAGGGACCCGAGGGCTTCCCTCACTCTCTCTGCCATGATTTCCACCTCCACTACCTTGTTCCCCTGCTTTGCCTTCCCCCCACCTGCCAGTGATGCCTCCCCCTTCCCAGACCCGCCAATTGGTAAGGGTCCCCCCCTCCTCAGTTTCACCGCCTCCTCCCATGTATGATGCAGCCCCCCTATTTTCCTTGGTTAAAACTGAGGCAAAGTACTCATTTTGTACCTCAGCATTCTCCCCCGGGTCTTGTGCCCATCCCTCCCCTGTTTTAATCCTGCTAATCTGCCCCTTCACCCTTCATTTTTCCCCCAATATAACTAAAGAATACCTTGTTCCCTCTCCTGATTTCTCTGGCCAGGTTCTGCTCCTTCCTTGCCTTAGCCGCCCTCACCACCCCAGTGGCCTGGCCATCAGCTCATACACCCCTCGGTCCCCTTTCACTCCTTGAGCACTTGAATTGCCTATAGGTCACCTTCTTTCTCCTCACCACCTCCTGAACCTCCCTGGTCCACCAGCAGGGTTTTCGGGCCCTACCGCATTTTCGTCTTACTCTTGCGCAGGTGCTGGTACCATCCTGCACCCCCATCCTGAAGATTTCCCACCTACTGCCAGCGTCCATTTCTGGCCCAATCCCATCTAAGTGCTCCTTAAGGATCCTTCCCATTTCCTTGAAATCCTCCCGCCTGAAGTCAGTTACCTCCATCTTTGTGCAGCCTTCTACCCCTCCTAGGTTCAGGCAGAACCAGACCGTGGCATGGTTGTTCCCCGGCAATGGATCCCTTACCTCCTGGCCCCCAATCTGGTCACTGTCTGCCAGGACCACATCCAGTATCTGCTCCTCCCTGGTCAGTTCCCCCACCTGCTGAGTTAGGAACGTGTCCTGAAAGACATCCAACAACCTCTGTTCCCTGGCCACCGAAGATGTCAGTCTCCCAGTCTGTTCCTGGCATGTTTATGTCCCCCAACACCACCACCCTTCCCCTTCCCAATCTGTAGTGTCTCCCAACATCTGCCACCAGATTCTCCTCCAGCTCCTCCGCCAGCGCAGGGGGTCTATACACCACTCCTATTTTTACTCTCTTGCCCCCCCTTGTTATCAAGGGTGCCTCAAATTGCCTCCACAGTTCCCTCCGCCTCCTCCACTCCTCCTATGGCAATGCAGTTTTTGACTATTATTGCTACCCTTCCTCCCCTCCCCTCCCCCCTGTCCTTCCTGAACATGGTGTAACCCTCCAGGTTCAGGTCCCAGTCGTGCCCTGTGGTGGCCCAAGTCTCAGTGACCGCTGCCACATCCACCTCTCCCTCAGTTAGCATTGCCTGGAGCTCAGGCATTTTATTGCCTAAGCTCCTGGCATTTAGTAGGACTACCTTCCACTCTTTCCCTATACTTCCGTTTCCCCTTCTCGTGTTCCCGTGGGGATTCTGTCTTCCCCTGGTCCGCACCTTACCAGTTGGATTTTTCCTGCATTCCTCCAGCTCCCCAGGGGAGTGGAGACAGAGTCCCTCCATTATCGGACCCCCTTTGACAGCCTCTTCTCCCATCCCTCCCCCCTTCACAAGTTTAAACCCCACCTTTCACCAGTGAACCCCTCTATTTTCAACTTAAGGATTTCCTTCCCCTCTGAATTGAGATGGAGCCTATCTCTAGCATACAGCCCCTTATCCTCCCAGGTCTCCCCTCAACCCCCCATACCCTCTGGCCCCACACCACTCCCTGAGCCACTGATTTATCACCCTGATCTTCCTCTTGTGTTCCCCACTAGCCCTTGGCACCAGCAGGACTTCCGAGAAGGAAATTGCACATCCTATATCATGAGAGACCCTGGCAAGCTCCCTGAACCTTGCCTGTATCTGTAGCTCACCATTTCCCTCAATGTCATTGGTACCCAGGTGGACCAGTATGTCCGGGGAACCTCCACAGTCCTTTGCCAGCTGATATACCTCATGCTTGGCCCTGTGCACCGTTAGTCCAGGGAAGCATTTTGTTCTGACCGGGCAGGCTTCTCCCTCCCTATCCCATTTGATCCCCCTGATCACGGAATCACCCAACAGGAGCACCTGGCTGTCCCTTTGTTCCATTCCCCCCAACTTCCACGTCCCTCATCCTTTCTACCGGCCCCTCCCCAGCCAGCTCCTTAGTCCTCCCCCTATCTGGGTGCCACCTGCCATCCCCTCCCCTCCAATTCTATGCCTTTCGTCCTGAGTATCCTTCTGTACCTCGCTACCCCCACCATTACTGCTCACGACTGGTCCTTCCCCCCCATCTGCTAAACTAGCCTGGCTCGTCCTCCCTTCCTTCCGGTCTCTGTTCAGCGCCTCCTTGCTTGTCCTGCTCCCCTGACCTAAACCCTCAGCTCCCTTTACTGTATCCTCCTTGTACTTCTGGTCCTTCCCCTTGCCCTTTCCTCCGAACTGGTCCTTTTCCTTGTGCTTTCCTCACTCTACCCCCTCATCCTCCTGCTCTGATCCTCCGCTCCCTCTGTTTTCCCGCATTCCAAGTCCCCCCTGTTCCTCCTGCTATCCAGCCCCCGCCTCCTGCCCCCTACTCCCTTTCCATCTCTAACCGCCCCTGTCATGGCTACATCACCCCCATCATCCTCAAGCAGAAGAGAATTGAAGCGGTTACTGAGCTTAAGGTCCAATCCACCTCCCCCCCATTGCTTCCTTCTGTCCAGCCCCAGCCATCTGCCTACTTCCCCAAGAATTTCCTCCCTTTGGCCTCCATCTGTGAGGGTCCCTAGTTACCTGCCTGCTTCCTTCGTAGTATCCTCCTTTTGAGCCCCATCTGCCAGGGTCCCTATGCGACCACAGAGTACTCTCCTGCACTCCTTTCCCTATGCCTCCACCCCTAGTGCTTGGAACAACCCCGCGGGAGAGCCCCTGCCCTATTCCCCAACCATACCTCCCCCCTTCCACCAGCTGTCTCCTAATCCCCTCAACCTCCTCCCTAAGCTGTGCCAGCTGGTAGCACACTGGGCAACCACCAAACTTCCAAGCCCAGTCCAGTATCATGGCTGCCCCACACCCTGTGCACCCCACCACCCTCCCGAAGATGCCGGCCCTAATGACATGAGCTTAGAACTCATCTGATTGCCACTACTCGTTGCGGCTGTTTCCTATAGGGCCCCCGACCTACCTAACTGTAATCCTACCTCTACTCCTCTCCTCTCATCCCCCTAGACTGTACAATGTTCCTCCCCTCTGCCCCTCCCCACCATCCCTGTCCTCTCACCTTTGTCCTCTTGTAAAAACTCTCGCTCCTGGGTACCCTACTATTGGTCCGGCCCCATGCAGCCTGGCCCCTTGAAATCAGTACCTGCTTCTTACTGCTGTGCTTGGCTACATCACTAACGCATGGCACCCTAGGCAAGCTATATTTCTCCTTTTGACGAGGCCCACAACCTGGGCTGATTTCTATGCACTATCCCCTCCTATGTAGTTGTCCTCTCTACTCTTCCCCCCATGCTTCCTCACCCTCTGACACCCTCCCACCCCCTCTTTTTTCTTCGTGTTTTGTACGTTTATTAGCATATATTTTGTTATTTAAGTGTCATTGCCCTGTAACTACTTTGCTGTATACTAAACTGTAAATTGATGTTATGTACTCTTGCTGTTTGTCCTTGACGTGGAACCTATATAATGAGCCTGTTCTCAAAGGTTGAATCTGAGATATTCAATAAATAAAAATAAAAAGAATAGTGCCTCATACATATGCCAGATGCAGCGGCCCTTGCAGAGGCATCAGATACATACCAAACTAAGCACCAACATTTAGTTTTAAGTAATTGTGTTCTGGTAGAGCCATCTCACAAAGCCCAGGTTGCAGAACTGGCATTTTTCCACAGGCAGTTCTGGCATTTAATCATATGGGCTGATAGTTGGCAATCCTAAGGCCCAATGAAGGAGAAGCATATGTTCTTTTGCCCATAACATCTAGCCGCCTAAACTCTTTTATCAGGGGGCAAGGAACTTAAATGTTTAACTGCCTTAGATCCATCATGTGCAGCAATGACCACCAGAGTCTGTCTCTGGTTGAGTGGTATAATAAGGCTTAGCAGTAGGTGCAGGATACTGCTCATCAGCCTTGCATGGCACAGCAGGGAACAGCATTAGGCCTGTGCCAGCCAGCAAAGGCAGGATCCTCCAAAACAGGGTAAACAGAAGGAACTATGATGGATCGAGTGCAAGGGACTTCCAAAAATTCCATCAAATTTTTCTTGGTGGAATGCTTTCTGTTTCACTGAAAAATCTATTTCAGCCTGGATTTGTTACACAAGAGACTGAAAGGTAGGGTCTTCAGGTGGAGATCTGGATGTGTACACCACAGCCTTTGCATGAAGATAGGGTAGAGCTGGAATGTGGGTTATATGCTTCTTCCCGATATTACTGTTCCTCTCCATACTCTTCCATTATGAGGTCTGGATTATATTCCAGATCGTTGTTGGCAGACCTGTCAATGACAAGGGTAGAGGAGTGCACCAGCGATAGCTGGGAAGCCAGCAGGAATTTGCAGTGAGTCAGTAGAGATGTCGACAGAACCTGTGTATAACGTTTACCCATCGACTATAGGACAGGCTGCAGCAGCAGGCCAGACAGAAAATGTCGTATCATTTTAGAAAACGATGCCAGCACTGCTTGTGAGTCGACGACACCCTGGACAGGGGGTCATGATTGCTGGTGTCGATGACTGACTGAGACCAGTCAACAATGACAACATACCATCCTTAGTAGGCCCAGTAATGCCCAAGCCAAACTACGACCTTGATGTCTGATGTGATGGTCGTTTTGGGGGGGGTTGCTGTAGCCACTTTCACCGGAACAGACAGAGGCAAAATAAGGCTACCCAAAGGCCGCAACAATGGCAAGGATCTCGAAGGGGAAGACTCCTTGTTTTTGTCCCTGTGCTTGGGGGGATGAGGAGGACTGGTCTACTGGTCTTTTTCATGCTCTTTAGGCTTTAACAACTGATAATTAGTTGAAGGAGCGGGTGATGCCGATTTCTCATTTCGGTTTACTTTCTCCATGGTGGCTGTTAGAATTTTCTTAATAAACACCTCTAGCTCTTTTTCGTGATGTCGCCTTGTAGCCTGATTAAAGTTCTGGCAAATCTCACAGGCCTGCACATTATGAGAGAGGCCAGGCAGCAAATGCACATCTTGTGGGTGTCATTTTGAAAAATCATCTCACCACACTCACGGTACCAGAAGAATGTAGAAGGCTTTGGCAGCATGCAGAGGTGGCAGTGAACACTGAAAAAGAATAAAGAACGATGCTGCAGTCGATGTTTGTTTCCATAGCAGGTCAGACGAATCTAATCACCAGCATGACAAGAACTAAGGAGTGGTTGGGTCACCCAGCCATTTACATGTGTGACATTGATGTAGGCAGCCCCAGCTAGCAAAGTTTCTGTGTGGTTCTAGTGTCTGGTGGCTGATATTCCAGAGCTGTGGCCCAAAGGAAGAGATGTCCTCAAAGATCTACCCTTTTCACAGACATATGCAAACACTAATCCAACAACTGCTACAAAATGACTCAATACAAACCATGTTCTTCAGCCCCTCTAGGCAAAAGGGCCATTTTAACTTGATACATTCTGCTTTACAAAACAGTATTACTGTAGCTGAAAACTGCTGTGGCTCGAGCCAGCCCGTCAGCGCAGAGGTAGCGTTACCACTCACGAAGTAGGCAATCCACATTCAGAAATTAGCGTGGGTCATCAGAGGCCAGCTGGGGGTAAAGGAGTATGCATCCCAGAGGACATGGGGAGGGAGGATTGCCAGGTCCGCTGCTCTACTGCCACCTGGATGACCACAGGTGGCAGTGCAGTCAGAGTGGCATAGGGAGGGTGGGGGGACACAGGATGGTGTCATTCTAAGCACAGTCATGTGAATGCACACCTGTGTCCTCAGGAACAGGACTAGAAAAAGCAGAAAGTCCCTGCAAAAGGCAGGATGAATACTGGCTCCTCGCAAGCACTGCACCAGCAACATGGCATTCTACTGATCTGGGACCTGGTCAGAGCAGTGCACGGCCTAGCCCGCCACCCCCTGCCAAATGGGTGTGACGCATGGAGAACAGAGTTAGAAGGTAAGCCCATGGGAAGCCGGGTGATGGGTCTGGGGGAGACGGTATGGTATGAAGGAGGGCCTGGCCAGTGAAGTGGGGGAAATCTGCTGTGGATCTTCAACTTTATGGAACTGCATGATACTACATTTGTTGTTTATGCTGTGAATTGAAAAACTCTAAGAATGCTATGATACATATACACACACACACACACACACACACACACACACACACACCCTCCCTCTTCCACTTCACTGAACTGCAAAAAGTTGATGCCTAATTCACAAGGTTAACTGTTTCACATGCAGTACCTTGACTATGAAACTGTCACGGGAGCTTAAACCACGGATATTCAAATTTCTTTCTCCAAAAACAGATCGGTGCGTAGAAAAAGCTATAGACTCCTCCTGTAATAACAATGATAATCATCACAATTACATTATAAACGGTACAAATATGACTAACTTTTCATAGCAGTAACACAGGAATCTAGCAAAAGCAAAAACAGCTGCATATAAAAATCACCCTCAGGAACCTTGATCCCCCAGTGCAGTAACCATAACAAAGTCTAGACAAGGCCATAAACTCACAGCATGCCATGCAAGAAATTGCAAATAAAAGGACCCAGAAGGTGCACAAAATTGTCCGGTTACCTTTCGCTTTAAAGCTATACATTACATTAAAGATGGAAGCATTCTGCTGAACTATAACAATGTTAAAAATTATTTTCTTAGTGGCATAAGAAAATCATGAGACGGTAACTTAAGACAAAATCATTTAAAACTGTAATCTCTGAAAATGAAAGATACTTTGAATTACCTTCAATATAAATGGTAGTATCCAGAAGTGTTTTTTTTATTTTTATGAAAAGTAAAAATTGATAAGGAATATACAATAGAACAGAATTAGCCTTACAAATAAAGCTTATGCAGTCATAAGAACTTGCTTAAGCATAATATCTCCCCCTTTTGGCCAGAGTATGTTAATCCTGTACTGTAATTTTCTGTAATTTTTTTTAAAGACTATTAGTTTTTCATAGATCTATTCCTGCTTTTCATTTGTAATTTCCATATAATCAAGAATTTAAGAGAAAAAATTCAGAACCTTTCCATCTTTTCCATTTTTAGTCTGTGAAACAGGCCACTGTCTTTTAACAGGTGGTTTTGTGACTGACGATGGAGTTAAACCTTTAGACGCTGTGACACTGTGAGAGACCTTGTTTCCAGAGATATGAGGTTTATTTTTTGAGCAACTTCCCTGCTGTCCTTCAGTCTGTACAACTTTCAGAAGCTCTATTTTTGTATCAGGAGTACCTTGTGCCAAGCCAAAATCCACTAAGGCATACCTGGGGAGAGGGGTAAGGAACAAACATTATAATTAGTTATGTATAAATTCAAATCATATTTTATTTCCAGGAGGGTCCTTAAGCAACAAGGGCTCATTTTCAAGGGTGACTCGGGTCAATAACAGTGCAGGCATTACAATTAACAGAATTATATATATATATAACAGTGTGATTTATTCAAGATTTACATAGAACACGGTATCTTATTTATTTATTTATGACTATGTTGTATCAAAGCATGTACAGGAAGCCATCCACTGGAGTACTTCAGGCATTTTGTGACATTATGATGGATTAACACGAACAAAGGTCACTTAAAATCTAGTTCTAGGCCTTGGAAGCATAGTGTACAAGTGACTTCTAACCTTGTGATGTCTTCCTGAAAGAGGGAGAAAGTTTACGCATTTTTTTTCCAGACAGTGTTAGCACTTAAATGTTATTTAGGGATGCAGTATAGCATACTGATTAAAGTACAAAGCTGCGAATACGAGTTTTGCAAACTTTAAATTTACAGGCAAACTGTGGTGAATTCACCCACTAAGCCCTTCGCAGAGTTTTGACATGGTGGGCACTCAGCCACAACTGAAAGAATTTTACTACGCGGACTGATGCAATTCGCCACTTTGCAGCAAATCTTACTGTAATCTTTGTGTGTGTATATATATATATATATATATATATATACATACACATACACACCCCCTAAACACCAAGATACTGGCTTCAACAACTTAATAGATTGCCTCAGTGGACTGCACCATAATATGGAGATCACAATAACTGGGGACTTTAATATCAACTGGCTTGCACCCAAGGCCTGTAGCTATAAGGATTCTATCACAGCACAGCACCTCAGTCAGCTGGTCTCCTCTCCTACTAGAAACTACAGAACAGGGTCCAGCACCCTAATAGACTGGATACTATCAAATCGCCCTGACAGAATTACTAAAGTGTCTGTCCTCCCAGACTTGATAAGCGACCACTCGCCTGTGATCTGCTCATGGGCTACTAAAATCACTAAGCCTCCCCCGAAAATCATTCACACTAGGGTTATCAAACATGGACACCTACACCAGCTAAAATCTCATCTAAGTAAGCTTGATTGCTCTAAAATTGACTCTCTTAAGGACGTCAACAAAGCGCTGGAACTGTTCAGACTCTTCACTACAGCCTATGACATCTATGCACCGCTGGTCAAGCAGAAAGTTAAAGGCGTATCGAACCCATGGGTTAACTGTGAACTCATAGTGCAACTAAAACTTAGGGACCACCTCTGGCAGTGTGCCCGAGCCACAGGAGCAAAAAAGGACATCCCACGCTACAGAGCAGCAAGAAATTGCTGTACCCAGTCTATTCGGAATGCCAAACGCAAACACTTTAGAGAAGCACTTTCCAACTCCTGGGGAGATGGAAAAAAATTCTGGAATAACCTGAAGGACCTTATGGGGAAAGAGGCTAAGTCACTGCCAACTATGCTCAGCATTGACGGTACACCTACGCTCGACCCCCTATACGATCTCTTAACACATTCAACAATGCATTCTCTAACCTGAGCAGCGTCCTACCACCCGATTTCTTCAATGTCCCCACCTCCAGCTCCAACCCAATATCATCATCCCAAGCACACCCTACCCCACAGTTCTTCTTCCAAGAGGTCCCAATGCACCTAGCCAGAACCTACATAAGCAAGGCCTTCAGCAAAACCGGCTACAGTGGTGACTCCCTTGATCTAAAGCTGCTTTCACTAGTTCTCGATGAGCTCCTTGAACCCCTGACAAAGATACTTAACCTTTCCCTAAGCCTGGATCAATTCCCATCACTCTGGAAACAGACAACTATCACACCAGTGTACAAAAATGGACACAAGACGATACACACAACTACAGGCCCATCTCCACCCCACCCCACCCCCAATCTAAAGCTCTGGAATGAATAGTCTCTGATCAACTCGTGGAGTTCCTGGATAAGTAAGAAATCCTCTGCTCAGAGCAACACGGATTCCGAAAAGGCATAGTACCACCATGACACTGCTGGAGTTCACCAGTTTCCTCCATGACACCATGGACCAAGGCATGTGTGGAGGGGTGGTATTCATTGATCTAACAAAGGCCTCTGACACCATTAACCACCCGCTACTTCTAGATCAGCTGTCCACCCTTGGCCTCTCCAAACATGCAGTAAGCTGGTTTGCTAGTTACCTTGGGGACAGGGTACAACGTGTCAGGAAAGCTGGAGTCACCTCAGATGAAAAAACAGTCCTCTCGGGTGTCCCCCAGGGGTTGATACTGGGACCACTACTCTTTTCTCTCTTTCTTAATGATCTTCCTAGCATCTGCCAACAGAGAATCCTACTTTATGCGGATGATGCAGTACTATTCACTAGGAACCGAGATACTAGCCTCCTAGAGAGTCACCTACAAAGCAACTTTAGGTGTGTTGAAGATTGGTTTCGCTACCATAAACTCATCCCGAACTTTAGCACAACTAAGGTTATGACATTCTACAACCAACGGAGCAAGTACAAAGCTCTGCTCCTCAACATTATGAACCAAGCGGGGGCCTCACTTGAGCATATTCCTGCATTTAAATATCCTGGTATCACCCTGGACAGCTCACTTAGTTCACACAGCATATAGGTAATGTGGCAAAAGCTGCCAATATACGGATTGGCCTGCTCCACAAACACAAGCATTGCCTGACCCTCGAAGCCCTCAGACTGGCTATCTATAGTTCTGTGATCTCCATTATTGACTGTGGTCTTGCCATCTACGGCTCTGCCTCCCAAACTGCTCTCCAGAGGATATCTGTGACACTCAATAAAGCCTATAGGCTCCTAAAGGGTGCCTCCCGCCTAACTCACACCTGTGACCTATATGCCCTGACTGGACGGCTTCCACTCATGAGCAGAATTCAATACTAGACCTGCCTACTCACCAAAAAAAATTAACATGAGGCACATGCCGCCTGGAGTTGCTAAACTCCTTACCACCCACAGCAACATCCAACCTACACAGACAGCTCTTCAACAGAAGTTCCAGGTCCCAAGATGCCGGACCACTATGGGGCAGAGATCATTCTCATTCAGGGCTCCTCAGGGGTACAACACCCTAAGCAAAGAAGCACTTACAGCTGCGACTCTAGGTCCCTTTAAAAAGGAACTCTGACGCTTCATTGCTTCAACCACGCAGTGTGACTGCCACTCCTAAACTATGGCCTTCACCTTGCACCGGTGACAATGGTACTCTGGATCTACTGCCTCCCTAATCCTCCTTGCTCACCCCCCCACACACTCCTCCCTTTACTCACCACTTCCCTAGCAGCTGACTCTAGGCCCGAGCCACCATCACCTATCTCTTGCCACCTGCCCCTACTGACAATGGCCTTTGCCTGCTCACTCATCTCTGCATCTCTCCTCTCCATTTGCTGTTCCCTTTCAAAATCTACTCATGCTGGCAATTGCTGAATCTCTCTGCAAACCACTGCTTAGTCAACCTTGAGTGTAATATTTATAACTATTATTTCCATACCTCTCAACCTCTTGCCTCACGAATCAGGGACAAGGCTTAAAAAAAATCAAGGACAAAGACCCCAAATCAGGGACATATCTTAAAAACAGGTACTGTTCACTCAGAAAGCTGACAGAATAAAGGAATTTGTGTACAGATGCATTTTCTGAAAAACAACAAGTCTGTAACTTTAATGTTTGTAACATTATTTTGTGTTATTAATCCCCACTGTTCTGTCACAAAAACACAAATTTTACGAGGGACATAGGAAAATTTTGAGGCCACATCAGGGACATCCCTGAAAATCAGGGACAGTTGAGAGGTAGGATTATTTCCTTTGTATTGTCGTTATCCTACTTCCTTTGACGTGGAACCTTTGTAAATGAGCAATCCCTGCTCAAAGGTATTTGTAATCCTAGAGTTAACTAAAATAAAAAATAAAAACATTTCTGCTGCAAAGTGTATCAATTCCAGTAATAAAGTTTGCCGAAAGGTGCAAAGCACACTACACAGGTGTGCAAATGACACAATTTGCATAGCAAGATACTAAAGGAAATTACGCACTTTGCTGCAAACTCCGTCAATTGCAGAGTTTTAAAACTCTGCATACTGCTAGCTGTGAACATGGACACCCAGGTTTGAATTCCACAACTCCTACTTGCTCACTGTGCGACCTGAGCAAACAACCTAACTTCCCTGTGGTTATTTCTCTTTCTCTTTCTCTGTCTCTCCCCCCAACCTTTCCTTAGACTACCTGTACACACCACCTTGCACATATGAACTTGCTTGCTGTCAAAAATATAGCTTGTTGTTAAAAAAGCATGAAGTAGATAGAGGCCTGCATGCATACATATGCTCCTGATGTGAAGACTATGACAAACTCTGTTAACTTCTGAAGTGAATGCTAATGTAACTGATATTGAAGGTTATAAATCTTTAAGAAGTGACCGTAAGGGCAAAAAGGGGGGAGGTATTATTTACACAAAGGAGCAATTAGTATAAAAACAAGCATTTGTCAATGCCGAATGTTGCTTGCTTGTATGTGCTGTTTAGGTATTTGGAAGTCATTGGAGTACAAATATTGAAAATTCGCGAACTTACGAGCGTGCGTAGGAACTGCGCAACGCACACTCGTAAAGCAGTCATTTTCAGGAATTTTTTCACCGAATTTGCAACATAGCCATTTTAAGACCTCTGCTCATGAACAGTGTCACTATGATTTTCTTAATGTGTCCCAAAAATTGATTTCGCACACCAACTGCGCCATTGTGCGCTACATGGGTGTGACAGCTGCACTGCTCATAAGAAGGTGTGGTAAAATAGCAATGTTGAAAATCTGAATGAAAAATATTGGAAATTGTTGAACTTCTGACGTGCGTGGGAACTGCATAGCACATCGTAAAAGACATTTTTAGGAATTTTCACTAAATTTTCAACATAGGCTTTTTGAGAGGCCACCTTATGAACACTGGCAGTGTCGTTTCGTTAATGAGTCCCAAAAGGTGATTTCGCGCAGTGACTGCGAAATCACCCTTCAGGCCCGATTAACGCCATGACAGTGTAAGAATTCATGAGGAAGGGTCCCAAAAAACCCATGCTGAAAATTTGGGCCCAAAATCCCCAAAAATGCCTGAGATATGCAACAAAGTTGAAAAAACCCTATTTATTCCATTACACAGCTTACGGCATTTCCTCAGGTTCGCGGTCAGCTTTTGAAGAATTGCAGGCGTGTTCCCGGTCCACCGGCGATCATGGCGCGAGCTCGGAGGCAAGTATGGGGTTGAGGGGTATTGTGGGGAGGCAGGGTGCGCGGTGGGTGGAGTGCGGGTTGTGGGGAGGCGGGGGAGACTGCATACGTTTTTCTTCTTTTTTTTTATAAGCGACGGGCGTTTGCCACGCTGGGGTGGGCTCCCAGCGTGGCAGCTGGAAGGCTGTTTGGGGGCTGGAGCCGCAGGGATTGGGCACCCCTGCCGCTATACATGCTTTTGCCATGCTGGGGTGGGCTCCCAGCATGGCACATGGAAAGCTTTTTGGGGAGGCATGCAGCCGTGGAGCGAGAAGGGGATTAGGCACCCCTGTTGGCTATGACAGTTCTTGCCATGCTGGGGTGGGCTCCCAGCATGGCACCTGGACAACTGTTGTTGGGGAGGCGTGGAGCCGGCAGGGGATTGAAACACCCAATACGGCCACAGTGTGTGCATAGGGGAGGGAGGGAGCGCATCAGCACGCAATATGCGTGCTTGTGTGTGTGTGTGTGTGTGGGTGGGGGAGCTCTGCTCACTGAAGCGGAGCTCTCCCTTTCAACTGTATACCACTGCATTTTCCTGCTGTCACAGACAGCTGCATCAGTCATTGGAGAACTGGGGCCGCGCCTGCAAACACACTGACTGAATTGGAGGAAGGGTGCCGCACCTCTGAAAACTCGGATGATGGCATTATGTTTCTTGCACATGCATGCAAGCAACATAATAAATGGAGACTGAGTTATTAGCAACAGGTTGTGAAAATCTTCTAGTGGAAATTGTCTTGGGTAACACTAAGAAGTTGATAACAGGCTGCATATGTAACCCCCAAATCAAAAATTCAAGGCCTGGAGGAGATCTTAAGGGGGACTGAAAAACGCAAAGACGGAGCTAATTTTGAAGGGGAATTTTAATTTAAACTGGTTAGGACCAGATGGTAAATACAAAAACTAGTTGCAGAGAGTGAATCTTAACCAGATAGTAAATGATGAACAAGAATGAATAACAAAACAGGAGATATGTCCCTGCTCGACAGGATTTTAGTCAAAAAAATAATAAAAAGAAACACAAGTAAAGTTAGTAGAGACACTACCTGAGTCGGTGATCATATGCCTATATACTGAATATGGAGTAATAAAAGAAAAAAGGGTGAAGGTAAAGTGGAGGAGAGTAGGTCACTAAATGATGTTATAACGGGTTCTGTAAATACTGTCTTCTGATTTGTCCAAACATGTCACTTGGCCATTGATTAATCCCTGATATGCCCACAGTTGCATGTTCACAGGGCTTTATTTTACTATTTATTTAGGTAAACCTCTAACATAACATTACCCATGTTATAAAGAATTAACCCACTCCAAGGTATGGGTTTACTGAACAGTACTCCACGCCTGGGTGGTTGAAGTCACTCCGCTTCGCCTCATGTCTCCAACCCCCTCCAGACGTGGATTAATGCTCAGTAAACCCATACCCTGTGATGGGTTAATCCCTCCATAAATTATCCGGGTATAAAGCTTGGTGAACTGGAGGGTGCTGTATGAAATAGGGGACTTAAATGACGCAAATGGACCACCTGACAACCGGGCTCAATCATGGAAAAGAAAACGTTTTTAAACGTTTTTCACAACACAACAGTAGAGGCAGGGCCTAAGAATTCCTATTTAAAGCATTATAAGAAGATGAAATGCCTTTTGGGGCAGTGTCTTATTTACTTATTTGAGTCTCGGAATTAACACCTTTGAGCTGGAAGTTTGTTTACAAAGGTTCTATGTCGTTTTGTACAAATTTAAATACATTCAGAATACAAATACAAACATTCGAATACATAGAGAAATTTACAGATAATACAACAGGGGAGATAATTCAGTACAGCAGACTACACAGGTTTTCAGCAAACAGAGTACTAGTGCACTGGGATGGCAAACTAAACAGTCAGTCAGTAGTAATCACTGCAGCAGAGAAATAAATTCAAGAACTAACCAGGAAAACTGAGTATGTAATGCAATTATGTAGCACGGGGATAGAGTTGGGGAAAAGAAATGAGGGAGTAGATAATGGAGGAAGTGTAGTGGTCAGAGAGGCTTGCGCTGAGCAGTGTGTATCAGAGGGGAGGAGGGCTGGGCAGGAGATTAAGGATAGTGGGGGGCCCACCCTTGAGAGGCCTTGTTGGGTCAGTGGCAGAGATAATCAGTGCAGGAGAGGTCATGGAGGTGGGTGGGGTAGGAGTGTGGTGAAAGGGGGTTGGATGGGACATGGGGAGTGGCGGGAAGGGGAAGCATGGGGGTTGGTTGGAACAAAAGAGAGGGTGGGGAGGAGGGGGGCAGGGCCTGGGCGGGTGGGGGACAACATGGTAGAGAACGTAGCAGAAGGAAGGCGGTGAGGATGGTGTAATAAAAGAGGGATGGTGGTAGATGGAGAGGAAGTACTAAGGATCGAGATGAGGGGGTGTAGTGGTGGCGGAGAGGGGACGTGGAGGGGAGATACCCAGTAGTCGGGGCAAGGAAGGGATGGGGAGTGAGGGGGAAGGGGGCAAGAGTGTGGGAGATAAGTGCTGGAGTTGGACAAGTCATGGTAACAGGAGAAAAAGAACTGCAAGGGGGTGGGGCGAGTGGTGCTAGGCGTTGCAGGCGCACATACTTGTGGCAACAAGGTGTTTGCAAAGAAGGGTTCTGAAGTGACCAATTCTTTGTTCCGCCTGAAGGGCAGCACTGAGAAAATTGATCCATTTAGGAGCTCTGTAGGCAAAAGTGTGTTGTCCTAGTGATGTCCTTGGAAACGGGGCTAGCAGCATGCTTTCACTTGCACTCCTGGTATTTCTAGGTTGAGAGGAGGTTCTGTTACCCCCTGGTAGGGTGAAACCAAGGGCGGCCTTCTTGCCTAGGAGGCAAGTCTGATACTGGATTCTGTTGTGTAAGTTGAGCCACTCTGTGCTAGGGTAAAGCTCACAGGTATGGGTTAACCTGTGGGCACCAAGGACTAGTCAACAAGCTTTATTAAGTGATATTTTTACCCTCTTGAGAGCAGTAACGTTGGAAGCACCGTAAACTGTGAGCCTGTAGTCTATGACTGACAGAACAGAGCTAGACACCACTACTTGAGGGTGGCTTCGTGTTAAGACAGTACCTATGCTAGCATTGGCAGCCTTGGCTACTTGATGAATATGCACCGAGAATGTAAGGGCACTATCGAGTGTGACCCCAAGATATTTGAAGCTGTGGACCATTTCAAGCGGAGTGTTCTAATTGTTTTGGATGTTTAGGCAGCAAGACTTATGTTTATTCTGTACAGAGGCGAAGAGCACTGTCTTAGTCTTTTTGTAGTTTAGTAGTAGCTTGGAGTTGCTAAACCAGTCTTCAAGTTCAGTAAAGTCATTCTGAAGTTGTTTCTCCAGGACTTGGGGGTTGCAATGGCTGGAGTACAGAACTGCATTGTCTGCGTACAATAGGACACTGCTACAGCAGGCCTTAGGGAGGTTGTTGAGAAACAGGCTTAACAGAAGGGGTCCCAAGATTGAGCCTTGGGGGACCCCAGTTGTGACACAGATTATCTGATAAGGAGCCTTGTATTTTCACTTGTTGACTACGCCCTGTCAGGTAGCACTGGAACCATTTCACAGATTCTGTGGATAGTCAGATGTGCGATAGTTGACTTAGCAGCAGGTTGTGACCAACCATGTCGAATGCTTTGGTGAGGTCAATGTAGATAGCTCCCACCAAGAGCCCTCGATCAAGAGTCTCATGGGTGTAGCCAGTGAATTCCACAAGCACAGTGTTTGTGCTATGAAGCTTCCGAAAAACCACGCTGTTCACTGCTTTGGAGGCTATACTTGTTGAGGTATTCTACAAGCTGGTCATATACAATCCTCTCTAGTGCTTTCGAAAGCAGTGGAAGGATAGAGATAGGCCTGTAGTTGGGAGTGATTAGACCTATCTCCACTTTTGAAAACAGGTGTGACCAGTGCCGCCTTCCAGGATGAGGGAAATTTCCCAGTTATGAGGGACAGGTTGAGTAACCTCGTTACTGGGGAAAGAACTTCCTCAAGTGTACATGCTAGGAGTTTGAGGTTTATGGGGCCACTGACTGACTATTTCCTTAGTACATGAAGGTATTTCCTGGCTGTGTTTTTGGAGATCATTTTGAGGTAAAAGGAGAGAAGAGAGAAGAGAGAAGCCAGTCTCATTGTTGACACCTGTAGGGTCAGGGCTGTCATTTGGAGCAAGAAAGTCATGGGGGAGTATACCACTTAGGTCCGTCTGTAAAAGCCTCGTTGAAGTGGTTTGCGATAGCAGTAGAGTCTTGTGTTGTGGTACCACTGATAACAAGCATTGTTGGTGGTGTTTTATTGGTTTTTCCAGTAAGTGACTTTATGTTGTCCCAGAATTTGCGGCCGTCTCCCCATGAGTTTTCAAGCTGGGATTTGAAGTAACTGCTTTTTGCAGAACGGATGGTCCGAGTGCATTCATTGCGGGCAGCCTTGTAACTTTGATAGTCAATAGGGGACCTAGAACAGTTGGCTTTGTACTACAGGTTTTGTCTACCTTGCATGAACTCTAGAAGTGCCAGAGAAATCCATGACTTACTGGTCCCCTTGATTTTCCTAGTCCTATAGGGCGCGTAGATGTCACAGGAGGAGTTGAATTTGCTGACAAAGTCTTCCAGGGCAGAGTCAACGTCTTTTGCACTGTAAACAGTAGACCAGTCCTGGTGCAGGAGATGCGATTTAAGTGAGTCGAGATGACCTTTTGTTAGTACGCGGGTAGTGACGACTTTGGGAGGTAATTCAGGAGGTTTGTTGGACCAGGTGCAGAGAATGGGGGAGTGGTCACTGATGGCATCAGGGAGTACCTTAGTGCTGGTAATTCTGTCAGGTCTGTTGGTTAGCAGCCAGTCTATTAGCATACTTGAACCAGTACAGTAGTTCATGCAGGTGGGGGTTTCTATTAGTTGGGTCATGCTGAGACCGGAGAGGATGCCTTTGTAAGTAGATGCCTCAGAGGGGTCTTGGGGGGGTGGTACAATGGATTTTGTTGCTGATCAGTGTTGGCAGCTCACCAAGAGCACCTTGAGGATGTGACGAAATTGATGGAACTGCCCAGGGTTTAGCTGGTGACATTTTTTTTTCCTCCAGAAAAAAAATCTGCACTGAATTCCATATCTTTGTTTCATGGCTTTAACTATTATGATAACTGTGGCCTAGATTTTTATTTAATTTTTTTTTTTTTTTTTTTAAGTGAGGTGTTCCATTATTACTCGATGTGGTAGGGAAGCCTTATAGTGTCACACTGTGCAACAAATTTGCTGCATGTGCAGTATGCATCAACTTTACACTTCTTACTGTTCACCACAAAAGGGTGACATTGTATTTCAATACAATTTTCTGTTACCTCAAAAAATTCTCTTAAATTTAAAAGTCTATTCAGTTCTCTGGCCTGTCATATAACTGCTCTTAGAGGAGATCAGAGAGGCAGCAGAGTCAGGGGCGCGAGCAATTATGATAATTTCAAGAGGTACATTAGTGGTACTGGAGCAGGAGTAAAAGGAAAGGTCTGCATCCTCGCAGATGTACTAAACTTTGCAGGGGGGTAGATACTCGAAAGGGATTACTGATATACAGAAGGATGTGGAAAGATTAGAAAAATGGTCTGGCATCTAGCAGTTACACTGCCAAGAAGTGCAGGGTAATGCACCCAAGGGAGAAGAATCCTAAGAAAGTCCACTCAATCAATAGACTAAGTGTGGGACAAACTACAGAAAAGAGAGACCCCCAATGACCGATACTACACTACAAGGTGGATTTTAGGGTAAGTGTCACAGGAAAGCCAGAAGAATGTTGGTTTTACCAGCAGCAGGAATGAGGGAATCCTTTTATGTACAGGTCCCTGGTGAGGTCACACCTTCAGTACTGTGTGCAGTTCTAGAGTCCACATCTGAGAATGGAACAGGACAAGTTAGAGAAGGTCCAAATGAGGATGACTAAAATGATATTGGGCAAGCAAGAACATTCATATAAGGAAAGTCTGCAAACCTGAAAACATGTTCATTGGAGGACAGCAGGGAAAGACAGGATATAATATAAACCTTCAAGTTTCTTCATGGGATTAAGAAGGTGGACTTCTGAGATGTTCACATGATATAAGAGATCTTACACCAGGGGGGGCAAACTACAAGTTGGGGGGGACCAGTTTCAGGAGGGATGGAAGGAAGTACAGTACTTCTTCACTGAGTGGGTGGTAACCACATGAAACAGTTTGCATACTGGTGTGGTCAACCCTGTGGCTGGATTCTCAGCCAGATGGGACAGATTAAAGGTCAGGTAGTGGGGGGTGCTTGAAGGGGTGGGCATGGAGAAGAACATGAGTCTCACATAGGGGCATACTTAGGTTGCTTACCCTGGATGGGTATGTCATTCTTATTAGTAAGGGTCCTTGGGCACACTGGGTGGACCACAGGTCTTTTTCTGCCTGTAAATGTCTTAAGGACTATCTTGTCCACATGGAAGATTATGTAGTTTAGCACTGTGCAGAGGGCTTGCAACTCACTTACCCTCCTAGATGTCATGGCAATTAGAAAAATGATTTTCTACGTGACATTTTAAACCAGCTGGAGCCAAAGATTCAATCGGAGCCTCCATCAGCTGCACAAGACAGATGTTCAGGTCAACTGCAGGAGAGTATAGATGGTTAAGGCCTTTAAAGAACCTTTTAAAAATAGGTTGAGAAGCCAATGACTTGTCCCTTCCTGTTGATGTGTAGGCCGACACTGCTGCTAGATATACCTTTAGTGTTGATGGCCTTGGGCCCAATGACTGCAAGTGTATTAGGTAGTCCAGGACTGTAGACAACCTGCTTGCACTGGGACCATCTTCCTGGGGCACACTAGTATGAGAATCTCTCACTTTACAGGAGTATGCTTTCCTGGTCGATTGGTTTCCTGGAAACTTTAAGCACCCTCAGGATAGTACGGTTGCATTTTATTTATTTATCAAGTCTAGGATTGCAAATGCCTTTGAGCCATGGCTCTTTTACAAAGGTTCCATGTCAGAGAAATACAAATTATGGGAAACATCAAGACAGGCATTACAACAATGTGGACATTGCAAACAGAGTACAGATTAATACAGTTCAAGGGTAGCATTGTAACAAGGCAGCCAGCGGCATTTGTCAGAGAAGACAGACAACAGATAAGAAGTGCCAGAGTCATAGGGAGAGGGAAGGGGGGGGGAGGAAAGTAGGCAGGGTGGCAAGAGGGTGAAAAGTGCAGCATTGGGTATACCAAGATGTGAGGGTAGAATCCAGTGGGGGGAGGACAACTAGAGCAGAAAGAGAAGTGGAGAACAAGGTTAAGCTGGGCAGTCACAGGAGCTGTTGGTAGTGAGATAGTTCCGGAGCCTAGTTTTAAACATACCAATAGTTCGGGCAGAAGAGATGGTTGGGCTGAGGCCATTGAACCAGAGTGGGCGCTCGATAAGCAAAAGAGCATTGTCCCTGTGAAGTGTGACAGTGGGGGACTTTCAGCAGCTGTAGCGTGGATCTCCTAAGGTGCCATTTGTTAATTCGGTGTTTTAACAGAGTTGAGACCCCAGAAGGTGCAAGGCCAAGGTAGATTTTTTTCACCATGGAGCAGGTGAGAAACTTGATGCGGTTTGATAGTTGGAGCCAGCTGGTCTGAGTGTACAGGTCACATGTGTGGGTGAGACGGTGAGCACCAGTGATGAGCCGACATGCTTTATTTAAAGTAGTTGAGAGGCATCTAAGGGTTGTGGCCGAGCCATAAATGATGAGACCATAGTCTATTACAGAGATCACAGAGCTCAGGACTGCAACCTTCAAAGCTTCTGGCGTGAGGTGTGGTCTGTGTTTGTAGAGGAGACCAAGCCGTGTATTAGCAGCTCTAGCTACATTATCTACATGAAGTCCATAGGAGAGATTAGGGTCAAGCTGTATCCCTAAGTATTTGAAGGACCCCACCTGATCTAGATTGTTCCCCTGGGTGGTGGAGATAGCCAAGTGGTGTAGCTTGTGTGGGTTATGAGAGCTGCAGAAGAGCATAGATTTGGTTTTCTTGTCATTGAGGACCAGTTTATGATTAAGAAACCATGTCTCTACAGAACTGAAACCAAGTTGAAGGTTGTGTTGAAGAGTTGCAGGATCTTTGTGAGTGGAGAATACAACAGCATCATCGGCATATAGTATGATCTGCTCAGAGCAGTGGTAAGGGAGGGAGTTTAAGAAAAGGCTAAAAAGGAGGGGTCCCAGTATGGATCCCTGTGGGACACCCGAGCGAACAGGCAGGGTGTTAGAAAGAGCGTCCGCAATATTTACTCTCTGTGACTGGTTTTCTAGGTAGCTTTTAAACCAGAGAGAAGAGTCAGGTGATAGCCCGGCATTCAGTAGTTGGTGTATTAATAATCCATGGTGTACTGTATCGAAGGCCTTGGAGAGGTCGGATTTAAAACGCCCCTGTGAGAAGCGCTGTCAAGGGATTTGTGCAAAGCTCCAGTGAACTCAAGAAGGGCTGTGGTGGTGCTGTGACCTTTCCGGAAGCCGTGTTGTTGTGGACAAGGTATATTGTATTTATCCAAGTGGTCGGTAAGTTGATCAGCCACGATGCACTCAAGTGCCTTAGAGAGTGGGGGCAGTATGGAGATAGGGCGATAATTTGAGTGAATCGTCTTGTCCCCACTTTTATGGATGGTCACAGTGGCTGTTTTCCATAGGTCCAGGAATTTTCCACAACTGAGAGGTTTAGGATTTTTTGTTAATGGATGAATTACCTCATCGAGGTTGCATAAGAACTTACCATAACGGCAGATCTTCGGGAGCATCTCTTGCAGCAGGTTATTACGTGTGGGATATCAGCCACAGGAGTCATTTCCTCCAAATGACTTTCTCAGCAGTTGACCCTGGGACCTCCAACTAGCACCACCACGTGGTGTTCACCTGGCAGGTACAAAAGGGGAAGGTTCCAGCTACTCCTCAGTTCTTTTCCATCCTGGCAATTGAATGCGTAAACATATCTCAGGCCTCCAATGGGAACCGAGGAGGGAAATCAAGGCAGCAGCTCACGGAGTCGTAAAAGACAGGCACAAGGAACCCTTCTAAAGCAACAGCAAGGGGGGAAGGAGGGCAGGGCTGCATGACCTGCTGCAAGAGATACTCTCGAAGATGTACTGTTAAGATAAGTTCTTACACAACCATAGTATCTTCTTTAAGGCAATCTCTTTTAGCAGGTCATTATGTGTGGGAAGATTCCCAAGCAGTTATTATACCCAGCAGGAGAAGGAAGCGAATCATGAAGGCTTAGGACAGTAATCCTTGTAGGACGGCCCATCCAAAAACGGTTCGCCTCTTAGAAGCGATGTCTACACTGTAATGCTTCGTGAAGGTATGTACGGTAAACTATGTGGCAGCTTCGTAAATATCCAAGGCAGAAACGCCAAAGAAACAAGCTGTGGAAGGGCACTTGCTTCTGGTACAATGGGATTTTACAACTACTGTAAGAGGTTTTTTGTATTTTGCATAAATAAACATAATGCACTTGGCCAGTCATGTGGACAAGCACTGCTTTGAAACACTAATGCCCTGGTTTCCAGAGGCGAAAGAAAAAACAGGTTGCTCACCTGTAACAGTAGTTCTAGGAGTGGTATATTGTTGTTCATCCACACTTGTTGGCATGTCCCTTTCCCCTTTAAATCTTGTCAGAAGGTCTTCAAGCTGGCTCCTCCCACCCACCCGGGTGGTATAAGCCTCGGCACCGCCCCATGATGCCAGATCTTAGCCCGCTGGAAGCCAGGTTGCGAGTCGCAGCCAGGGAGGTCGGGTGGGTCAGTGTGGATGAAAAACACATACCACTCCTAGAACTACTGCTACAGGTAAGTAACCTGTTTTTCTAGAGATGTGGCTATGTTGTTCTTATCCACACTTGTTGGCAGACTCCTCGCAGTTCTCCGGGAGGAGACAGGCAAGGAGCGCACCCCCTGCTTGGAAACAGAGACTGGAGAACTGAGGTCCCAAAACCAGCATCCCGGCATGACTCAAGGTCGATGTGGTAGTGGGTGATGAAGGTGTTTGCTGTCTTCCAGGTAGCAGCCCAGCAGATTTCCTGGATAGGGATGTCCCTGGAAGCAGCCACCGATGCAGCGGTATGGCAGGTGGAATGAGCTCTTATCCCTCTGGGAGGCTCCTTGCCCGCCAACCTATAACAGAGATCAATGCATGATGTAATCCATCTGCCAATCGTCTGCTATGGTGCAGGCCTGCCAGGTGCGGCTTCTGCGTAGGAGATAAACAGCTGACGAACCTCCCCGAACTTCCGCCGTCCTCTCCTTACAGTAGGAGAGGGCACGTCTCGGGTCCAGAGTATGGAGCCTGTACTCGGCATCAGAGGTGTAGTGCAGGTAGAACACTGGCAGACAACACCCGATTAAGGTGAAACTCTTGACACCACCTTCGGGAGGAATTTTGGGTGGGGACGCAGGACAACCCTGTCCCTGTGGAAGACCAGATAAGGAGTCTCCACCAAAAATGCCTGGAGCTTCCCCAGTCCTTCTGGTGGATGTGATAGCCACCAGGAAGGCAGTCTTCTACGACAAGTGTGAAGTGTCACACTTGTGCACTGGTTTGAATGGCTTGCGCATGAACTTTGCCAAAACCAGCAGTAAATCCCACGGAGGTGGAGGTTCATGCACCGGAAGGGATATGTGATCGAGGCCTTTGAAAAAGCACCAGACCACCTTCTCCTGTGCCACTGTCTGCTGACTGGCCCAAACCCGGTAAGCAGAGATGCTTGCCAAGTGCACCTTAAGGATCGAAGACCGAAGACCCCCTTTGGACAGAGACCAAAGGTAGTCTAATATGCTCACCACAGGACAGAGCAGAGGGTCCAGGCCCTTGCCCTGGCACCAAATGAAAAACCTTTTCCATTTGAAGGTGTAGCACTTTCAGGTCGACTCCTTTCTGAATGCTTCCACTACTGTGAGTACATCCTCAGAGACCCAAAGCCTGGAACTCTAGCCGCTCAGGTATCAGGCTGTTCGGTGCAGGGATTGAAGGTCTGGATGGAATACCTTCCCCTGACTGACTCTTATCAGGTCCCGGCATGCTGGAAGATGCCTCAGGAGCCTGTTGCTGAGGCTGAGGAGATCTGGATACCAGAAGTGGTGGGGCCAGTCTGGGGCTACCAGGATCACCTGCGCCTTGTCCCTCCTCACCTTGAGAAGCACCCTGTGGATCAAGGGAAATGGAGGGAAGGCGTACAGAAGGGCTGGGGTCCACAGCCTCAAGAAGGTATCCCCCTGCAGCGATCCCCGCTGATGGGGTCGGGCATGAAACAGCCTCAGCTTGGTGTTTTCCCTGGAGGCAAACAGGTCCACCATCAGTTTGCCCCAGTGGGAGAACAGGCTGTGAGCTACCTCTAGATGAAAAGACCACTCATGGGATGTCTCGCCTATGCGGTTGAGGGCATCCGCCAGTTGATTTGAGGCTCTAACCACATGGATGGCTAGGAGATCTGCCTCAAGTCAGCTCACGAGGGTCCAGATGCAGAGCGCTTCCCTTCACAGCAGCCGGGAATGCGTGCCGCCCTGTTTGTTGAGGTAGTACATGGTCGTGGTATTGTCCATCTGGACTTGAACCACTTGACCCCAAAGCAGCAGAGCGAATGCTGACAGCGCCACTCTGATCGCTCTGAGCTCCAGCAGTTTGATATGGTATAGGGATTCCTCAGGGGTCCAGAACCCATGGGCCCTGCTGTTCCCCACATGGGCTCCCCAGCCCATGAGAGAGGCATCGGTAGTGAGGACAGCCATCGGCTCGGGCAGACAAACAGGATCCCTTCCTGCAACTGGTTTAGGATGGTCCACCACTGGAGAGCATCCCAAATCTTCTGGGTCACAGTGATCAGCTGGTCAAAATGACCTAGGCACTCAGTCCACTGGGTGGCCAGCTCCCACTGAAGGGGGCGCATACACCACCAGGCCCAACAGACCATGGTGTGTGCAGGCCACCATGTAACCCAGAAGGCGCAGAAAGTTGCGGGTGGGGCGCAAGTGCCCAACCAAAAATGATTAGGCAAAGGAGGAGAGAACCTCTGCCCTGTCCACTGGGAGCTGGGCACTGGCTCAGCAAGAGTCGAGCTCTGCACCGATGAAGCGTAACGCCTGAGAAGGCATGAGCTCCGACTTGGCCTCGTTGATAAGGAGCCCAAGTTGACAGCAGGTCTGGAGGGCCAGTTCTGTGGACCTCTTGCTGGGTGGAACCTGCCAAGAGCCAGTCATCAAGGTAGGGGTACACTCTGACCCAATGACACCAGAGATGGGCTGCCACCACTGCAATGCATTTAGTGAAGACCCGTGGGGCCGAAGACAGGCCAAATGGCATGGCTCGTAACTCGTATAGGGTTCCCTCTGCTCTGAAGCGGAGGAACCGCTGGTGGGATGAACAGATTGGGACATGAAAGAACGCGTCCTGGAGATCCAGTGAGCAGAACCACATGTTTTGCTCCAGGGATGGTATGATCTGGGACAGAGTTACCATCCTGAAGGTGCGTGGCCTGAGATACTGATTCAGGTCGTGCAGATCTAGAATGGGGCGCCAGCCCCCATCTGCTTCGAGACCAGGAAGTACCTGGAAACAAACCCTGGGTTGATTGAGGATCTGCCACTCGAACCACTGTCTCCTTGAGAAGAAGCTAGGCTATGTCGCCTCTCAGAGCCACCCGAGTGTGGGCGGATACTCTCTCCTCCCATAGGGCGTGGGCTCGGCTGGAAGGGTACTGCTCGAATTCCAGAGGCAGACCCTGGCCGACCACTTCTAAGACCCACCTGTCCGTGGTAACAGACGAAGTGGAAAAAAAAAGAAAGTGGTAGGCCGACCCCCACGGGAGGACCCAGAGCTGGCGCGGGGATAAGGGTGGCAAACCCCTATCCTGCTACTGAGCAGGCTTGGAAGAAGAAGGTCCAGGACCTGAACCCCGACCGCCCTGTCTGCGGGCTGGTGGAGGCCCGGACTTGGGCCAAGAGCGCCAAGCCTGTGCCTGCTGTTGCTGCCTGTCATGAAAGGAGGGCTGCTGGCCCGCAGGAGCAAGGTGCCAAAAAGTATTTTTCTTTTTCTGCCGTTTCTTGGTGCCAAGGGTGCTTTGAACAGAAGTAGCAGAGTCCGAGGTGGCACTGGATTGCTTGATTTGCTGAAGGTGACCATCCACACCTGAGCCAAAGAGATCGGTACCCAGAAAAGGAACGTCAGTGAGTTTGTGCTGGGTATCCGCCATAAAGGTGGAAAGCCTCAGCCAAGCCCTGCGGTGTGAGGCAACTACAGCTGCCATCAAACAGGCGCAAAAGTCCCCAAGGTCCAAAGCCGTCTGAAACTGCTGCTTGGCAACAACACAGCCCTGGTCCCAGACCTGCTTGACCGTAGTCTGAAGGTCCACAGGGAGGTGCAGGAGAACTTCATCTAAGGAGCCCAACAGGGCATGAGAGAAGTGTGCCATGATGACGGCCGATCTCGCCTGATGGAGGCCTAGAGAGGAGGCTGCACAGACCTTCCTGGCCGTGTGGTCCAGTTTTTTGGTCTCCTTATCCGGAGGTCTGTCAGAGTCAGCAGAGCTGCCTGTGCCTCTGAACACAGACAGTCACAAACCCCTCGGCCTAGGGGTGTTCAGTGAACCCCGAGAAAGACCCAATGAGCACTGCATACTTGTGGGCCATCTGGGCAGATGGCACTGGGCAGGATGCTGCCAGAGCTCGAAGGCCGGGCCAACAAAGGCTTCCGTGGGTGTATCCCCTCTTTTAAGAATATCTGTAAGAGGGTACTCTGCCCTTTTCTGGACAAGCTCCAGGGGCATCCCCGTGGATTCGGAGATAAGGCAGAGGATCCCCTGAAAACACGAAGGACCCTCCTCTGTCGACAGACTACTGATACACTCTCGCCCTCAGGACGATGAGTCTAAGTCGGTGTCTTCTATATCCGAAGAATCTGGAAAGATCGGTCAGCCGTCAGGGTACCCTTCAACACGACGGGGGTGATCAAGCATAAGGGTGACCAACAACCTATGTGGGAGTCCCAGAACCATCAGAGAATCCTTCGTTGCCAGACAGTTGTAATAACTTTTCTCTGCATTGAGTGGGTACTAACAGCTGGTCAATTTAGAAACTTAGAAGTTGACGGCAGATAAGGACCGCAAGGCCCATCCAGTCTGCCCATTTCTTTTTCTACCTTATAAATGTGCCATCGACCTTTGCTCTGTCAGTGGCCTACCTATTCATTTGTTCACCCATAACGGGGTGTATACATCTCCTGTATAGTAAACCATCTGTTACGATACATGAGGGCTCATGGTCTTTCCCTATAACCCCTACCATCAGAAAGAATGGTTGTAAGGTATCATCCTTTTGTTGTTCTATACCAACCTCATCTTCTCTAGATATGGACATACCCTTATTATCACCAGAGTTAACATCAATGGCTGTAAAATCTACATTTTCAACATCACCATTGCTATCAACATGCTTACTAGCATCCTTTTTCAACATAGCATGTTTTTGTGTCCATTGATGTTTGTCCCTTTTTCTTTCTTGTCAAGTGTTAGGTGTTTACCCTGCTCCCATAGACATCGTGCAGTGTCAGTGGCTCAGTAGGTAGCACACTCGGCTCTGAGGCCGGGAGATCAAAAGGGCTGTGGGTTCAGTTCCCACATCTGGCACTTGGGTTAATATCCCAGTATTGACACTGTAGTGCAGCATTCCTGAGATGCCGTCTTTTGGATGAGACGTTAAACCGAGGTCCCATCTGCCTGGACTGGTGGTAGTTCAGGTGGATGTTAAAGATCCCAAGGCACTTATCGAAAAGAGTAGGGCAATTTCCCCTGTGTCCTGGCCAAATTTCCCTCATTCACTAAAAATACCACCAACAGCTTAATCTGGTTCAGGGTCAGTTGGCATTCATCTGTATCCCCCTCCCCGGGTCATGCCTGAAAACAGGCAAGATTTGTCTAGTGCACTTACCCAGTCAACAAAAAATAAATAAATAAAAATAAAATAAATCGTCATTAAATGGGAACAGCTGAGCCCACTGCTGTTCTTGTCTAGTATGGGCACAAACACTCTCATTCACATGCATCAGGCTGGAAAAGTCAGGATAATCGTGTCCAAGTATAAACATAGACTTTGACGGCAGATAAGGACCGCTTGGCCCATCTAGTCTGCCCATTTCCCTACCTACAGGATAGGCCGCAGATCCTAGTTAACCTACAGCCTATTTCTTCCTACCCCCCACAAGAATTGCCTTATGTCTGTCCCATGCATTCTTGAATTCTCCCACAGTTTTAGACCCCACAACCTCCTCAGGAAGGCTGTTCCATGCATCCACTACCCTCTCTGTGAAATAATACTTCCTCACATTGCCCTGAACTGCCCTCCTTCTATCTTTAAATTGTGTCCCCTTGTTCTTGCAAGTCTCTTTTTCTGAAAGATGCTACCCCTTGGACTTTGTTGATTCCACTGAGGTACTTAAAAGTTTCTATCATGTCCCCTCTCCCTTCTTTCCTCAAGGGTACACATATATAAGCTCCTTAGCTCTCTTCATACGGCTTCTCTTGCAGACCCTGCACCATTTTAGTTGCTCCTCTGGACTACTCTCTATCCTATGTCCATGTCCTCATGGAGATGGGGTCTCCAGAACTGGACACAGTACTCAGATGGGGTCTCACCAACTGTCTGTACAGAGGGATAACAACTTCCTGTTTTCTGCTGCTGATGCCTCTCCTTATGCATCCCAGTATACCCCCAGCCCTCCCTACTGCCTTCTCACACTGCTTGTTAACCTTAAGGTCATCTGATATGATTACCCCAGGTCCCTTTCCTTTTTTGTTGTTGTTACTACCTCCCCCCCATTGTGTATTCTTCCCCAGGTTCTTGTTTCCCAGGTGCATTATTTTGCACTTCTTTGCATTGAATCCTAGCTGTCATACTTCTGACCATTCCTCCAACCTTGCCAAGTCCCTTTTCATCCTTTCCACGCCTCCTTGTGTATCAACCCTGCTGCAGATCTTTGTGTCATCTGCAAAAGGCATACCCTTTCCTTCAGTCCCTCTGCAATGTCACTGATGAAGACATTAAAAGGACTGAACCCTCTTGATACCCCACTAGTAACCCCTCTTTCTTCAGAGTGGACTCCATTTACAATTACCTTCTGTGTCCTGTTGTGCAGCCAATGTTTTATTTAGGCTACCACCCTGGGACCCACTCCCAGGCTGGTTAATTTGACTATTAATCTTTTGTGTGGGACTGTGTCAAATGCCTTGCTAAAGTCTAGGTAGGCCATGTCCACAGCCCTTCCCTGGTCCACTACTTTGGTCACCCAGTCAAAGAAATCTATTAGATTCATCTGACATGACCTTCCCACTGTGAACCCATGCTGCCTTGGGTCCTGTGCTCCACTGGCCTCTAGGTACTCAACTATTCTTTCCTTCAGAAGTGACTCCATCACTTTCCCTATCACAGAGATCAGACTGACAGGTCTGTAGTTTCCTGCCTCTGTCTTGGTCCCACTTTTGTGAAGGGGAAATCACATCCGCTTCCTCCAGTCCTCGGGTACCACACTATCCCCCCATGATTTATTAAAAGAGTAGCCAGTGGTTTCACTAGTTCCTCCTTAATTCTTTTAGAATTCTGGGGTGAATTCCATCAGGACCCACTGCTTTGTCCACCTTCAGTTTTAGGAGTTCTTGCAGAACCCTTTCTTCTGTGAAAGGACTGGGATCGACCCCCCTATCAAGAGTGCTTCTGTTAATTGGATTAGGCACTTCCCCTCCTCTTTTGTGAATACTGAGCAGAAATATTCATTCAGTATCCCTGCTTTTTCACTGTCCCCCTCTGCCCACCCACCGTTTATTCTATTCAGCCTCACTATCCCTCCCTTTGTCTTTCTATGCTCGCTGATGTACCTATAAAAGGTTTTATCCCCATTCTTAACTGAGTTGGCTATCTTTTCCTCAGTTTGGGCCTTTGCTATTCTGACTTCCCTCCCTGCTTCCTTCTGACTTAACAGGTACAGCTCTCTGTCCTGCTCCTTCTGTGTTTCCTTATACTTCCGGAATGCTATCTTTTACTTACTGACTTTCACAGCCACCTCTTTTGAGAACCATAGTGGCTTTTTCTTTCGTTTTGATTTGTTTATTTGCTTCACACAAATGCTTGTTGCCTCTGTGATGGCAGTTTTGATGATTCCCCATTGTTGCTCCACACTTCCTTCTAGCCTGTTTGCTAGTGCTTTTCTGAGGCACTCTCCCATCTTGCAAAGTCAGCCCTCCTAAGTCCAGTACCCTCACTTTTGTATGGCTTGACTCTGTAGCCGAGTTTAACGTGAACCACACTGATGGTCACTTGTCCCCAGATGGCAACCCACTTCTAGATCTGAGATCCTCTCCTGCCCTCTCGTTTGAGAGTCACGAGGTCTAACATTGCTCCCTCACAGTGGGTTCGAAACTAGCTAAGGCCTGCCACCTGAGGCATCAAGAATGGCCCTGCTCTTGGATGTGGCTGCAGCAAATGTGCTCAGTTAACATCTGGCATATTCAGGTCTCCCATCAACAGTATCTCCCCTTCTCTGCCATTCTAAGAATGCCTTCTATCATATCCTTGTCCATTCCTTCCCCTGACATGGGGGTCTGTACACAACCCCTGTGCGGATTGTGGTGCCCTTTCCAGTCTCCAAGGTGACCCACAGTGCCTCCTCTCCTCCCTGTTTACTCTTTTGTTCAGTTGCTTTTATCCCTTCCTTTACATAGAGAGCTACTCCTCCCCCTCTTCTCCCCTGCCTGTCTCTCCTGTAGGTTATGTACCCTGGTATGTTAACATCCCAGTCATGGTTCTCTGTGTACCATGTTTCTGTGACTGCTACGATATCCAGGCATCCCTCTTCCATCAAGGCCACCAGCTCAGGGGCTTGTTGCCCAGACTATGGGCATTGGTACTCACTCCCTCCATTTCCTGATGGCCTTACTCCCTTTTATCCCTATCCTGTCTTGTCTTGTCACTTTCTCCATTTACCCCTGCCCTTCTCCCTATCGACACCTCTATGTTGGTGTTTGCCGCACTTACTACCGTGATTATTTTGGGGGGGTGCTAGAATTCCTACTCCTTTCCAGTGCCTCCCCTTGACTAGTTTAAAACTTGCAAATGAAGCATTTAAACCTATCACCTAGGATCCTGGTTCCCCTCCCGGACAGATGCAGCCCATCATGCCAGTATGGGCTTGCATCACTCCAGGTGGACCCCCAGTCCCCAATGAAGCCAAATCTCTGAGCTCCACACCAGTTTTTCAACCACTGATTGAATCCCATGGTGCGGAACACCCTAGCCTCTCCTATGCCATAGATGGGCAGCACCTCTGAGAAATAAAAGGGACAAGGCAGTTGGGGAACCAAACCAACAGTCATATCATGTGCTTTCCCTTGAACCTGTAAAGTCAAGTCAGTCATAGGATACTGGTGGATGTCCCCATGAATGCAGATCACTACTGTTTTTGTCCCCTTCTTAGTGTTCTGCGGCTAACCCAAATCAGATCTCACAAAAGTTTGTTTACTGCCAGAGTCTATCAACCCAGTAACCTCCCTGTTGCCAATCTTCACAGGTGTGATGTACCGTCCCCAATTTGCTAGAGGCAACTGTGGATTTCCTCTGGGGGCAATATCGGGCTATATGCCCCTTTCCTTGGCACTCCCTACATACTGTATGATGTTGGGGTTGAATGGTCTATTAAATGGGACAGTCTTGGAGTCCCCACTATCAGTACCAGATGAGGAAGAAGAAGAAGAAGCAGACCTTACCATGGGTGGGGGTCACAGCAGAACCAGGTTGTCCTCGTTGTCGGCTGTGATGGACCGTTAGATAGTCCTCAGCCAGAGCGATGGCTTTTTCTGAGGTGTCTGGCCGGTGCCCCCTCACCCACACCTGTACACCTGAGGGTAGTATACAAATGAACGGTTCCATTACTATCGTCTCCAACATCTGTTCTATTGTTTTAACCCCTAGTTGTAACCACTTCTGGCATAAGCCCTTCAGTCTGGTATATGCTTCTGTAGGAGTGTCTGTATTAGGAAATTTGAATGTCCGAAAACGTTGCCTGTATGTTTCAGGGCTGATATCGTACCTTTGCAGGACTGTCTGCTTAACAGCATCATAGTTCTCAGCCTGGGTGTTGTCTATATGACTGCAGGCCAGCTGCACCTTTCCGGATAGGTATGGCACTAAGCGTATAACCCATTGGGTCCTAGGTCACCCACATGCTTGGGCAATCCGCTCAAACGTGGTCATATACACTTCAGTGTCATCAGTGGCACCCAATTTGGTCAGTTTTATGTCCTTAGGTCCATCTACGGGAGGACATTACGTGTCCCTAGGTCTCTGATGGCCCTTAATGTATCGTTCCACTGGGACTCTGCTCTCTGAAGATCCATCTCCCTTTGCTTGTCCATAGCAAGTTAACACACAACCAGCACAACAGGCTGTGTATATCTTCTGGTGATTCATCAGCAATTTGTTCCGCAGTGGTCACATCCTCGCTTTCATCTCCCAGCTCCTCCTTCGCTGTTTTCCGCCTGATGTGTGGCCGCAACCCTGGCAAACGGGTCTCTCCATACTTGCCAGCCATGGTTCGTGTGAGAACACCGCTGGGCTTGCTGAGGACCTGCTCTTCCGTTTTCTCCTGCATTCAGTGTCCACAAACTGGAAAGCACCAGTATCAAAACATCTCACCACTATCCCACGTTTGCCACCAGTGTCATAGGCTGTGGATGTAACGATGGACACGGACACAAAGCGTAGTGTGAGAAGGCTTAAAAAAGTGCCAAGCCTAATGCTTTATTGAAATAACAAAGATAAAGCAAACTACATACTTTGCATGGATACAGAAAGCAAAATAAAAGGCACAAAAATGCATAAATGTTCTCAAAGGCAATAACAGCAAACGAAAAGGTCGCCTGGGAACTCAAATACTGTAGTCTGTAAAGTTCAGACTTCCAAGTGGACTAGTACTGGCTGATCCCAAAATGAATCTGAAGGAATCACAAGAATGAGTCTCCTTTTATCCTAGGAAATCATCAGGCGATTGCTTCAGATTCTGCCCCCATACACTTCAATACAGATATATATTTACAATACACTTTCATTTCTTCTAATCATAGGGACATTCAATACATCTTCCTTACAAAACACTGACATCCCTGAAATGAAATATAATACAGGTTTTATACTAAAAACAGTACTCTTGCCAAGTTTAGCCCCCTTCCTCAGCCTATCCACAGTGTAACTATAGAGAAGTGAGCCGGCTGACTCCTAGAGAAACAGCAGGGGCAACAAGTGCAAATAGGTGTAAGGAATACCTCTGGCTAAAGGCCCAAATTCCCATTATCTTTAAAGCTTTACTCTTTTAAATTAACAGGAGCCAGACTGCTAAGAAAAAGAGTAAAATGAAAAGAGTCCAACATTATCCTGAAACGTCTGAAATTGTGTATATTTTTTTTCAGAAGTTTCTTTTAGGATTGCTGGACGCTTCGCAGCATAAGCGAACAAAATCAGTTAATTTAATATCATATATGCTTATATTTTTAGAACTACCGCTTGTGCTGCTGCTGTATTGACTTTGCAATGTCACATTACTAGACTGAAAATAATATGTTAAGCAGTAAGGAAAAGTACACCGTATTTGGGTCAAAACAGTGTTCCTAAGGCATGTCTAATGAACCTTACAACAAAACACTAAGGCACTGGGCGACCGGGATACTAAGCATATACCATCGAACCTGTATCCCGGTCTGTAGCAACCTAGTGCCAGATACTAAAGCTCAGTGCTTAAATCCTAAAACTTTCCGACTTTTCGCAAGTGCTTTGGGGGGAGACAGTGACACGCAATGCGGCACAACAAGTGCTCGCTTAATGAAGCGTCTGGTGGAAATTTCAAACAACAAACCCAAAGTAGTGTTCATCGTGTAAGTGTTCCTTCATAACTCTTTACCTACCCTTTTTATAGAGAATAAAGTGGGTCAAAGCAACCTAGAAATCCTGCGCTTTATCCCATTATTGCAGCGTCACGGGGCGGGGGGAGGGGGGAGTTGAATACCGAGGCTCCATGTCTAGAAAATAGGGGTAGCAGAGGAGACTATTTACCGGGTGGCCTGCCTGGAAAATGGGGGAAAAGTAGAAAGAAAAACCAAAAATAAAAATTACTGCAGTAGACTTTTGAGGAAGGGTAGCCACATGGACTCAGGCATTCTCCCACAGGAGCCCCTCCCGAAGGCTGTTTAGGCAGCGGCTCCACCACAGTCGGCGGAGAGACAGATTTTGGCCGAACTGGAGCAGGTTTAGCCAGCTCCGCGGGTGGGGGACCCGATTTGACTGGTTCCAAGGGAATCTGCTTCGGCCTAGGAGGCGAAAGCCAAGTAATGGCCGGAGTAGAAACTGTGGCCGGCTTCTGTCTGGACAGAATCACTTGTTGCCACATTAAATTCTCGTAGCGTCGATGGAGTTTCCGCCAAAGCCTCTCCTCATCTGAAGAGGACGAGGATGACTGGTGGCGTCGCCTCTTTTTGGAGCGCGTATGCGCCTTCCTCGGCCTGTCGGTCGAGGGGGTCCTAGATCTCGACCTTAATCGGATTGACCGATTCGGTCATTCGGGAGATACAGGGAAACCAGTGACTTGCCCAAATCCAGGATCGGTTCCTCGATGGGAGTCCCAGCTGGCTGGGTCTCCTCGTCAGGAAGAGGCAGGACCGGCGTCCTAGTCAAAGAGTTGTCGGCCTCGTCGGGCGACAACGGGTCAACGGAATTGAGAATGATCTTAATCTCGTCGACAGAGACTTCGGTCGACTAGCCAGACAGCAGGGCCGAGAAAGCAACTTTGACTGAAGTCTATACTGCCGGCTCCTGGGACCGAGATCGCTCACAATACCAAAAGCGTCTTCGCCAAGACAAAGTGTGTTTCGGATCATTTTCCTTCTTACGAGACAGAGAAAAATGCAGGCCCGCAGGTCCCTCACCTTTAGTGGGGAGGGATTGACACAGCTCTTGGAAGGAACCTGAAAACATGGAGCCCAGGCTGAGGGGAACAAAAATCGACCGAGAAGATGATTCTGCGGCCCATGATGCTTCTTCTTCTTCTTCTTCAAAGGCCTGCATCTGTTCCAGATGCTCGGCGGACCCCACAGCCGCGGAGACTGCCCACCGGGCCTCTTTGGATTTCACCGGAGGATTCAGTTTCTTGGGCCTACCCAACTAAAGGCGTGCGAGACTATCGTCAAGGACGTTTGGGTGAAATGTGAGGCACATCTCGTAAGTCTGGGTGTCATGGAAGACACCCAAGCAGTATACATACGCGGTATGCGGATTGGTATGCAACATTTTGGGGCCGCACGGGCACCGGTGAAATCCAGGGGAAGATTCGTCTTCCATGACAGAGTAGCAAAGAGCACAGTCGCTAGCTCGAACAAGCCAAAGTTTAGCAATAGCCAAAGGCTTAGAAGCCAGGGCTTACAACAAATGCGAAAGCAAAGAGTAGGCAACCTGAATCTTCCAGCGGAAAGGAAGATCTGGCATCATGGGGCGGAGCCGAAGGTTACATCACCCAGGTGGGTGGGAGGAGCCAGTTTGAAGATCATCTGGCAAGATTTAAAGGGGAAAGGGACATGCCAACAAGTGTGGATAAGAACAACATATCCACATCCCTAGAACAAAAAGTTGCTCGGTTTTTCGCAACTGTGAAGTGCGGAGAAGGTAAATGCTCAATGTTCTATGCACATCTAGAGTATGAAGCAGGGCTTCCCCTGGATTCTGAGGCTCTGCAAAGTACACTGGTAATTGGATATCTGATTTAAAGTAAATTCGGAAATAACTTTAGGCAAGAATGCTGGGTTAATGCGTACAGACACCCTGTCGTTTGGAATGGCAACTAAAAAACGTTTTCCATGAAAGATAATGGAGATTGCTGGATTCAGCGGGCTCAAACGGATTCGTACTCAATTTTTCAAGCGTAGAATTCAAATCCTAGACTGTGACTGGATACCAGAGAGGGAGATGTAGGTGCAGAAAACCTTTTAAAAAGATTTAAATCAAAGGTAACTAGGACAAAGGAATATTGTCCACAGGTAACTGAAATGCGGCAATGGCCGAAAGGTGGACTGTCACAGAGGAATATTTCAGTCCACCCTCCGACAAGGAGAACAAATCTAAGAAGTGCTGAGGGGAACACTCATAAGGATCCAAGTCCAATGTAGACCTCTAAATAGAGAAACGTTTCCACTTCAGGGAATAGGAAGACCGAGTAGACGGCTTCCAGGCTGCCCGGACATCTTCCGCCACCTTTGGGGACACCCAGAGGCATGAGAGAACTACGTCCTCAGGAGTCAGACTTGCAGGTGGAAAGAGCAAAGGTCCGGGGGTAACCAAGCCTTCTGCCTGGGACAGTAAAGCCGGCAAATTGGCACAGATATTGGCTCTGGTTCGGAGAGCTGTAGAAGTAGAGGGAATCAAATCTGTCTTGGCCAGAATGGCACTATGAGAATCATAGATGCCCCATCCTGGACCAATTTGAGTAAGTACTTTCTGAACGTGCATAAAGAAATATTCCTGTCCAGGAAGAGAGATAATGCGTCCCGCCACACAGTTCCAGGACCTCACATGAGACAGCAGTAAAGCGGCAGTTCTGTGTTTTGCGGAGAGGCAAAGAGTTCCAACTCTGGTCGGCCCCACAAGTGGAAGATGTCGTTTAGAACGTTGTATAAGATTTCCCACTTGTAGGCCTGGGCAGTGGATCTGCTCAGGGTATCCGACGGGGTGCTGGACATCCCTGGGATGTGTACTGCCAGAAGATGAAATACTTGTCTGGATCGCCCAATACCACAGCCTCATCGATTCTCTGCAGAGAGGGTATGAATGGGTGCCACTGTGTTTGTTTAGGTAGTGAACTACTGTAGAATTGTCTGATTGCACTTGCAGGCAATCTGGGAAGAGGTGAGTCTCGAGCACCTGTAAGGCGTACAGAACTGCCTGCAGCTCCAAGACACTGATGTGGAGGCGGACCTCCACTGATGTCCAAGATCCTTGTGATCTGACGTACAGGAGATGAGCACCCCACCCTGTCAAGGAGGCGTCTGTAGTCAGAATGAGACTTGGGACAGGAGATCGGAACAGCATGCCTCGCATTAGATAGTCTCTGGTCTTCCACCATTGTAGAGCTCGAAGAGCCAGGAAGACATCAGGACCAGGGCATCAAAATCATCCTTTTTCTGGTCCTACTGGCCTCTGAGGGACCGTCATATTTAACCTGGCATTGGGGACAGTCTGTATTGTGGCCGCCAAATGTCACAGGAGGTGGGGGTAGACTCGTGAGAGACTAATCTGTTGGACTTTAATCTGCCTGTCAAAGCAATCAGGGCATCCGCCTGAGCTACGGAAAGATATGCCTTCCTCATGGAGGTGTCTAGCATGGCTCCGCTATATTGGAGGCATTGTGTAGGGTCCATCTTGGACTTCGGATAGTTTACTGCGATCCCCACTTGAGCTAACAAATGTAGGGTTTGAGAAAGTGTGAGAGACAGCTGGTGGCTAGAAGACACTTTCGGGAGCCAGTCGTCCAGGTAGGGAAAGACAGAGGCCTTCCCCACGGAGGGCCGCTCTGACCACCGCTAGGCATTTTGTAAATACCCTCAGGGTCAAGAAAAGTCCAAAAAGGAGGGCCCTGAATTGGTAATGATGACCCTGGAACATAAAATGGAGATACCGTCTGTGAGCCGGGTGCATCATGATATGGAAGTATACATCCTTCATATCCCGAGAGCAGAGCCAATCTCCCATGTTCAGCAAAGGGAGAAGTGCCAGACAAGACACCACGTGAAACTTTTGGTAAGTGAGTAGAGGTTGACAATCCTCAGATCCAAAATGGGGCATAAATCCCCCATCCATTTGGGAACCAGGAAAAAGTGGGAGTAGAATCCCGCACCCTTCTGAGGAAGGGGAACTGGTTTGATGGCCTTTTTTGAAAGCAAGGCATCGATCTCGGTCCATAGGACCAGTGCCTGGTCTGGGGGGCAGTTAGAGACCCTGGGTGCCAAAGGATGAGGTATCTCCATGAACTCCAGTGTGTGTCCTGTCTTGATCAGTTACAGGAGCCACTGGTCAGAGGTGATAGCCTGCCACCCTTGCAAGCGCAGGGAAAACCTGCCCCCGATGGCCGTGGGTAGGGTCTTAAGGCCCACGACCAGAGGAAGACCTTCAGGCAGAAGGCTGGTCATGCTGGAGGGTGGCAGGGACGTAGCAGGGTTTCTGAGCATTTCTAGGACCTGGCAGTTGTAGCCGAGGTTTTCTCTTATTGGCAGGTTGCCTCTGAGCTGAGGGACGGCCCCTGTAGGGGCAGCCCCTCGAGGAGCCTCTGAAGACCATTTCTGTTTTAGGACAGTAAAGGGTCCGCACCGACTGAAGGATACGACCAGAATCCCGTAAGTCTTTCAAGAAGTCTTGGGTCTGTGGACCGAACAGCTGAACTCCTTTAAAGGGAGCATTCAGGACAGATTGCTGTATGTCCTGTGACAATCCTGACACCATAAGCCAGGCGTGTCGTCTGAGACAGACTCCTGCACAGGACATACGAGTTGTAGTAGCAATGGCATCATAAGTGGCCCTCAGCAGGTGGCGGCATACTGCCGCCGCAGTAGACAGTTTCACCGTCAGCTTCTCCTGGACAGAACCCACTGGGAAGGACTGGACTGTCACCTGGGAGGCTTTTAAGACTTCCTCCTGATATTTCAGGAGGTGTTCCATGTAATTGAGTTTATGTAGAGACAAGGTGGCCAAGGGGAAAAAAAACAAAAAAAACCCAAACGTTTTCCTATGGCATCCAATTTCTTGGATTCCATATGCGGGGCTGAGCACTCGTGTTGAGGCCTAGAGGACCTATCATGTGTGGCACTTACCACCGAGTCCGCCTGAGGCAGAGACATGAAACAGGGGTGATCTACTGGAGCTTGATAAATCCTATCAGCCTTACACGGATTAGAGGGAATCTTGAAAGATTGCTTCCATGCAGCCATGATAGCCTCTTTAAAGGCATCCACCAAGGGAAGGGGTGGGGGTAGTTGACTATGCAATTGTCAACGGGCCTTAAGCCTCTGCCGTCGATGAGGAGCATCTTGAATCATTGTCGACAGAATGCCATGCATCGTCAATTACGACAGGATCGCCGACGGGCCATAAGGCAAGGCCGTTGACAAGAGTATCGTCAATGAGCCTGAAGCCATCGTCGATGGATGATGGCTAGACAGCATGGAAAGGGGGAAGTCAGCTTTGGAAGCTGCAGAACTCCGGTATCTACCGTCGAGAGAGGAGCCATCGACGAGGGAAGAGAGGAGCCCACAATCGTCGACGGTGTGGAAGACGACGTGCTAGGGGCTACCTTCTCAATTCTCACTTTTGTACATTTTGAGGACAAGGGGGTGGTAGAGACATGCTTAGTTTTTGAGGCATGTTTCTTGCCATGACCCTGTGTCGACATGGAGGACTCCCCCGTAGCGCAGTGAGACCTCGAAGAGGATGCCAAGGTTTCTCTGGGAGAGGAGCATTGCTGCTGCCCCAGGAGGGCAATTTTCTGCTCCATGAGTAACTCACACAGCTGCTGAATCCTTCTGCATTTTGTGGCTCTGTTGAATCTGTTGCAGAAGACACACTCCCTGGAGTCATGTTCACGAGCCAGGCAACTAACACAGACACTGTGGAGGTCTTTCTTTGCAATTCTGTGGCCACAGGAACAACTTCGGACTAACGGATCTGAAGACATTAGTATTAACTTAGTTAAAATAAAAGTTTGGTTGGTAGAACTCTTCATGGATGACAGAAAAGCAGGAGCTCCGAAGGAGGATTTGTTGCATACAGGTCGCAGTTGAAAAGAACTGAGGAGTAGCTGGGACCTCCCCTTTTATACCTGCCAGATGAACACCATGTGGTGGTGCTAGGGGGTGGTCCCAGGGTCGACTGCTGAGAAAGTCATCCAGAGCAAATTACACCTGTGGCTGATATCCCATATGTAATGACCTGCTGCAAGAGATTGCCTCGAAGAAGATATCCTCTGACAGATTCAAACCAGAGCACTCTAGCACTTCAAGAACCACGCCTTCAGATGTAATGTCCTGCAGGTCTGGAAATGTTATCCTGCACTAAGATAGGGTCAGTAGGTTGTATCACAGTGGCAAGCTGACTAGACTCTTGCTGGACAGGGCCAGGTACAAAGAGTACCAGGCCTAGCTGGCCCAGTCTGAGGGTGCTAAAATCACTGTTGCTGGCTTTGTCCTGAGCTTTAGGAGCACACACTGTATGAATGGGAATGGTTGGAAGGCACACAGCTACCTCCCTGTCCAGTTCAGAGTTATGGCGTCCTCTGCGATAGTGCCCCTTGCCGGTGGCCGGCAACAAAACTTTGGAAGCTGACTGCTCTCCCAAGAGGCAAACAGATCTATTTCTAGAGTGCCCTATCTTCTGAAAACTGTGGCCAGAACTTGCTGGTTCAATGGTCAATTCATGGTTTCCCTGGCAGATTCTGTTTAGGGAGTCTACTAGGACATTATTCTTGTCGAGCAGGTGTACTGCCCAGAGCTTTACATTTAGGCAGTAAGCTAGAGCCCAGATCCTCATTGCCTCTGTGCAGTCTTAAGGATCTTGTTTTACCCTGCTTGTTTATTTAATACACTGTTGTGGTGCTATCTGCTCAGATCTGGACAGACTGACCATGCAGCTGGAAAGAGAAGGACAGCACTGCCAGTAATACTGCCCTAGGTTCCAGAAGACTGATGTGCTCCTGGGTCTTTTGAGAACCCCAGATGCCACTTACTGTGAGGTCCTCCAGCTTGGCACCCCACTCTATGAGTATCTATTGTGAGGATACTTCGCTGGGGACTGCTGGAGGAAGGGAATGCTCTCTCCTAAGCCTGCTTTTGTCCTTCCACCATTCTAGTGCCCATACCAATACTTCTGCGACAGGTACGGACTTGGAGAGGGAGTTCCATCTTTGAGACCAGTGGTCTCTTAAGTGGTACTGAATGTTCTTTATCTGAAACCTGGCCCATGGTACCACTGCTTCAGCTGCAGCCATGTGGCTCAGTAACCATAAAAAATCCCTTGCAGGTTTTGGTTGGCCCACTGTGAAGGAATTTGCAGTGGCACGCAAATTTGCTACCCCTCCCTGAGGGAGGGAGGAAGGCTTTCCTGTGAAGGGTATCCAGTTCTGCACATATGAAGTCCAGTACTTGAACAGGTTCTGTGTGAGACTTCTGAAGGGTTATCAGGAACCCCAGGCATTCCAATGTGCTTTTTACCTTCTGGATAGAACATTTTACCTCTTGTTCTGTTTTCCCTGCAACTAGCCTGTCACCTAGGTCGGTAAAAACTACTACACCTTTACCTCTCAGATACGCTGCCGCCACTGCTAAGCACTTTGTGAAGACCCTTGGTGCTGAAGTGAGGCCAAAGTGGAGGACCATAAAATGTTACCAGCAGTTTCCTAGTATGAACCAGAGGTATCTTCTATGGGTGGGTCTGACTGGGATACGGAAATAGGAATCTTTCAGATCCTGTGAACCCAGCCAGTCCCCCCCTTTGTAAGGCTGGTACTACTGTGCCCAGTGTGACCATCCTGAATCTTTCTTTTTGATACGCTTGTTCAGATATTTCAGGCCTAAAATGGGTCGACACTCCATATTTTTCTTGTGTGTCAGGAAGTACCCTGAAAACACCCTTGTGCCACCGTGAGGTGGAGACCTTTTCTACATCTTTTGCTTGTAGCAACTGTTTCACTTCCAGTCCTAGCAGAATTCTCTCTACGGATGAATGGGCTGGAAAATGTTTGCATTTCTGCAGTTTCTCCTGCCTCTGCCCTTGCAGTAACCTCTTTAGGGCTGGTACTATTAGGGAGCGCCGGGTCTGGAAAAATAATTCCTACCCATGCCTCTCCTGCCATAAGGCCTGTAGAAAACAGAGGTCTTTTCTTTATCAGTACTGTTTCTGTAAGTGGTTTTGTACTCATCCACTCTCTTCATGTCTGCCTCAGTTTTGTCACCAAAAAGTGAATTTCCTTCAAAATGGAAATCCATGGCCTTGGTCCAAGTGTTCTGGGAAACGATGGTTGCCCTTAGCCAGGAAAATCTCCTCAATGATTCTGCATGGGCTAAGGCCCTTGAAGCAGAGTCAGTGTCCACAGCCATGTGAAACTGGTATTTGGTGGCTTCCAGGGCTGACTTTCCTGTGGCAGTCAGATTCAGTGCCAACTCACTTTCAGCCTCATCAGCCAGTGTTGACACTATTCAACAGTGCTTTCAGATACTGGGCTGCAAGTGCAGAGTAAGCGGCCTGCCTAATGAGCAGGGAATCTGCTGTATAAGCAGTTATGGCCAAATATCCAATTTTCTGGAGTCCTTCTCAGGAGGCTGTGCAGAAGGGAACATCAGCCCTCTCACAAGCAGCCGCTTGGACTACATCTTGATGATCAATTGGCATGGCCTGGTGATGCGCTTGCCCCAATCTGCCCACCTACATACTTTTTCTCTCAATCTTTTATCCATGCCTGCAGCTGAAATAGGTGCAGGCATGATTTCTGAAATGGCTTTGGGAAGCATTTTGTGAATGGGGACCAGCAGCCTCTTGTAACAGCTAAATTATGTTTCCTCCTCATCCTTCTCAGTTTTCCTGAGGAAGGATGTTTAGGGTGCTCACCGTTTGCCTAATGAAAGAGGAATACAGTTGAAGCCGCTTAAAGGGGACGCCTCCGTGGACGGCTAATCGTCCCCTTTAAGCAAACACTTCCATTATCAGAAGTTCATAAGTTCAATAAAAAAAAAAAAAAAAAAAAAAAAAGAAAAAAAAACAGCAGCACTATACAATACATCACTAAATAGGTGCCGACAGAGACAGACATAAAGCAAAGTGATTACAGCTAATTTCTGAAGATATGCTGTTTGAGTTTCAGTGTCTGTAAATCTTTATTAAACACTTTGTTAAAATATGTAATTTAAAACCAGACTGGCACTGAACAGTACACTCTGGCACACTTATCTTCCCGATGGAGTCTCACTCACCCTTCGTTCCTCAGTGGAAGAAATCAGTTATTTTCTTCTGGCATGATTCTCTTGCCATCTCTTGGAGAATCATGCCTTCCAGGTTAAAAATGCGCTCCTAGTCCTCCATCCACTCATGCTGTAGGCACTAAGCCCTCAGCTGTGCACAATGTATCTGCTCATCTTTGTTCGTAACCGTAACACTGGCAGGCTGTGGCAACTCTTTCAAAAATTATCAGGTATGCCTCAATATCATCTGAGGGACACAACTTTGTAAGTTTAATGGCTTTAAGTTGCTTGTATTTTGTTGCTCGTCTGATCTGTGCCAGATCCTGTGCCTGTGACAGCTTGCAAGGTATCCAGCCATCACTGCTCCTGTTACTGTATCTCTTCTCATCTGCTGCTTCTGTCGCTGCATCTCTTCTCTCCTCTGTGCTTCTAAACATTGAATCTCTTTCTCTCTGCTTCTCATTCTCTTTTTGTTGTATAGCCCACCATTTAAAAAAGTACAACAGTCTTTCAGGTTCTGTCACTGCCTGTTCTTTTTCCATAACTTGCGCTGGCTGTACAATCTCAGACTGGACTTCAGTTTCTGCTAGTTTGGCTGCCATTCTCCTGGTAACCACTCTTGGACTTGCTGCTGCACAATCCATACCTTCCTCTGTGATTCCCTGCTACTAGGGTCCAGTACTCACACAAAACTCCTATCTTAGGGTATGCACAGCTTAAATCCCACTTAGGCTGACACCATCTGTCGTCGAGGCACAGGTCAGGAAGCATAGGGAAAACCAGGAGCAGTTGTAGAATTCATCAAAAATATTTATTTACAGTAGCAGTAACATAAAAAAATAAACTTGTTCAGAATAACTATGTACAGAGGAGAAAAACAGTAGCTTTAGTTCAGTCTGCGTCCCTTTTTCTTCTAATCTTTCTTGCAGTTGCAGCTTAGCTCACGCAAGTCCTTTCAACCCCCAACCTAAGCAACCATCCTGTTTTTGTAAATATCAGGCAGGAGCTGCTAGAATACAGTGTGCTTCTTGAGTTGAGCACCCCCCCCCCCTTTGCACAGCTTTGGCAAAAGGCTTAAAAAATGGAAGCTAGAGGTTACCAGAGTTCAACAGCTTTTTGCAGTCATCTCAAATTATAATTATATACATTTCAACAGCAATGCTATCTATTTTCCAGAAACAAGGGATCCCAATATCAGTTACATTTCCATACAACGATTTGCACATATTTTTTATATCAGCAGATCTAGATATGCAAGGGAGAAAACAGACAGTGAGAGGCAAAGAACCGCCAGCCTGTCTGGTTTGATCAAGTCTGAAGTCTCACAGGAAAATCTGGTTGCGCAACCAGACAGAGAAGAGACAGAAAAGGAAAGATCCTTGCATTTAAACACTTTCTCCACAACAACTGGGACAGGGTCCTATTCTACCCTGTCACAGTGGCTATCTCGAATTTTTTTTTTTTGTTTGTTTTTAAATAAAATCAGACCAGAAATACGGGCACCCTTGCTGACAGCAGCACTTGAAAACCACAGGTGCAGGGCTTCATCCACTTGCGTGTCCTTGCCCTCACGCTTTCGTTTACACTGGGGTTACTGTCAGCCTGCCATTCCTGCAACAGTGTTTTTTTTTTTTTTGACTAATTCGCCCCACCTGACTCTGCGATATGTTGAAGAGTTTTGCAACCTTGGCCACTGAAGCATCAGGTTCTTGGAGTGCTTTTAAGACTTTTACTTTATCTGCCAAAGGCAGGTCGGTCCATTTTGACTCCATCAGCCAGATACAAGTGCCAAAGTAAAGTACTGTAACAACAAAGACACAGTAATAGTGGGGAACTGCTCCTGCTGGGCTTTTCTAGTCAGCAGGTGTTAAGTGGCTAATTGTTTCTGAGAAGCATGAGACAAGGATTATCGTTAACACCTTCATTAAGGTGATGCTTAAACAGGTGGAAGTTAAGGGCAAACTGAGGAAACAATTGTCCCCATAAACAGGCTTGTTATGTCCCCTTTAAAGGTATGAATGGCCCACTGATTAACACTGCCACTACAAATCAGTGCCCAGGGGATCATCTCCTTTAAGCGAACATCGCAATTAAGTGGCTTCAACTGTACAGCAAATAACCCTCTGCAAGCATCTGAGGGGGTTAAACTCCTGCTCAAATGATACATCTGGTTCAATAGGTTCACCTTCCTCTTCTTAGTACATTTCCTCCTTCTACACAGGTGAGTAAGCAGACTTGTTCATAAAACTTCCCATGACCTGAAAGGCCTGGAAAAATTGCCACATTTAACCATGACCTCTGTAGAGGGCATTCTGTCTTTTGTCCAGTGCCTGCTTCCTTTCTTTTTTCAGAATGAGTGGCAATTACATTTTTTTTTTTTGGTAGACACGGTTTTCAGTGCCTGCTCTTATTTGTATTTTTGCCATCGCTGAACTCGGGGTTATCCCTCTTGGACACCCTGTTTTTACCATGCGTATCTGATGGCTGGGCAGCTTTATCTTTTTTGTCTCTGTCCCCATTAACAGGGATGGTTCTATGTGATAATGGCGATCACCGTTAGGGCGAATGTACATCGCCGAAAACCAAAACAGCGATGTACACTCCCCGCGAGGCAACTCACTTTTTATTATTTCTGTATGAAGCTTAGCCTCTCGCATCCATTTCACTAATAACAACCAACCTGGAGGGCGGGGAGTGCATGTTGGGGAAGGGAAGAAATGTAATTAACTTCTTTAAACACCCACTCCCATAAAAAGCACAAAATATTCTGCTCCTCCCCAGCTCTGAACCCTGCACCCTCCCCACCATAGATAGCCACCCTCCCCACCACGCCACGCAGCCAGCTTGGCAGCCTCCCACCTCACCACCCCTCACATACATTCCCTCCTCTTTTGGTCTGCCTCTCGCTCTTCCCTTCGCCCTGTCCTTCCTCGTCGCTACCCTTTCAGGGTAGCTGACATTGCAGGCACTGAGATTAAGTCACTCAAATCTGAGTAGCTCAACCTCGCTCGCCATTTTCACTGGATACAGGGACTGCTACTGTATATGAAGAGACGGATCTTCTAATGTGTACTTTCCGCCATCACCAGGAACTCCCTTGGAGCCTTAACTAGTATAGAGGCAGACAGAGAAACCATACATTTTCCCCCTTTTTTAGACCTTTTCTTTTGGGTTTTAGATTAAAACAGAGCTCACACCTGGTAAAATCGTGATCTGAGCTCATGGCAGTCTGCCCTTGCTAAGAGCTGAAAACAATCCGTGCAATTCTTAAAGCCTGTAGGTCCAGTTTTCTTTTTCTTAGATCTGTCAATCATGCCAAACTCTGAAGCCCTATTGTAGAAAAACTCACTCGGTTCCTAGAAAAACAACAGACACACTTGAACAAAAGCTGAAAAAGTAAATGTGGTTCTGAGAAAACATTTTTTTTTTTTTTTAAACTTTCCTGTTTCTTTGATTAGGGAACACGTAGTTTAATCTCCAAAAATGGTAAAATGTTGATTTATACTGGTCTTATTTATTTTTTGTTAAGATAATTAAATAAACACATGGTTTGGTTCGTCAGCCTTGGGGAAAAAAAAAATAGCTGAAAGTTAAATCTAATGTGGTTTTTATCACAATTTTACAGAAAGTGAATAAAAAAATCCAATCTAAAAGCAGTTCCTGAAAAGAAAGAACCTCGTTATCTGCAGCCTTCTCCAGCTCCTGGGAACTGATCGGGAACCGGAGAACAACTAATAAACAAAAAAGTACTCAAAACCCCAAACTAACGCAGCCTTATCAAAAAACTAAATTTAGCAAAACACAAAAATTTAAAACAAATAACCGCTTCTGAAGACCAGAACTGATCTTTGGGGGCAACTGCTCTCGTCAGCGGAGAAACAAATCTGACGTTACAGAGCTAAGGGACACGTGACAACACTGCAGAGTTTGAACCTGTATTCTAAGTTCCAACATGAACATAAAGTTCTATCTCCAGGGAATCACACTCCTGCCGCAGGATGCTGCTTGTGTGAAGCATCAGTAAGGGAATTCTGGGGTTAAAAGATAAAGAGAGTTACCGGTAAGTAATTTCTATCTTGGAGTCAATCTCATTCATAGAGCCATTTCTTTTTTTTTCTTTTTTTTTTTGTTTAAATCTCTTTTTATCCCTTCCTACATGCCGGAGCCCCGCTCTGTCGGGAGACGCCTAAGCACCAGTCCCACTTCACTGCCTTATCCAATTCCCCGGTGGACTCCCATGGAGCTGTGTCTGTATCCCCTAGGCGGGTACGAGGTGGGGCCCATACACATCAAGACAATTCTTGTTTTGTTGGGTCCCCTCCGGTGGTCAGGAAGGCAGAAGCAATTAGGGTCTGTGCTGATGCTCCTTCCCCTCGGTGCACTGGCGTTTTTCCCCTGTTCTGAGGAAGTGGCAAGCACCCGATGTCAAGGTGTTTCCGCAGATGTCCACCACTCCCCAACCCTCTCGTTGTGTGCTCTGCACTTGTTGTGCCTCCAGCTTCTGCCAGAGGCCAGTCAAGCACCAAGCTGGTACCCCCCTCCCTCCCGGGAGAAGAGAGCCATCCTCTGGATGCTCGATCCTCTCCCTCCCCAGCCGATCCCCGACGGCACAGGTTTATTCCCGAACCTGGTTGGCCGGCGTGGTGCTAGGTGTGACGTCCAGCACCTCAACCCTCAGCGCCACCGGGCCGGCCAGAGCCATTCTTTTTGGTTGAGTATAAAGCAGTGCCCAACAGTACAGGAAAGGTTGAAAAGAAAACTAGACTCATGCTGCAGAGAAGGTCGGCATATCTGCTTGTCATCAATCACACCCTTCAGAACAAACTCAGCAAAGGTGTTCCACTAGGAGGAAGCTAGTATGTGTATGGACATAGTCAAACCTGGGTGAGAACTATCCCATCCACCTGGTTAGAAGCCAAATTACAGTGGATAAAGGAGCACTGCTGAAAAAAGCAGCAAACAAACCTACTGATGTAGGTCAATGAGGTCTGGCACTGAGGGAGGTGGGGAAGCTTGGAAGATGCCTCGGAGATGGTGGGAATTGAAACTACCTGTGATAAATCTCATGAAGAAAGTTTCCGTATGTGATGGTGTGGGTATAAGGAAGACACCAGATTCCAATGTAAATCAAACAGAAATTATTCATTTACTGACAAAAGGCGTACTGCACGACAAAATAAAACAGAGAAAATCAAATAACAGGCAAAAATGCAAAATAAAACAAAATAGAAATACACTAGAAAACAGCTAGTGTTATCCTTTAGATGGGACAGTGGAGAACTAGCCCCTTCAAGTTCTGTCTTAATAATGAAAAGGAACTCCTTTTAAACAGACTAATCGTGGGATCCAAGAAGCTCCACCCATTTTCTAGAAGTTAACATAAAAATCAAGTAAATAATCCATTATTTGACTTTTCATATTCAAAATCCCCTTTTTAAACTGAATAGAAAAGATACAAGGGCAGTATCGTCAAATAAAATTCTGGCTAAAGACATTTAGAAACACTAAATGCAAATCTAACCCCGCCTCCTTATTTCCAGACTATAAATAAAAAAGCAGAAGGGCCGACTGGCTCTATAGAGACAAGGCAAAATAATTCAACAATTGCTTCCACCTTGTTCTGCACCCTAACCTCAGGAATATCCCCTTTTATCAGAATTCAGTTTCTCTCTCACAGTAGTTACTGCAGAATTCTATTAATTGCTTCCCTAGGTTTGGAAATTATCAATCAAAACAAGACAGTATTACAATGTCTGGCATTTATAACCCCTTTTCTGTTTCAGGAACAATGTTGGGAAACTTTCATTTAGGAAACTTTTTATTGCAGGAGCAGGGTTGCAGCTTGTACTCTTAACAAATGCTGCAAAATCTTGGTCTTTTAAATTCTGAGGCTATCCTGTTGAAACATATTAACAAAAACACAAACAAAAAAGTATGAAGATTAAGCAGAAACGAGCGGCTGAAGAGATCCTTTCAACGCCGCGAACGCAGCGACATCCGGTAAAAGGAGTCTCCGAAATACAAGCGCTTGAACGCTTAAACAATGGCTTAAAAGCTGAAAACATCCTGACTGAAAGGACTGAAAAGCCCTGCCTTGAAAAGGCTCATTCTGCCGGTTCACCTGACGCATCGCTGTACACGGCAAAACAGGAGCACGGAGGAAAAGGCAGAATTGGGGTTGGGGGGGGTTACCAACAAAGCAAAAACCTTACGTTTTAAAACAATACAGTTTTCATTTTTATTTTACTACAGGGATTTCTAAGCAGGCAATGAATTGTTTTGTCAAAGGGCATTAAAGAAAGGGACAACAAAAGAATTTAACCCCATATGTGCATATTTTATATACAGATGGCCAGTCTGTATACAAAACAGAAAGGGGCATGCACATAAGAAGTTAAGCTCCCATTTTCCCAGAAATAAGGAAGAATAAAACAATATAAAAACACATGCTGTTACAACAGACTTTATGAAAAAAAAAATGTGTGGGGGGTTAAAAGATAAAGAGAAGACACAAAGAATGGAAAAAGAAATAGGCGCCCCAATGTTTTTAACATCACCACACCATACTGAAGAGGTTGTGCAGGACAAAACAGCAGCTAAGGGTCTGAACATCACAAAGGAGGTTGCACTGTAGTGCAGACTCCAATACAGTTCAGAGTAAGCAAACGTGTGCACTTGCAGGAACACCAAATAAAGGTGCAGGCAATGAATGGTTGCAAAAATGCAAGCCCTTTTTTTTCCTCTAAGTTGCAAACTCATTTTCCAGCACCAAAGGACATAAATACACTGCAAAGAAATTGATAACCGAGCCCCACCAAATGCTGCCCAGATGCCCCATCACTGTGAAGGAGGCCTCAAAGCACTGGAGCCTCTAGGAAGCAATTGATGAGGCTCTGTTACAGGTTTCTTTACACCTTTGCAATGTATACACTTGCTTACTACAAAATGAAAATAATAATTACTTTTCAACGTCAATAAATAAAGTACAGTTACATAAGAACTTACCATAACAGCAGCTCTTCAAGAAGAGCTCTTGCAGCAGGCAACACAAAAGTAGGACTATGCTGTCAAGTACTAGGACCCCACAGAAAGATTCTAGCCAGCAGTACCCAGCATGGACCACCTCTGACGTCGGCCCGTCCGCCAATGTTATAAAGGGGGTAGTCCCTAGCCCCACCTCGGTTCTCCCACTGGAGACCCAGCAGATGGATAAATGAAGAACCGAGGAGGTTCTGAAAGTTCCCATGAAGGAAAAAAATAGGACCAGGGGTAAGGTGGGAGGGGAAATCAGCGCCTACTACAAGAGCTTTTCTCGAAGATCTACTGTTACGGTATGTTCTTACATAACTGTACTACCTTACTTCAAGTTGGAGCTCTTGCAGCAGGCTACACAATTAGGACAGATTCTCAAGCAGTACCAAATGCAAATAGTAGGAGGAAGGTAAGGAACTTAACAGAGCCTTACGAAAGGCGGCCCTGAAGAACAGCTAGGTCGAATCCTGCTCTCCTCCTAGAGGCAATGTATAAGGTGTAGTGATTCACGAAGGTGTGCACTGAGTTTCAAGTTGCCGCAGCACAAATGTCAGCTACCAAGACATTTCATAAGGCAGCAAAAGAGGCAACCAACCCCCTGGTGGAGTGTCCCTTCACCGATCCCGGTAAAGGTTTCTCTTATTTTTTTGTAACGGAACAAAATGCAATTAACCAACCACTTGGAGCAGGTTTGCTTAGTAATTGACGCTCCCAGGGATCTGGGAGCAAAGGCAACGAATAACTGATTGGCTTTACGGACAGAAAAGGTACAGTCTCTATAATAACGAGGCACCATGTGAATATCTAGCGTATGAAGAACAGCCCCCCCCCCCCCGATTTGGATACTCAGGGTAATAAACAGGAAGGTTGATGTCCTGATTCAGGGTAAGTTCGGACACCACCTTCAAAAGAAACTTAAGATTAGTTCTCAGACACCCTGTCCCTGTGAAAAACTAAGTAAAGCTCCTTACAAATGAGGGCCTGAAGCTCGGAAATCTTCTGAGCAGAAGTAATAGCAACAAAAATAACTCTTTCCAAGAAAGAAAGCATAGCTCGCAATCCACAGCTGGTGCAAAAGGAGGCAACGTTGGTTTCTCTAGGATGAACAAAAGGTCCCATGGGGAACAGGGTCCCAAATGGGAGGTTTTATGTGCAGTATACCTCTTAAGAAGGTACACGACAAATCTAGTTGGGCGATGGGCCTTCCTTCCACCGGTTCATGATAAGCTGAGATGGCAGAAAGATGCACCTTAATGGAGGAATATCGGAGCCCTGTGTCAAAAAGAGATGGCAGATATTCGAGGACAGAGTTCACTGGACAGGAAAACGGATCCAGGGAACGAGCCAATGCCCATAAGCATTTCCACTTCATGGCATGTGTAGCACCGGTGGAAGGCTTACAAGCCTCTACCAAGACCTCAGCGACACTCTGAGAGACCCCATAGCGTGAAACCGCTAAGTCTACAGGAGCCATGCAAGAAGATGCAGGAATTTAAGGTCTGGGTGGACTAGGGTGCCCTGCTCCTGAGAGAGCAACTGTGAGGACAGGGAGAGAGGGACTGGAGGCTCCGCTGCCAGCTGTTGAAGCAGGGGGAACCAAATCTGGCACAGCCAGAATGGAGGACGAATCATTTCTCCCCCCTCAAGTTTGAGCACCCGCTGAAGCTGAGAAAAGGAAGGAAAGGAGCAGAGGAACCTCCCCGTCTAATAAAGAGACAAAGCGTCTCGCCAGAAAACATCAGGCAGAAAATGGGCAGTTTGGCATTGTACGGGGACACAAAGAGGTACAAGTTCTGGACAACCGCACTTTTCGAAGAGGTCTGCCACTTCCTGAAGCAGTTCCCACTCACGGTTTCTGGACTGGGATCTGCGGTGTCTGTCTGCCAAGACATTTTGGACACCGGGAACATGGACCGCGGTTAAGGTGAGACCATGGTCTATGGTCCAGTACCACACTCTCATCGCTTCTCAGCACAGAGGGTATGAATGCGTCCCCCCTTGCTTGTTTCTACAGAATACTAGACATGTCTGTCTGTACAAGCAGGGATCCCTGGATGAGGTCCGTCTGGAAGGCCTGAAGGGTGTGGAGGACCGCTCGCATCTCTAGGATGTCGATATGTAATGTCAGCTCTAGAACTGACCACATGCCTTGGGTCCAGTGGTCTCTGAAGTGGGCTACCCACCTGAGGCCGGAGGCATCGGCTGTCAGAATCTGCTGCGGTGAAGCTGTCTGGAAAGGAACCCCTGATGCTAGGTTGGGAGACGTACGCCACAAGGACAAAGTCTGTGACACAGCTCTCGAAATCAAGATGAGTCGCTCTAGGTCATCTGACCTTTGGTCCCATTGAGTCCTGAGGGTCCACTGAGGTACCCGCATATGTAAGCGTGCTAGGGGAACTGTCACTAAGGCTGCTGCCATGTGACCTAGCAGTTGGAGCATGGTCTGAGCCAGAACCTGGGCAGAGGAGGAGGAGACCCTAAGAGCCAGGTTCTGTAGCCAAGCACCCCTGTCTCATGGAAGAAAGGCTCTCCCTTTCTCTGAGTCCAGGATGGCCCCATGTACTGAAGGCACTGGGAGGGTCAGAGTCATGATTTGGGGATGTGCAGAGTGATGCCTAGATTCTGAAACATTGCGAAAGTGTCTGACAGAGTGAACGGGAGTTGTGCACTGGAAGGAGCGGTCAGGAGCCAATCATCTAGGTAGGGGTAGATGAAATGGCCCTGGCACCACAAGGCTGCGGCCACCAGTGCGAGACATTTCGTGAAGACTCGCGGAGCAGAAGAGAGGCTGAAGGGCAAGGCTCTGAATTGGTAATGCTCTCCCTGGAAGGCAAACAGGAAACATTTCCAGTGAGCTGGAAGAACTGGAATATGCAGGAAGGCATCCTGCATATCCAGGGAATAAAGCCAGTCCCCTTGCTGCAGCATGGGATCAGGCCTGGCAACGTCACGATCCTGAACCTCTTGTATTCTGTGAAGTGGTTCAGGAGGCTGAGGTCCCCTGTCTTCTTGGGAACCAAGAGGAAGTGGGAGTAGAACCCTGTCCCTCTCTGAGATGGAGGCATGGGCTCAATGGGCCTCTTGAACAACAAGGCTTGTATGTCCTCGGAGATGAGAGCTGCATGGGATGGGGAGCACAGAGAAGGAACTGGGGGCTTGTCGGGAGGAATCTCGACAAATTCTAGAGTATGTCCCTTCTCTATGATGTCCAAAACCCAAGCATTGGAGGTGATGCTGGTCCACCCGTTTAGGTAATGGAAAAAAGACCCCCTACCACCTACCCCATGGGCTCCGCTGGAGGAGGGGGAGTTGGCAAAGAGTCAGGCATGGGTCCCTGGTGTTGGTAAGGAAACCTGGGAGATTTGGCACCCCCGAGATCCCACAGTTCCAGAGGGCTGGGAGGTAGCCTTTCGTTTGAAAGGACCTCTGGGCTGTTGTCCCTTAGACCTCTGGGAGGTCGGACGCAGAAAAGGGCTCCAACCTATACATTTGGTGGACTGACTGCATGGCCTTGTCAGAGTCCTGCAGGTCTGTGATTATTTTCTGCACATCCTCTCCAAAGAGGACAGACCCACTAAAGGGTGCATCCAGGATGGCATCCTGGAGGTTTTGTCTGAATCCTGACACCCGCAGCCAAGAGTGGTGACTGAGAGACTCCAGTTGCTGCAGTGTGGGCGGCAGAGTCATAGGAAGCTCGTAAAACGTGCTTACCTACATCCAGACCCGACTGCAGAACATACAGAAGTTCCGTTTGTTTGGAGTTCGGCTGCTTCTGGGAGAGTTCCACAGGCTTCTTTCAGAGAGATTTCTGGTATTGCACCATATGGGCCGGAAAATTCAAAGATCTTATGACGCATGTGACAGAAAAGAAGACCTTTCTTCCGAACAGATCCAATTTCTTGGACTCTTTATCAGGTGGCTGTGAACTCTCATGTTTGGGCTGTTTGGCTTGCCCATGTGCTGCCGTGAGGACTAGGGAGTTCGCTTTGGGGTTCTCCCCAAGAAAGGCTCATTCTTGGGAGGCTTATAGAACCAATCTGCTTTCTTTGGGACAGCTGTGGCTCTAGACGGATGCCTCCGTGCCAGTTTAGCCACGTCTTGAAAGAGCGGGACTAAAGGTGGGACTACCACAGGTTTAGGGTTGCTCTTGCGTAGAAAGGTAGCAAGCCTGCACCTTTCTGGGTCCAACTCTTCAGTATCCCATTGATTGAGATACTGAATATAGCGCATAACATCCACAAAAGTTGGGTAGTCTGGGGGTGACCTAGGCGAATCTCTGTGGTACTCAGGATGAGGAGGGACAGACCCTTCGTCAGATGAATCCGAATATGAGGACAAAGACCTCCCTCTTGAGGATTCTGAGAAGGGGGACCTGGATACAGTCCTTCTGGGTCTATGCCCCGTCTTAGAGAGAACAGAAGGGGGTCTCGAGGAGGACCACCTCATACGACCAGTCAGGTGAGGTACTTCCTCAGCTAAACCCTTCTTTAGGGGTGAGGGACTCCTTGGGGGGAGGGGGTTTCGCCCTGTGGGAGGTGCCGCTGATGGAGTTACTGGAACCGGAGCCATGGGTGGCGTCACTGGTGTAGGAGGCTTCTCCTTGGGGAGAAGGTCCCCCTTGACTGTATTCCACCATGTATTAAATAACATTCCTACCTCAGCCAAGGAGACTAAGAAGGGCTGCAGATGCTCTGGTTCCTCAGGGACGTTTGCCAGGTCCAGAGTCAGGTCCAAGGGAGCACTGGGCCCCAGCGTTTTGCCCGGTACTCGAGGATCCCCTGATGGATGGCCTGGGGGCATCAGGTCGGTCGTCAGGTCTGGAACTTCCAATGACAGCCCCTCTGGCATCTGGGCTGGGGATGCAGACTTGGCTGGCATATGGTCCTCTGAGGTGGGGGCATAGGCATAACTGGTGTACGACTCACTTGCAACAGGGTCCCTCTGACTGCTCAGTTGGCAGCTTCAGGGGAGGCATCGCCTGAGTGGACTCAGAGGAAAGAGCAGACGTCAAGGTCTGTTTGGAAGCAATCCCTGGCATGGCGGGAGTGCTCCTGACGCCCATGCCCGTCATCAGAGCCTGAGGACATGCCTGACAGTGGTGTTCCAGCCGGATGAACGGCAGACTTCTTGCCGCTGGAGGTCTTGGCCTAGTCCCTGGCCTTGGTCCCTGCGACCTGTTGTAAGGGACGAAGGCTCAGGGAAGGAGTCGAAGGCCCATGCCCTGAAGGACCCCCACCCAGCATCTGGATAAGGGTGGGGGCAGCCCCATCAACAGTATCCCAGAGATGGAAAGGCCTGCAGGGGAGAGTCCATTGTCCTCAGTGAGTGCGAATTTGAGGACTTATCCTTCCAGTGAGGAGACGGGAACAGGATTTTGACCTCGCTGTTCCTTCTCCCTGTGATGGCGCTTCCCGCTGGTCCTCTGATCCTTAAGGGAAGATGGAGACTGATGGGTGGAAGATGACGACGAGGAGCCCGCTGGTTTCTGCTGGAGAGTGGTGAGTTGTTGCTCCATGAGGTAGGCCTTCAAGGTCTTCAAGCGGTGGATCAGGGTGTGTCGACTGAATTTTCGGCAGTGCAGGCAGGACATCTACATCATGGGTAGGCCCCAGACAGAAGAGGCACGCCGAATGGCCAGATTAATTTACCACAAGCACACTTAAGACTTCTGCCGCTCGGCTGTAGATGAAGGCGAAGACATAAAATGGTAAAATCACTGAAACAAAACAAACGAAATAGGGTACACTAAGCATACAAAAATATGGCGGTTGACAGTAGCAACAAGATGTCCATGGAGTCAATGTGCACGGGTCGATGGCAGGAAAAGAACCGAGATGGGACTAGGGACCGCTCCCTTTATACCACTGGCGGATATCGGGAGCGGGCCGATGTCAGGTGCAGTCCCTGCTGGCTAGAATTTTTCTGTGGGGCCCTAGTGCCTGACGGCATAGTCCTAATTGTGTAGCCTGCTGCAAGAGCTCCAGCTTGAAGTAAGAGCAGCTTATATTTTTGCAGCCATTTGTTGCCTGAACCTTTATTTGGCGTTTCCTAGAGTGCAACACGTTTATTTGGTCGGGGTCAGAACATGTCAGCAGAGAAGGAGGTCAATGTCGATGCCCAGCTATAAACTACATGGCTGCTATCAAAGAAGGAATAAGTGAATTTCTGCTTAAGGGCAGGGTCATGGGGAAAAACTTTGCAGCCATGAATGGTGGCGGACATAGACAGACAGTTGCTGCTTGTGCAGCCATCTCAGAGTAACTGCAAGCAGCAAGTAATGGAGGCTTAGGGACAGTCCCACAAATTTGATTTGTCACATAAACACTTACAGAACAGTTGGCACCAAGAAAGTACCATATACTGAAAGAGAAAACAATAAAAGGAGAGTGACTAAGTTTCTGAGATCAAGTTGCAGTGTTTGATAGGCATAGCGCTCAACCTTTTGTCCCCCAAATGTGGAACACTGCCTCTCAAAATGTGGAACAAATGAGCAAAATGTGGAACACAATCAAATCTTTACCCAAGAAGCACAGAACACTGCTAAAATGTTTGCATTTATGTTCAGAAAGTGTTATTAATTCAAAGATATATTTTTTGCATCATTTACTATAGATTTTTGCTTTAAAATGTTAACACTGAATGTGGGACAAGTCCTCACAATAAGGACAGGGAACTTTTGTGAAGTAAAATGAGTAACGTTCCTCGTAATGTGGTACAGTTGAGAGATGTTGCTAGAGGTATGCACTCGACTACAGGGGGGAAAGGAACTAAGGCAGTTAGGACAGACGTCCCTACATGAAGTGGCAGTGTACATGTGTCGGTGGCATCAAAATTTCAAGGTTCCTGTGGGGTCTCAGTGACTCCAAGATGGCTTTATGGAGAAGATTTCTTGAAGAAGAGGATGTTTGGCACTGCAATAGCAGGTGCTATACATAGAAACATAGAATCTGTCAGCAGATAAGGACAGACTGGCCCACCTAGTCTGCCCCTTTTCCCACATCTACAGTATCACCACGGACCCTATTTGATCTCTGGCTCCTTTTTCCCCACTCTCATTCCTTCCCACTAATATACCCTTTATGCCTTATCCCACACTTTCTGGAACCCTTGTACCATTTTCACCCCAACTGGTAAGCGATTCCAGGACTTTACCACCCCTTCAGTGAAGAAGCACTTTCTAGCATCTCTCCTGACCTTTACACCCCTCCAACTTCCTAACATGCCCCCGTGTTCTCGAGTACATTTTTTTCTTAACAGTACTCCCCTCCTGTACTTTATTTATCCCAGTTAGGTATTTATAGGTCTGGATCATAGCCGCTCTCCCTCCTCTCTTCCAAGGTATAAATACAGAGTTCCTGCAGTTTCTCCTCATAGGGCTTATGATGTAGACCAATCACCATTTTAGTTGCTCTCCTCTGGACCACCTCCACTCAGTGTATGACTTTTTGTAGATGCAGTCTTCAAAACTATACACACTGTTACAGATGAGACATAACCAGCGACCTATACAGAGGCAACACCACCTTTCTCCTTCTGCAACCCAGCGTTCCACTTGCCTTTCCAACTGACTTGTCACACTGCCTGGCTACCTTTAGATCATCCGAGATGATCACACCTAAATCTCTCTCTTGCTTGGTTGTTAATAACACTCCTCCCCATTATATATTCTACCTGTGGGTTTCTACACCCCAAGGGCATTATTTTCCCCCTTTTTTTTTTTTTTGCATTGAAACCCAGCTGCCATACCCTTTACCACTGCTCTGTGTCCACCCCATTACAGATTTTGGTTATAATCTACAAAGAGGCAGACCTTCCTTTCTAGCTCCTCTGCAGCATCACTTATAAAATCATTAAACACATTAAGGAGGATCGATCCCAGAACTGATTCCTGAGGCATGTTGCTGGTCACCCTCCCCCCTCCTCAGAGTGAACTCAGTTTACCACCACTCTTCTGCCTCCTATTCACCAACTGATTTCATACCCATTTTACCAACCACTGACCTTCTTCTAAGCCTATAAAGTCTTTAAAGTGCCAGTTTCCTGGTATACATAACGTAAGGTAATAAGAAGCCTTACTTCTCCCGGAGTTTGTCCATACATAAAGTATACTTTCTTGAGCCATGTTTTTTGGAAGGAAAGGGATCATATTTTGGCTCCGAGGAGCTGTGCCGCTGATCCCTTCCACTTCCCTGTCCTGGGCGCCGCCCCAGTGCTAGCATGTGTTGTGACATAATTGTAAGGAGAGCACAGGTGTGCGCACCATAGATTACTATAGGGGCTGGCTTTAACATCTTTTTTTGTTATAGCTCAGGGTTGGATCTGGATAAATCAAGCCCACTGCTCAACTAACAAGTCAAGTCAGCTTTATTAAAAAAAAAAAAAAAAAAACACTGTTCCAAAAAGACCACAGCGCTTTACAGATACAGTAAATACATAAACAGAATATAGCACAAACAAGTCTCTGATTTCCATCACCGCTAATCACTGAGCAGCTGGGAGGTCATGGAAGATGGGATCAAAAACTCCCATCAGTGAGTGACCAAAACTGGCCATTATCATGGGATAGCTAGCCTGACAGAGACCCAAGGACACCGTAATGGACACCTTTATAGCGGCGTGGTCAATCTTATGGAACTCCTTTTTCAGAGGCTTGTCAACGTCCCCCTGGTCTCTCGACTTATGGAACATGGAATCTGTTATCAATCCCTTTGTGCAGGGGTGGTCTTAGAACCCAGACAGTGACCCAGTAAGGACCACATACTTGCCAACCTTACATGCAGAGGGTGCCGGGCGGGATTCTGCCGAAGATCCAGAGCTGGTCCCAAAATCACTTCAATCACAGGAAAGGCAACCCCTGGGAAATCATCCCTGTCCAAAATGTCCACAGAAGGGAACTTAGCCCCTTTTTTGGACTGGCTCCAATGGGACTGCCATGGACTCTGAGATTAGGCAAAGTAGTGCCCTGGAGGACACTGGGCCATGCTCGGTGGACAGTTACTTGACCAATCCCTGGTCAAGGAAGGGAATCCCAGAGGAGGATATGGACTCATGGTCTGAGTTGACCGATGACTCCTTGAAAACGTCCCATGACCGTTTCTTGCCATGGACCACCCAAGTATCTTCCCCCCTGGATGATATGAACTGACAACAGACTGGGCGGCTTTGGTCGAAGCACTCACCTTCAGCTGTTCTGATGGCAGCTCCACCCGAGGAGGTGAAAAGCAGTTGCAGGGAGCATCTGCACAGCATGGACCAGTGGAGGCAATACTGGCAGCTGCTAGGTGACCAGAGGTCTGAGGGGGTAGAGCCATACCCTGCCCTGTGATGGCCCACTCTTGCCAGAGGAGTTCTTCATAGCATCAGTGCACCTTGCGATGGTGCCTCTCCTCATCTGATGAGAAGGTCACGGAGCATTGACGGTGATGCCTTTTGGTCAAGCAGGAATGCCTCAACTGAGATCTTGACCACTGGCCAGACTGTCGACGTTGAGGGAAGCCTTCTGGCCGATTCTGGTATACTACGTGCCTGCCCACGTTAAGCAGCATGGATGTGGAATGTTCGACCACTACAGGAGGTTGCTCCTGCCGAGAAGCGGACAAGGACATTGCCCAAACCACATCCTCTTCAGTGAGGACTGGGAGCACTGGTCAACAGGCTCCAGGAAAACTTCCGCAGCCTGCTCAACCAGATTCTAAGTCAACTGGCTCGATGGGGAACCAAAGATCCTTTGACTGCCCCTTAACTGAGAGGTGCTCCACCACCCTCAAGTGGTCAGATGATTCGAAAGACTCGGAGAACCGCATCTCTCCCAGTCCCACAACTAGTACCACAGGCATTGTGCTTGGCACCATGGCGCCGTTGTGCTTAGCACCATGATGGGCACAGCTCTCCACCAAGGTCTGGAGGGCCATACATATGTCCTGGAAGTCTCTCGTGAATGACCCTCTGATGCCAGCCCCAGTCAGAAACAGTGCTGAGACTTGAGGGGATGCCTGCCGCAACAGCCGCCACTTCCGCCTCAAGGGCCACAAGCTGTCTGGTAGATCCGGCCCCAGCTGACGCCTTCTTGCAGACCCTTAGGGCAGTCCTTCAGATCCTGTTCCAAAGGCCTACCAAGTGAGAACCAGAGTTTTCTGACATTGAGGGTCCCAGGAAGCATGCCAAGACAAAGGCTGCACCCAGCCAAGTCGTACTTCCTGCCCAGACCATACATGCATGTTTTGTGCAGGTCGGTGGCTGACATTTTGTGCTGGCACCGACTGCAAAACCTGAACCCCGGTTTCTGTTGCTCCATCGAAGAATGATGAGGGGAGTTGAAGGAGCTGAGAAAATAATCCAAAAAACTTTGAAGACAAAGTTCATCTTTGGCACACTAAATCCTGAGTGGGAGCCGCAAAGGAGGTGACCTGTTTTACCAGCAGAAAGAAAAATCTGACGTCACGGAGTGGAGATGGGGATATACCAGTAGGGTGGAGGGAGGACCTCAGACTGAAAACGTTAGGCAAATCAGACCATTCCACTGGAACTACCAGAGTGTGAACAGAACCGTATCCATGCCCCGAGAACAAATGATTCAAGTCCAAGTAGACAATGATACTAAGCCATTGCGGTTCCTCAAGAAGGGGAAGAAGTTGGGCAGTACCAGTAATACTGGAGTGATAGAAGCACAGAAATTGATACGGCAAGGCTCTAAAAGAAAAAGAGTCAGCTTGTTAACAATCACCAGGAGTGGTCTGCAAAAAGCTTTGGTTGGGGGGTAGCTTGGCACCAAGCTTTGAAGTAGGTCTTGATCACGACCTTGCATGATTTCAGGGAGGGAGAGGCACTAACCTTGGAGGGTAGATTGTTCCAGATGCTGGTGAGCCTGCAGCTAATGGAGGCTCGGCCTAGGCTGCATTTATACCAAGGGACATGGAGATGGCAGCTAGTTTGGATCAGAGTAAGCAGGGTTAGATGAGGGAGAGAACAGGTCAGATAGGTATTTAGGTAGTTTGCCAGTCCAGTAGTTTTCACCCACGAGATCAGTGTGCATCATTTGTGACCAGTGATCACCATACAGTGTGGTTCAATATAAGGACCGTCGTGGAATCAAACTACACAGGGGTGAGGATCCTGGACTTCAAGAGGGCATATTTTAAAAAGATGGGTGAAGGCCTCAGGGTTGACCTTGCAAGAGGGAATGACCTGGGTGGAGTGGAGGAACAGAGGGCAAAGATAAAAGGGAGCGCAGTAAAGGCAACGAACTTCTGCATCAAACAAGTGAGCAAACACAAGAGGGAAAAGAGATCACTATGGTTCTTGAAATAGGTGGCTGAAAAGGTAAAGGCTAAAAGAGTAGCATTCAGAAGGTATAGGGAGACGCACAGGGAGGAGGATAGGAAAGTGCATCAACGGAAACAGAGAAACGGAAAGCAGTAAGGAGCGCAAAGGCGCAAACTGAAGAGAGAACAGCCTGGGAGGTAACTAATAGGGACATTATTTTTTAGGCATGTAAGTGAAAAGAGGAAGACCAGGGGTGGCACTGTAAGGTTAAAAAGGGAAGGGGGCATTGTGCAGAGGGAGATCAGGAACAGGCAGACATCCTGAACAAATATATCTGTTCAATGTTCACAGAGAAAGGAGGAGGGGGGGACCACAGAGAAAGGAGATGGGGAGGGGCCACAAAAAAGTAACAAAAGCTTTGGAAGGAAGGGGGGAGGTGGACACTAGTCCTCTTTTAGAGACAAGAGTCCTGAAGGGACTTGCTAATCTGAAGATGGACAAAGTAATGGTGCCAGATAGGGTGCATCCAAGGGTACTGAGGTAGTTCAGGGAAATACTGGCTGCTCTGAGGACTGAAGGAAGGTAGATGTAGAACCACTACATAAAAGTGGTAGCAGAGAAGAGGCTGGCAATTATAGGCCAGTCAGCCTGACATCGGTGGTGGGAAGGTTAATGGAATCTCTGCTGAAGGAAAAGATTGTGGAATATCTTGAATCCAGTGGGTTGCAAGACCCGAAGCAGCATGGTTTCACAGCGGGAAGGTCATGTCAAACTAATCTGATACATTTCTTTGACTGGGTGACCAAGGAACTAGATCAGGGTGAAGTGGTGGATGTGGCCTACCTAGATTTCAGTAAGACTTTCAACACTGTTCCGCACAGGAGACTAGTAAGCAAACTGGGTAGCTTAGGAGTGGGTCCAGGGGGCGCTAAAGAACTAGTCTCCAGGCAGGAAGCATTTCTCGAGTGTGCTACACTTCAGCTTGTTTAAATTACCCAAAATATTTTTTGCTGTAAAAACCTCGGGAATTCAGTCAGAAATGACTTCCTTAGCTCTCCAGCTTCAGTTTGATACCTTATTCAACAGAGTGGGGCAAAAAAAACTCCATTCTTGCACCTAGTAAATCTAGGGATGGGAAAGCAGACAAGGCCACTGATCCCTCGTGCTTTGGAACCACCACTGTAATAGAAACATCACCATGTTCATCATGGCAGCTGATACTTGCCGCATTACAATCCATGATTCCAAACTGGAGAAATCCTTGCCGAGGCTGGAGAAACACAACGCAGTATCTATGGCTCCATCTATGACAGTTCAGGATTTCACTAAGCAACCCGCCGCCACCCAAGTGATTGCTGCCAAGCTGGCAGAGGAAAGTATGCAACATCAGGGATCCATAGAGGTCCAGGGGAACGAGACTCATTCTGGATTCTTACAGTGAGTGGACTTATCAGACCATGCAACAGGACGGGATTTGGACTTTTTGCCTAAAGTTTGTCCTCAGCTTCTATTAAGCTTAATCGACTGCGCTAGTTGGAACTCACGACGAAAGGCCCACAGGACGCATGTTTGGAGCTGTCTTTTGGAAGCTATAAGATTCTACTCCCAACATGCTGAACAAGGAGGATGATGAAAGGGTTGCAGTTGAATCTGAGAAAGACAAATTTTGTTCCTCGTTGGCAAGTTTCTGGTAACCCTTATTTATAGGGCTAGGCAAAGGACTTGGGGGACTCTGAATTACCTTTCTCTGGACATTTAATATTAAAGTTTAAGTAACTCATAGATAGCATGATGGGTGAGGACTTCTGTGTACTACTGTGGGAAAGGACCAGGGTGCAGGTCACTGTGGTCCATATGGTGGGTCATTCCCCCTTCTGTTTAATGTTCCCTCCAATATGCTTAAGCTGGAAATACTAGTCTCCCCCTTCCCCCAACCCAAAAACAAACTCATAACCATAAAGTTGTGCATGTTATTGGGGTTGCCTATATGACTACTTGTTCTAATATTAAGCCTAAAACAAATAAACTGTCATCCTATTGGTGTATAGTTTTGAAGTTTGAAGACAATTACTCTACCTTTCTCTTTTTTGCTGAATGCTGCAGTGCTCTAGAAATGGTAACATTTCTCTATGTTTTTTGTTAAATGGATCAACAGCCGTCTGCTTTGACTGCATCACAATGCCTAAGTATATTCTACCTTTAAAGGACTCTCCACGGCCACTGAGATGGCTGACATCTTTGGGACATTTTACTAGTAAAATGTTGGATAGCCCCCCTTCCTGCTGTTCAAGATTACAGGGGCTTGCATTATGTGTGTATCAACTATATACATGGATATTATTCTTTTCATGCCTATTACCCTATATGAGGAAATGTGTGTATGATTTTACATAAAATAATAAAAACAAAGTATTAAAAAAAAAAAAAAAAAAAAAGGAATGGGTCCAAAGGTGGTAAACTGAATAAGAAACTAGTTAGGGGATAGGAGACAGAGGGTGGTGGTAAACAGAGTTCACTCTGAGGAAGGGAGCATGACCAGCAGGGTGCCTCAGGAATCAGTGCTAGGACCAGTCCTCTAATGTCCTTATAAGTGACACTGCACACCAAAATCTGCAAAAGAGTGGACGGAGGGGGGCAGTGGTACCGACAACCACCAAGCAGAAAAGAGGTAATCATACTGGATGACCTAAAGGTGGCTAGGTAGTGCAACAAGGCAATCGAGAGAGCTAGTGGGATGCTAGGGTGCACAGGGAGGGGCATTACCAGCAGAAAGAGGGACGTGGTGTTGCCTCTGTATAGATCACTGGTAAGAGCCCACCTAGAGTACTGTGTCCAATTCTGGAGACCACATCTCCAGAAGAACACAGACAGAGCGGAGGCAGTCCAGAGGAGGGCAATTAAAATGGTGCATAGTCTGCACCAAAAGCCATAGGAAAGACCAAAGGACCTCAATATGTATGCCCTGGAACAGAGGAGGGAGATGGGGGATAGGACAGAGACTTTTATATACCTCACAGGGGGAAATAAGGTACAGGAGGAGAGTGTTTTTTTTTTGTTTTTTGTTTTTTTTAAGAAGAAAAGGTGCTCAAGAACAAGGGGGCATACTATGAAGATGAAGGGGGGTAGATTCAGAAAAGATGTGAGGAAGTATTTCATCACAGAAAGAGTGGTGGATTCCTGAAACAGTCTTCCAGCGGAGGTGGTGGTGGGGGGTGAAAACAGTGGTGAGATTTAAGAATGCATGGGATAAGCATACGGGAATAACAGTGGAAAGAATGGGAAAGGGGGAGAAAGTTGTAGATTGGGTATGGTCTGTGGTAATAGCGAAGTAGGGAGAAACTAGCAGACTGAATGGGGCAAATGGTTCTTATCTGCTGTCAAATTGTTTCTAGTTGTCTCACATTAGGTGGGGGAACAACTCACTGTACATAGTACAGTGATGTGTATGGGGGGAAGGGGACCAGTACAAAAATCAGTACAATGTGCTGAACAGGATGGCAACTTTGTTGAGAGGTGGAGTTCGCCCCCGAGTATACAGTGTTCCCCTAGTCCAGAAAGGGAAGGATTGATTGGTCCACCACTTGTTTGTTTCCTTATTTTTATTTTGAGACAGCTCTCAACTTTGTAAAGGGCACCTAGCTTAGAGAAAGACTTTGCTACGACCTAGGAGATATGCTTACAATAATCCAGGTATTGGTCCAAGTGGAGGCCAAGGTACTTGTAATTTTTAACAGAGTCTAGACAGACCCCGTTCAAAGGTGATCCACTGCTTGGTGCCGAACAACACGGACACCATCTTCTTTAGGTTCATTACCAAACGACTGTCAAGGAACCATTTCTGGATAGCCGTGAAGTTCTATTGGACGAGATAAGGGGGCAGACATACCTGATGAGTCGATTGTCATCTGCATACATGTGTATGCTGCAGGCTGATGTGGACAAGGGGAGGTAGTTAATGAAGGCTGTGAAGAGCAGAGCAATATTCTGCAACTGGAGCACAAACCTGACTAGCAGATGTGTTACATTCTTCTCTCCTTATGTACTGAGGGACATTTTTTATCTACCTAAATTATTGCTGTTTGCACAACACTAAATATAGTAGAATAACTTTAAATTCCCAAAAGCAGATTTTGAGCAGCAGTTGACCTGCCAATTTATTACATCAGTACTCCATTTTCTTTTCTTTTCCATCAGTCCCTCAACATGAAATGGAAAACAGAGTTTAGTCCAGTTTTCGTGGTACAGACTACACAGCTGGAACAGAAATCAGACTGTTTACTACATGTTGCCAAAGTTTGCATTCCGTAACAATATCATAATACAGTCTTTTAAGTATACGTACTTTTTTTGCCACCTGTTGTACAAGAAGTTACTTGGCTTGATGTCACGGTGAATGATGCCAAAATGGTGAATGCGTTTTAAAGCTTTAAGTAAGCTGAACATATACTCCCGCACTTCTTCAAAAGTTAGAGAATTTAAAATATCCTGCAGGAAATAGAATCCAATTAAATAAATACAAATAAACAGCATCCTTAAGAATCAATGTAAAATGCCAGCCCAGTGGTGTGGAAGGCTGAGGCATCTGTGCCTTACCTCCTGCCACGCTTGCGACCCGTGTTTGCGGTGCGAGTGGGCTACCGGGGTTCGGCTGGGGAGGGAGAGGATTGAGCTTCCAAGGGACAGCTCTCCTCTCCCAGAGAGAGGTGAGGATAGAGTCCGCTGCTTGCCTGGCCCCTAGTGGCAACTGGGGATGGCGAACAGACCCACAGGCGAGGGAAGCAGGGGCAGACACCCGGCATGCCACGTAGCGGCGTGAAAGCCGGGCACTGGTGTCACTGCATGCCACCGCACTTTAGGACGGGAAGAAAGACGGAAAGATTCTGGACCGCAGATGATGCTGACTCCTTGCAGGCGCCACACCCAGCCAGCTGGCACCTCATGGAAGCCACAGCTGAGTCCGGTAGATGCCGGGGTGATGGGGTTAAAGGGGGGCCAGTGGGAGGGACAGAAAGACAGCAGCAAAAATAAATAAAATAAGAACCAATGTAAAACTTACCAGGAATGACTCATGCTCTAAATATGGCATAACAATAACTACATGGTCATCTTTTCGTAAGCAAGAAGTAACTCCCATTACATTGTCTTGCCCCCTGGTGGGAAAAAAAGCAATCATAAAACTTATAAATGCAAAATAACTTATGGTTGGGAATTACAGCCATTAAGTTAAATTTGAGCATTAAACATATGAAATTCTGATATTTTATTTATAATTTTGGTAACCGGGAAAGGCACACTGAGCTGAAGCTAGTTTCCAGGTGCGACCTGGGGCATGGGAATAAAATTACAATAAAAGCAAAACAAGGAGACAAATATAATAGACATTTGGTAGCATGACAAGTAGGCTGGTACACGATATGGTGTTGCATACGGTAATTCAGTACAATGTATGTACAAAGTAATTATAAATATTTACACAATTTACATAATAAAATACAAGGGAGGGTGGAGGCTTACCTCACTGGTTAATGAGGAGAAAGGGAAAAGGGTTCAGAAACAGGAGCATGATGGAGAAGGAAGGAAAGAGACACAAGTGTTTTTTGATAGAAGAGAGAGAGGGAGAATTATGGAGGGGAGGGAGCTATCACAAGGAATTCTGTATACTGGTATAGCAAAGCCAGCATTTACCGTAAAAATTAAAAAAAAAGTTTCCACAAATAGTGTATTCTGACTGTTCTGACTCTGCATCCTTCATTTCCTTTTGTATTAGTTTTTACCACATGGGGGCTGCTGAACTTCTCCAGAGACAGATGTGCCTCAGAGCTCCTTCACAGACTGACAATTTAAATAATTTTTTGTTGAACATCCACACTGACAGGGAAGTAAAGATCATTACTTTTTCACTGTCCTGCTTGAAAATGGAACACCATAACAAAAGCACTGCAGGTGGAGGCCCAAAAACAACCTTGCAACCGCTAGCTATTCCAAGCAGCTCCGGAGCAAGGAAGCCTGCAGGAACAGGCAGCAAACTTAGGTGGCAGACAGTACTGGCAGTGACAGATGTCAAATTCAAGCCATCCTGGTGTGCAGGATCAAGAGATCGAGGTGGCCACAGAAACAGCAGAGGCCGCAGATGACTAAGCGACCAGGGCCCTATGACCTCCAAAATGGAGCAGGAAAACATGAGTATTCAATACAGAATGAAGACCCTGGAACCTTGAGCGAGGCTTCACGACTCAGTGTAAAGGGCCTTCTCGAAGGTGTGAGCGTGTGTGTGTGTGTGGGGGGGGGGGTGAGGATTGTCAGATTTATACGAGCCCGACTTTCAAAGCAATTACAACTAGCAAGCAAAGACTGGTGTCAATATTAAGCAAGTCTAAATAGTAAATACTAGAGCATCTGGTGCTTCTCACAACAGTGATATCTTGGTGGTGACAGACAGTACTCAACTCACTGCTAAAAGCTGCTAATGTGCTCCAGCCCATTCAATATAATGATCGAGACAGCAACTTGAATAGGGGCATGTATTTAGCTGTTTAAATTCATATGATGATGTTACATAATTAAAAGGTACTGTATAATATGTGGCTCTCTGAATTATAATGGACAGGTCTGTTGGTACATTAAGATGGAACTGCCATGAGGCATTCCTTTCTAGTGCTTCGTCAAGCACTGAACTCAAATACATAACTTCTGCAAAATTAACTGGCTGTTAGCTAGCTAGCTAGCTACTCTGTTTCTTTGGCTTGGTTGGTTGCCACTAGAGGGAGCCATATACTATCACAGCATATTTCTCTGCCTTGCACAGCACTGGAAGGCTAGTTCGGACTCATTCTGCAATAGTTGCTAGTTTCCAGTTTATGACAAAATAAGCTGTAAGGCTGATCAAGTGTCAGCTGCATGGTGCTGAGCAATGGGGGATTTGTACCGTCACGCTGGGTTTGCACCCCAACAAGGGTGCAGACAGGCATACTCACTGTACACATTTGTGTACGGTTTTGTTGAGTGCCTGTCACAAACCATAAGCCACTCTGTTAAAATTATCATTCTAATCTGTAGTATTTGGGTTAGTGTAGGCCACTGAGGAGTGTCCAATACATATATAACCACTTTAGAGAGTAGAGGAGTCATCTGACAACATTCTGACTTGTTTGGAAGGGGGTGCCATTTGGACAGGATGTGTACATTTTTTAATTGGGGGTGTAACTGTTGGAGATTGTGTACAAAATGGAAGTTTCTGGCTACACTCCTGCACCCCAAGCCATGGACTGCAGCAGAGGCTGGAAGGAATAACTCTGATCACCCTGGAGACGTTCGGGGGGCAGGGGCGCATAGCACATCACACCAGCAGTGCAGGCGACGATGCATTGCCAGACGTTCCCACCCTAGGCTGCTGCAATGCGTGCATGTACAGGGGGCAGAACCAGAAAAAGGGGAAACCTCAATGCGCTGTAGAAGGAACCAGCACTCTTGGGCCCCACCACTTCTTCACACACTTGCCCCTGTATGGGACTGGTATTAGGGAAGTCCATACCTGCAGGCCAACCCTAGGGAGGCTACTGCCACACAAGGAATGTCCTTGAGTGAGCAAATCTCCCAATGGACCCCAGGGACAAGGTATGTGAAGTAAGGATTGGAGGCGAATGAGGCTGGGATGTCACCAGGCAGAGAAAAGACAGCACTGCTAGCAGGATAAACAAAAGTATAGGGAAAAAAATAAAAAAAAACAAGCAAACTGGTGTAGCAACAATGCAGGGCCACCGATGTTCTATTTTCAGAAACTGACCATTATGCTTTACCAAACTTTAAAATCAGTTTTTCTTCATACTGAGTGCAAACCAACATATTTTATTCCATTGTTTTGTTTTTTTATTATTTGTTTTTTTTTTTGGGGGTGGGGGATGGAAATCTGTGGGCCCTATCAAAGCGTCTGCTTCAGCTGGTTAAGAGACTATACTCCAAAGCAGATATTTCACTTTACATGGATAAAGCCTTCTAAAGTTACAGAAATTAGGCTGTAGAAAATGGAACATTTACTTGTGGAGCTCTTGTTCTCTGAACTCTTCAATACTGAGATTAGGCAAGCAGTTTTAGTGAATCATTTCAGAATTTAAGACCATATTTATTGCATTTTAACAATCAATTTGGCTCCATCTTACTTGTCTGACTTGTAACCCCCCCTGTCGGGGGCTTACCTGTCATCCCCCGAGGCTTTCAGTTTCCCTGGTTTTCCCCCAGTACTGTTTCCCAGTCTTTGTTCCAGCCCTGGCTGTGCCCAAATGCTGTCCCTGTAGTGTCCAGGATCCTCCCTCCAGCACCTGCAGAGTTTTTTTTAAGAATGGGGCCAGAGAAGCTAGCTTGCAGAGCCGTCAGTGTGGTCTGCACTTTGGGTGCATCCCGGCGCTCTGCACATGCACAAAGGCGCATTTTCATTTTGGCTGTTCGGCAATCACTCAAAACGCCTCTCTGGTGGTCCCGGTCCCTGTGTTGAGCATAAGAGGGACCAGAGACCTTAGCGGTTCTGGAGCGGCAACTGGGAAGGACAAAAGAGCATTTTTAGGAGCCTCAGTTGTGCTTGAGAATTTGGGAGCTGCCTCATACATAATAATGAGGCAGGCAGCTCATAACTATTAATGAGTTTGAGCATGTCTAGCACGGGGGCAAAGTGAGCAGTGCTAGCGACAGGCAGGAAAAAAAATAAGTAAATAGTGTATAAGAGCAAAGGTGTGGCTACTTAAGAAAATAAATATGTACATGCTGGCTGCCAAAATGAAAAAGTGGGGGTTTACACAGACTGCAACGGGGCTATGTGCTGGCTGCCTAGGGGACATACTAAAACAGCTGCAGCAACAGGTTGGGAGCGAGATAAATGCTTGTGCTTATGCAATTGCTTTACAGGGCACAGCTGCTGCTACAGAACGGCGGGGCTGGCATAAAAGGAAAATGTTTACTCTGGCTGCAAGGACCTTTGGAAAATGGGACTATGGTGAGGACTGCAGTCAAACTGTTGTGACAGCAGCCATGTCAGCGTCCATGTGACTATTCTGCAGCCAATTAAAGGACTAGAATTCACCAGTAGGACTTTGGGACAGTTGAAAAGATTGTTGGTGGAAAATACCGGGGAAAATTTAGGCAACTTTCTCAGCATGAGGTGTCGAGGGAGCCTCATACATATTAATTTTCTGCAAGGACAGTGGCTCCGGCCAATGGGGAGCTGCTAAAAAGCTCCCAAAAGTGAAGAACTTTTGATTTCTGGGTCAGTCTGGCAGGAGCCCCTCCACAGGGAGGGGGGCTCCAGCCCCTATGCAGAGAATGGGGCTGCAAGGCTGGGAAAGGACCTGTCTAGGGGCTGCCAGCAACCTGTCCCCCAGAGCTGGCCATGCCTTTCCCCATCTGAAGAGAGTGTTGAAGTTTTTGTACAGGCAGCTCTTCAGAGAAAGAGAGAGTGCAAGCGAGCTGCAGGATTTTTCCACCAGCGGTTGTGGTGAGAATTTGCATAACAACGGTGAGAGAATACAGAGAAAAGGTTGACCGGATTCGGATTATGGAGAAGGACTTGTTCTTGAGTGAAGAGGATGGGAGAAAGCCTCTTCTATTTTCGTCTGCACCACATCGGTGAGACTCCAGTGATGAGAGAATTGTGTGAAAGAACTGCGAAGGGAAAAAAGTTCTGTCTGACCCTGCAAAGACAAAGCATCTAAAGAGAAGAGGGAAAGACACAAGGTTTAAGGACTGGATGTGATATTGGAAAAAGAATACTGGAAGCTGAGTTGGAATCAGGCTTCTGAGAAGGTAAAGAGATCCTCTTTTGCATTTATCTACGCCTGCAGGGTGAGAAAAGATACTTTCTTTGAGGCATATTTGAGAGAAAAGTGTGCTGGAATTGTGTGTGAGCCAGAGCAAGAATGGTGGCTGTTTTAAATCGGAGAGACTGTGAAAGCAGAACGATGGGCAGATGCCTTCTGGGCCGGGTACCTGCTGTCTGCTCCTGAAATACAGTTATGAAGACAGACTGTTGTGGTGAACCTGGAATTTCAGACTCTGCGAGACAGGAAGGTAACATAGACTGCTTTGGCTACACCCTGTAGCTGGTTAGTATGAAAAAGAAGAATGATCTAAAGTTTGCATCCTAAACCCGAGGCCAAGTGGGGAACTCGCTAACCCCCCATTAAGTGGGGTCTGCTGGCTGCAGGGATCACAGATTCTTTACCAAGTGCTATGGCACTCTGACCTGTGAGGGAGCAGGGCTGTGAGGCCACTCCTAGGTCTGGGTCCCCTGTAGCTGGTGGGCCTTGCACCTGTGCTCTGCAATGGGCCTCAACAGGCCGAAGGGGACAAGCTGCAAGACCTTCAATCAAGAGAAGATGCAAGCTGCAGCATCCCATTTCCCCTTCAAGCGTATTCAAGCATCGAATCCCAGATTCTGCTTCTGTTAATCCACCAGCCCCAGGACTTCAGTCTCAGAGCCAGCCATGGACTGATGTTGCAGAACTGTGAGTAAAAGCAGGATTTGTATGTAGTTTCACGCTCAAGTAAGTCCACTGGCATAGGAGGTAAAGTCAAAGCCTAAAGTAAATCGGAGAAAATGTAAAATGTTAATCTGATTCTTCAAGTGCACCAACGCCAGCCAACCAGCTACACATCAGGCCTGCAACTAAAGATCTGAGTACCCAGGGACGGAATCAGGGGCTTCGTTTGGAACTGGTAACAGTTGAGAGTCTGCGCATATTTAATACCGACAGCAGTTAGTTAGCTAGATAGTTTGGTGGCTGCACTAATCAGAATGTGGTTTGGGGCCAAATTCACAAGGAGAAAAGAATGTTTGAAAATGGCAAATCTTCAAATGTAAATTTAAAAGAAATGTATTTCATAGCCTCTATTCCAATCTCCCCTTCCTAACCCTCCCCGGTTAAATAAATGTGAAGTTACTGTTTTGGAAAAATGCTGACTCAAGAGCCTGATTTCAGTGAGGATATTACCTGAAGTTGAAGAATGCCAAATACTAAATATGTGGGGATTTTGGTAAATGCTGTGTCCATATGTCTGGGGCGACTGTATGGGGAGGTGGGTTTGTGCAACATCCCAGGGGTTTATACTGGTAAAAATCATATCCACTAAAATATGTACTCTAGGTGGAGGCACCGCCACTTTATTTTCTAAGTTGGGAAAGGACCCCCCGTAACAGCTGTATGGGAACCCAGGCCCCTCAACCTGGTTAGTGGCCACCCAGGCAGGGGTAGTAGTCCTCGTAAGGACAGTGCTAGGGCTACAAACTAAATTACAGTGTTTTAGTACTGATCATACCTTTCTTTTAAAAGCACCTTAAGGTGTTTTTTAGGAAAATTTCTCTAGAACATACCTTGTATAAACTGTGAAATTTGTACTGTAATCTGTACTGATGCAGTATTGCCTGTGTAAATATTAGCCCCCTTGGTCAGGAGCCTATAGTGAACAAATCTCCTGGCTAAATAGGCCATCCTTATCTTCAAATAAATGGTAACATAGTTTTGTGATGGAGGAAGAGACTAAGGGTCCACCTTGCCTGTCCCTACTGCCAGATGTCAGTGACTCTACCCAATTTGAGTTTGGACACATCTAAGTTACAGCCAACTGTTACTCGTGCTGTGTAACCCTTAATACCATTCTCCCTCAATAATCTGTCTAATTTTGCTTTGAAAATCTGAACAATGCTAGTAGCTACCACAACTTCACAGAGCAGGTTTTTTAACGTTAACCACACTCTATATGCTTTGCGGTCTTTCCCCTCATCCCCCTCACCCCTATGTTTGAGGACATGCCCTCTAGTTCTGCTTACACTCACCAACTGAAACATCTATCCCCTCTGAGCCTTTTCTAGACTAAATAATAGGATTGTGTCCAATCTCTTCTCATAGAACTTGCCTCCTAAGCCGCCTGATAGTCCTGCGCTGAACCCTCTGTTCTGTACTACAGTGACTAGCACTGGACACAGTACTTTGGTTGTGCTTGAACCAAGGACTTACACAGAAAAGAGGATCACCTCCCTTGACCTGCTCCTCAACCCCCATGCATTCCAGCACTGCATTTGTTTTAATTTTTTTTTTTACTTGCCATTTATCCTCTGTGCTCCTCGCCAGCCCCTATCTGAAAGGTCCCCGACCCCAGTTACCTACCATCCCTGGGAACTTACACCTGCCCTGTTCCCCCACAACTTACCCCACCTGGTAGGGTTGGAGTAGCTTGCCCTTCGGGGAATATCCTTCCTCCCACCCAACAAGGGATTTTCCTACAAAGTTTTTTTCTGCCCCAAGGACATCTACGTGCAATGATGTGAAGCATCTGTCAATGTCACACACCTTTCTGGCAGGAGTGTGCAAATCCTACTGCACCCTGTCAGGGACAAGTAAACTTCCTTGAAGGGCAAATACAAAAATACAGCTGATTTCATTGTAAAGAATAAGGGGCAAGTACAGCTACAATCAAGGTTGGGCAAGTCCTAAAATTTTTGATTTTAAACACCCCAACCTTCTGGGCCTCCTGACTGTCTTGACGCCCAGCCTCCGCTAGATGTCTTCACACTACGGAGAGCCACGACCCTGCACCCTTATGAGAAGAGAGCAGCTCTTCTAACACTGAATCCTCTCGCACTCTCAACTTGAGTCCACTGCCAAACCTGGCACAGCAAGCCGTAGCACTACCAGACTGGCTACTGCATTTGCTTTCTTGACTGTGGCAGCACAATACCTGTGTGGCTTTTGCTTGCTGTCCATAATTACCCCATGATCCTATTTCTTGGTTATGTGGTCCACTGTTCCACCACACAAGGTGTATGTGTGACCAAGATTCCTCACAGGTATAGTGCCGTGCACTTTCCCGCATTATACTATACCTAAGCCCTTATTTCTCAGTCCATATTCCTAATATCTGCAGGTCCTCATGTAGTATATATTATTCTTTTTTGTGTCCACTCTTCTTGCCAATTTAATGTTGGCAAACTTCAGCAGCCTGCTGCTGCCCCCTCCTCCAGGTCATTAATAAATATGTTAATGTTAAAGACCAACAGACCCAGTGCCAACCCCGTGAGATGCTCCACTAAGTACATCCCTCCACTGTGAACAGTGACAACCACCATCACTCTCTTCTTGTTAGACTCTACCTACTGTGCAACTGTGCTATGTGATCGAGAATAGCCCATTCTCATCTATTTGCTGAACAACCACATCTTTTATGATTAACAAACTCTCTAACAGCAACAAGGCTCAAAAGTCTGCTATTACCAGAGTTTGGTCTCTCCCCACACCCCTTTTAAACTGGGGGATAATGCACACTCTTCTAGTCCTCTGCCACTGTTTTTGTCAGTAAGGAGTCCTGAGCGATATCAGTGACGGAGCCCAACCACAATCCCATTTAACTCCACTACCTTAGGGTGAAAAACACTGGGACTTGCATTTCCTGGATTCACATCTTCCATATAATTAAAAACCAATTCTGGCATAAGAAGCACAGTCCTCCTTTTTGACCTGCACCTCTCCCATAACTTACTCCCATCTGTCCATGTTTCTTGGACTTCCAGGCTGAATACTGACAAAAATAAAGTTATTATTCAATGCCTCAGCTATTCCCCCCCCTCCCTTGTTTAATGATTCCTCCCCCTCTCCAATGAATAACAGCCACATGTCATCTCTGACTCTCCTGTTCCAAATGCACTGAAAAAGGATTTATTATTCCCTTCGATCCACTGCATGATCTGTCTTCCAGATGAGCCTTGGCCTGTGCAATCATGGCCCTGAATGCTTTCTGTAATGTCCTGTACTCCATTATAGGTAAACTGATGGAGACACTAGTCAAGAGGACCTAGTGGACTACCTGGAGAGAAAATGGCTTCAGGATAGTAAGCAGCTTGGGTCTGCGGCAGGGAGATCTTGTCTGCCCAACTTGACAATATTCTCTGACTGGGTAACAAAGGCTGTGAACAAGGGACAAGCAACAGATTTACTCTGTTTCAAATTCAGCCAGGCATGTGGCTTGCTGCCACACAAAATGCTGAAGAAATCAGATCTAGGAGCAGCAAAGGACCTAGTTAAATGGATAGGAAGTTGGTTTTGGGGGAGAGTATAGGGTGGTGGTGGTAAACAAGGTCGAATCGGGGGAACGAGGTCCCGAGTGGGGTACTGCGGGGGGTCAAGTTCTTGGACCACTTTGTTTCAATATGTTCAGCATCAAAATAGGAGAAGAAAACAGTGCAAGATGTCTCTTCGCAAAAGACTCTAAGCTCTGTGGCAGGGTAGACAGCAAGAAGGGAGTAAGGGAGTTGCAAAGATTAGAGGGGTGGTCCAAGGTATTTCTGCTGAAATTCTATGTCAAAAAGTGAAGGTGATGCACCCCAGGGAGCCAGAATCCCGGGGGGGGCCCACATATTGTGGAGCCAGAGCAAGATAACCGCCTGGGCTTAGAGCACAGAATCCTGTACTGAGACAGACTTTAAAACTGTAACCTTCAGCCTACGCTTTCACTCAGGCGTGAATCAACTGGTTGTTGATCACACCAAGAAGAGAAGCCCCTACTAGAAAGCTTAAAAACCAAAAGCAATGAGGGAGCTCCTGTCACAAGGTTGCTACAAAATGCTCAGCTGAAGTAGTGGAGCAAGCCTCCAAAGAGACCCTACAAACTCGAAGTAAAAATCAACAGACTGATGTAAATGGCCTCTGGCATGATTGACCGCTTTGCCTCCCTAAAAGAATGGAAAGGTTCAGAAACTAATGCGGGTCCAGTGGTGCGAAGGGTACAGGCACCTATGTCTCACCTGCTGCCACACCAGCGACACAGGTTTGGGGATGGACTCTGTTTTCCGGGGGCTGGTGGGGAGAGGGGGAAATAGAGCACCTTCTGGATAGCTCTCCTCCTATGGAGAGGGAGGACTGCAGGTCCCCTTGCTCATCTGGCCCCTAAAGGAGGTTCAGGGACAGGCAGAGTGCGCCAGCACACTGCGGCATGAAGGAATGGCTGCTGCCAGCATCCCATTAACAGTAGCGTGCGTGGTATCTCTGGACAGCATTGCCCATCCGTTCCTCCAGAACAGGGAAAATGGACATGTGCAGTATGACACTGATTCCTCGCAGGCTCCACACTGGCTACAGGGCCCTCTCCCAGAATCAAATCTGCATTGTTAACATAAGGTGGAAACCACTGCCCCTCCCCCACAGGGGAAGCACCGGGAAGAGGTAACTTCCTGGGATGCCGAGAGGGAGACCGGTGTCTGACTAAGTCTGCACCACGGCGGGAGAAGATTAAACGGCAAAACACAAACCACCATGGACACATTTAAGAGATCAACTACTGAGGCTACAAAGCGGAACAGCGCCTACGTTGGCAGGGGAACTGCTCACCTGCAGATAAGACTGGAGACCTCAGAAAATCAGGCTAGACTGGCTAACAATCAAGTAACAGGCATGCCTCAAATGTGAGAGGGAGACCATCTTCCATGCTCATGCTCGACTGGCTGACCCAACAGCTTGGTGAAGCTGCTAGTAGCCACCCAATACACATGCAGAAAGTATACAGAGTTACACCGCATGGCAGACCTGACAATCCGGAGGCACTCCACACTGTTGTGCTGGTAATGGACGGTGATGGCAGCAGAGATTTTATTTTGGCATTGGCACAAGGAAAGGGGACCCTGCTGCAAGATGGTCAGTCCAGCAGAATCTACCCAGATGTCAGCTACACTACTAGGCAGAAAAAGAAGGGCTACATGGGGTGAGAGCCATGCTGAGAGATGCAGAGGTAGATCACGGCATCATGTTCCCAGCACAGCTTTGAATTGTTCATCTGGGCAAAGTTTACATCTTTTCTGATCCCACGAACACCCTCAAACAGTCATAAAAACACGCCCAGCATACACGCTGTCAAGAACAGGACGACTCAGCTTCCGAGGAAGAAGGCTTGTAAGCTGGACAAATCAGATCTGTTCACGGTTTGAACCACACAATGGGCAAATGGCTACTATCCAGGTAAAAGACTTTTGTACGATTTAATCTACTGACTGACAAAAAGTACATTTTCTGGAGTAGTCTGCCACCGTGCATTATAAAAGACGTGTGATGTTCCATGTTCCCAGACCTTCCACCATTCGATGGAGGGTGCAGGGTGGCTGAACAGCAGTGTTTGCATTATTTATATTCTTACTGAACATCAAGTTAAAGTTTTGAAAGTTTACTGCATATTATGTTTTATGTGCTAGCTTTATTCTTGTGATTCTACTCCAGTTTTGAAAGTAGATGCACTAATGTAGTACATCCAGAATCGAGATGTACCATGATGCAATTCTCCTTTTCCTTTCTTCTGGAGGGTGAGAAGGAATGAACAGACAGTATGGGACTTCATGAATGCACACACCATATGATCCTCAGGGACTCTACTGAACAGCAAATAAGTAGTAGTAGTATTTGTTTTTGGTAAAGGACTGAGTAACCTTTTATGTATAAGCCCTCTAAAGTCATATCTGTATAACAATGGAGAGACAGTTTTCCTTTATATTAAGAGAAGTGGCACACTCAGTATACTACAACTGCTGAATGCTCAGTGTTCGACTATTAACTCTATGCATATGCATGTGTTTTTTGCAAAATAATAAGTAAAAAAAAAAAATAAAATCCAGGAAGGAATACTGAATGGGAGGGGGCTGAGCTGGCCACTACTTCAGAAGAAAGTGATTTGGGGGTCAGCATAAGTGATTCCCTAGAAAAAAACTAGCCAGTGTAACAAGGCCTACAGCAAGGCAACCAGAATGCTGGGGTGTACTGGAAGGGGTTTCAACAGCAGCAGGAAAGAGATAATACTACCTTCTCTGTAGCTCACTGGTGAGACCCCATGTGAAGTACTGTGCAGAGTTCTTGAATCCTCACCACAGGAAAGACAGACCAGCTGGAGCCAGTGCAGTGGGGAGTAACAAAAATGATTCAGGGCCAAGAGGGCAGAATCTATGAGGATCAACTTAGGGCACTGAACATGTACTCGCTGGAGGCCAGAAGGGAAAGGAGGGACATGATGGAGACCTTCAGTTCCTGAAAGGAATAAATAAGGTAAACAGAGTGCAATTACTCAGCAGGCATGGCAGCTGAAAACAAGGGGACATGAATGTAAGTTGGTGGTGGGGGAAGGATTCGGGGGGATGCAAGGAAGTTTTAGTTTACCAAGAGAGTGGTTGAGCCATGGAACAGACTACCAGCAGAGATGGTGGGCGCAAAAAACATTAATGGGTTCAAACATGGCTGGAGCAGAGTAAAGGGCTTAATAGTTACTCTGGGGCAGGGATAACAAGCATTTGTCAGTGCCGAATGTTTGCTTGTTAGTATTGGCATTGGTAGTGCAGGTGTTAGAGAGATACATAATAGGAAAGGCAGTGAAGTACTTAAGTAATGCCAACCCCCACCCTAGAGAGACTAACAGACGTTGGAGGTGTGCCTTTGGGTTGTCAGCCATAACACTCACGTTATTCCACCTCACCGCACCATGCAGACACCGCCAGGTGTCGCAGTGTGCCTTGAGATCTTCAGCCCTTACACTCACCCCATTCTATGAAGAAATACGCTGAGATGGGTGCAGTATAGGAAAATGGGGTGAACGATAGGGCTGAAGATGCCAAGGCACACCTCCATCCCTGTCAGTGGCTGCAAGGTGGTGGTGGAATGGCGTGAGCATTACGGGCCAACGAACCTCAAGTCACACCGCATGCCTGTCGGTTCGTAAAGCAGGGTGGGCGCTACGTTGGAAAATCCTGACACCCCAGGCGCTTTGTTGGTATTTTTGCTCCAAATTTTCAACACAGGCTTTTTGGGACTCACCTCATGAACAGTGGCAGTATCTTTTTGGTTACTGAATCCCAAAGGTGATTTCTGCTTGCGACTGTGCCATTCTGATTCACAAGTGCGAAAACACATTTCGAGCAGGATGTGAAAAATGATAGCTGTACTGTTCATGAGAAGGTGTGAAGAAATGGCAATGTTGAAAATCTGGAGTGAAAATATGAAAAAGTGGCGAAGTTACAAGTGTTTGTAGAAACTGTGCAATGCATACTCAGAACATTGTCATTTTTTGGAATTTTTTCACTAAATTTTCAACATGGCCTTTTTTGGGACCTCCCCTCATGAACAGTGGCACTGTGATTTTGTTAATCTGTCCCGAAAGTTGATTTCACACAGCGACCATGCCATTCTGTGCCACAGGTGCAAAAACACATTTCGTGAAGGATGCAAAAAATGACAGCTGTACTGTTCATAAGGGGGTGTGAAAAAATGCCAATGTTGGAAATCTGGAGTGAAAACATTACAAATTTATGAAGTTACAAATGTGTGTAGAAACTGCGCAACAGACACTCACAACACAGTCATTGTTTTTGAGTTTTTTCACCAAATTTGCAACAAGAGCTTTTGGGACCCCACCTCATTAACAGTGGCATTGTAGTTTTGTTAACTGGTCCCAAAAGGTGATTCTGCACAGCAACTGTAAAATCACCTTGTGGGACCGAGAAACAAAATGACAGTGCCAGTGTTCACGAGGTGGAGTCCCAAGAACCCCATGTTGAAAATTTGGGACCAAAACTCCAAAAACTGGCGTGATATCAACCCAAATTGAACCCCCCACTGACTGCCATTATAGAGCTTATCATCATTTCTTCAGTTTCCGGTTGGTCTTTGAAGAGTGCAGACGTGTTCCCAGTCCACAGATGATCGCTACTCCTGACCTCCAGAGGCAAGTATGAGTGGGGGGGTGGAGTGCAGGGAGGGTAGGGTGTACAGAGGGAGGATGTGGGTTGGGTTTGGGGTGCAAGCGGAAGCGAGGACCTTTTTTTAATTTTAAAACAAAACACATCGTGGAGACGGTTTTCTCTTTTACAGGTGAAATACTAACAAAACGGGTTTCGCCACACTGGGATGGGCTCCCAGTGTGCCAGAGTATTGGGTGGGGAGATCAATACCGACCCAGGGATTGGGCACCCCGAGGCTGGCTAAGAACATAGGGACATGGGGGGAGGGGCGACGCATCCGACACCAAGAGTGAGCATCCCGGTGTCGGAAACATCATAGAAGTATTTTCTGGCACACTGGAGTGGGCTCCCAGTGTACCACATTAATGGGGAGAGGTGGGATACATGCTGACATGGGGACTGAGCACCCCAATGTCTGCATGGGACTGAGAATGGAGGGTGCGGGGCGAGCAGCAGCAGTGGGAGGGAGCTAACATTTAAATTTGTTGTCCTGCTGTGTGCCTGCCGCTGCAATAACGAAACTGCCCCCGATTGCAGCAGCAGATTTCTTTCAAGTGCGGCACTCACTCAAACTGTTGTCATCGGCAACTTCAGCATTAATTGGTGGCAGAGAAGAGCGCCCATTAAAGAATCCGCTGCACTGGCCACAACACTGCCACACTTCTGCAATGCTCTACAACCTCAATAGGTTTCTTGTGTGTTGCGTGTGCAAGCAAACATAAAAACTACATTTTTGTGAACTACTTGGACTGTGGAGCATGTGGCAAAAAAGTTACATGCACCAGGGTCAGGTTACCCGCATGTAAACAAGCTTCAGCTTAGTGCGTCTCTCCTGGTTAAAAAGTAAATAAAAAAAGATAAGTTTAAAAAAAAAAACCAAAAAAAAAACAGACTTTTGCATTTAAATGATCTCCTTAACAAAACACCCTACTACAGATCTCACTTCCTGAAACTGTGCTAATTAAAAGTTCGGAAGGAGCTGCCAAGTGCTTACAGACACTTCAGCAACTGCCATCCAACTGTGTAGCTTTTTGAGATGCACATGCTATCAGACTGTTACTATACCATGTGTGTGACAGAAAGATACATGTGATGCAGAAATGTTCATAGGGTGTGAAACCACAGCAGCAGTGCCTACACTTGAACTTGCTCTTGCCAACAGACACCAACCCTCCCATTGCCACCATCACAGCCCCACAGTCTTCCAAGTAGCCCACCCCCAATTCTATCACTCAATCACTCATTGCCGCAGCCTTGTTGACTTGCCTCACATCTTAGATGGCAGTCCGGCCAATCCCCCATGACTGACATCTGTTCGACTCCAAGTCCTGCAGCTCTTCCTGACAAAAACTGGCACCTGCCTCCCACAATGTCAGTCTGCTCGGCATCAGATGACTTGATGCACTCTCCCACTGATGCACTAGTCCCATCCCCCCTCCTCTCCACGTACTTCTTCCGTTTCCTTGTTTTATACTGTACTGCACGTCCACTGCTCTGTTGCCAGAGTCCTTCCACTTATTATGCACCCTTTTCTAATCCCTTAAATTTTTCATGAAGTCCTTCTGACAACCATGGAAGTCTCCAGCTAGCCCTCTTGCCCTTGTTGCTCGTGGGGATACATGTATCCACTGCCTCCATTATATTTCGCTTTAGCCCCCACATTCAATAATGATAGCTTGTTTTGTTTTAGACCCATTTAATGCACAGATACTCACTCAAAATTTACAGTACTGAAAAATCCATCACAACTCACCCAGCAACTGTAAGGCACTGAAGTTCTGCAGCTATTCGTAAAGGATGACTTGTAGGAATCAGGTGTTTAAGTGCAAATTTTTCTTCCACCATCAATTTCAGTCGTGCTGTGGCCAAGTAAACTGAACTGAATGTACCTGTGATGAAAGAATACAAACGTTTTGCTGGGCAGATTCATTTGTAATGCATCACCATCTTCAGCTTAAAAAAAAAAAAGGTTACTTACTGGTAACCGTAGTTCTAGGAGTGCTATATGGTTCACATCCACATACTGGCAGTTCTTTAACAGTTAATTCACCAGGATGTCTTAAACAAAGCTCGTCTCACCACCCAGGTGGTATATTCTTTGGCTCCACCCTGGAGCTTCAGATGCACGCCAGAAGCAGGGATCCATGTGCCACTTGCCAGGGAGGATGGGTGGGTGGTGTGGATGTGAATCATACCACTCCTAGAGCTATGGTTACAGGTGAGTAACCTATTTTCTAGGGGCAGGGATATGGTTCACTTATCCACACACTGGCAGACTTCCAGCTGTTCTCTGGGGCAAGGGGGCAAAGTGCGCACCCCTACTTGGCAAACAGAAACTGGAGAACTGAGATCCCAGATGCAGCATCCCGATGAGACTCAAGGTTGATGCTGTAATGAGAAATGAAGGCACATGCTGAATCCAGGTGGCAGCCCTGCAGATCTCCTTGAGTGAGATGTCCCTGAAAGCAGCCACCAAGGCATCAGTATGTCTGGTGGAATGAGCCCTAAGACCTACAGGTAAATCTCTACCAGCCAACCTCTAACAGAGGTCAATGAAGGACATTATCCACCTGCCAACAGTCCTCTTAGCTACAGATCTGCCAGGTGTGGCTTCAGCATATGTCACAAAAAGCTGGCGAGCCTCTCCCTGGACTCTAGATGTGCACTGTACATAACAGGAGAGCTCCCGTAGCAGGTCCAAACTCTGGAGACTGTGGTTGGCCTCCAAAGATGGATTCACTAAGAAGACCAGGAGGGTCATATATGATTAAGGTGGAACTCTGCGACAACCTTCAGTAGGAACTTCAGATGGGTGTGAACAGCGACTATGTCCCTGCGGAAGATCGGGTACAGAGGCTCAATCAAGAGCATTCAGAGCTCACTGATCCTTCTGACTGACATGACAGCCAATAGGAAGGCAATCTTCCATGAAAGGTGTAACACTTCACACCAGTGCAGGCTCAGAAGGCTTGCCCATGAGCACAGCCAGAACCAGCAACAAGTCCCAAGGTGGTGGAGGTTCATGCACTAGTGGGGATAAGTGGTCAAGGCCTTTAAAGAGGCATCCAACCACCTTGTCCTGTGTCACCGGCACACCAACCCAGGCCCAGTATGCTGCGATGACTCCCAGGTGCACCTTAATGGTTGTCTATCACAGTCCCAGCTGGGACAGACACCAGAGGAACTCCAATATACTAGCCAAAGGGCAGGCAAGGGGAAATCAAGCTCCTTGCCCTGACACCAAATGGAAAACCATTTCTATTTAAAGGCATAGCACTGGCGAGTTGACTCTTTTCAAGAGGCTTCCACAATGTCGAGCACATTTTCTGAAAGACCCAAAGCCTGGAACTCTAGCCACTCAGGAACCAGTCTGTGGGGTGCAGAACTGAAAGTCTGGGTGCATGATCTTCCCATTTTCAGGTCAGCAGATCCAGTCAAAGAGGCAAATGTCACAGGAGTCTGCTGTTGAGGCTGAGAAGATCTGGGTACCAGAAATGTGGAGGCCAGTCAGGAGTTATCAGAATCATCCACGCTGTGTTCGTCTGTACCTTGATTACCTTGTGGATCAGGGGAAAGAGGAAATGTGTACAGGAGGGCGCGGTCCAGGACCTTGTGAAGGTATCCCCCGGTGGCTCACCACCTCCTGATGCAGGGACCATGTGTGTGACATCTCACCAACCCAGATGAGTGTGTCTGCAGCCAACTGTCTGCTCCTGCGACATGTACTGCCAGGCAATCTGCACCCAGGCTGCGCACGTGGAGGGCCTCCCGACAGAAAGGAAGGGAGTGCAAGCCGTCCTGCCTGTTCACATATAACATGACCATGGTATTGTCGGTCTGTAGACTTGCACAACCTGACCCCTGACTAGAGGAGCAAATTCTATCGAGCAAGCCGCACTGCACAGAGCTCCAGCAGTAGATGTAGTGGCAGGATTCCGTGGGTGATCAGAACCTGTGGTCCCCCTGGTGAGCTCCCTGTGACACTTGGACAGCTGGTTCAGATTACTCTATGATTTTTGTAATATAAAAAATGTGTGCTCCTGGGATGACCCCTCCCCCAGGTATCACTTCAAAGGACAGGATGCGTTAAACAGCAGATCTCTGTAAGGTGATTAACTTCCCAATTTTCTTTGAAGACAGGAACTAAAATATCCATTTTATGATGTCTTCAGAGGAAGCCCAGTTAATTTCACCTGGTGTTACAAGGCATATTACACCTCAGTGAGATCTGGCAGAGTCAGTCAGAGAAAGTCCTTTGATATCTTTGAAGAGAAGCAGGAAACCACTCCAGATCAAAGAGTCATACTGGAAATGAGTTTTTGCTTATGTCATCTTATTTAAAACACCTCCTGAGTGAGAAGACATCCTGGTTGTATAATTTTTAATAAACAGAGGAGGAGCTGGGTGACATCATGGAGGAGACAGGTTCAAAGACAGTTTTTAATTATGTTGTGGCTGACCTGTAGGGACATTCATGTTTGGACTCTGAAGAAGAAACATCTACTTCAAGCACCGTTAGAAGATATAAATTAAATAGACTAGTCTTAATTGTCTGGTGGTAGGAATCTGTTTGCACTTTTTAAACTTTGTTCTTTTAAGCGATTGTATGCATTGTTCTGCGTTTACATTTTAATCTATTTTAAAGTACACCTCTATTTTAAAGAGACTGCTTGGTGTGCCTTCGAAATTCTTTCTTTGAAGAGTGAAGCATATATGGTTAAAGTTGACACTGTGCACAGCTTAATGGTAATACCAAACTGGGAAAAGGTAAGAGTTTATCTGAGGTCTTTCATAGAGTTTTTAAGGGTTCATTTTGTACACCTGGTTAGGTGCCTATAGGCGAAAGATATATGGCATCCCCCAAAGAGCAGAATTATGAGAGCCTGTACATTGGGTACGCTAGCAAGAGGTTCACAGTTTGAATCCCTCCAGAACTTGAGACAAAAAGTGATTTAAACCCACAAAACAGACAGAAGGGTTACCCTTTTCTGTTCCTGTTCACAATACTGTGCTCGGAGGTTGGCACTGTGAGAGCAGAGGGCCTGACCTGCTGAGTGGGGTTGTGACACTCCCCACACCAGCAGACAGGTCTATCGTGAGAGTGATGGTCGGTTCTGGGAAAACAAATGGGACATCTTCCTCTAAATGTTCAGTGATCAACCACCACTGAATGGCATTGCACACTGCCTGGGTCACAGTGACTGGCAGGTCTAGGTATCCTAGGCGCTGGTACCACTGACAACCCAAGTCCCACTGTAGGTGCTGCATCCACCAGTGAGCCCACTGACCATGCTGGTGCAAGATGCCATGTATCCCAACAGCCTAAGAAAGTCCCAAACAGGGCGCAAGCACCCAACCTGAAATTATCAGGCAAAGGAGGTGATAAGGCAGTGGGAAAGACTAGTAGGATGCTGGGGTGCATAGGGAGGGGTATCACCAGCACGAGAAGGGAGGTTGTGTTATCCCTGTATAGATCACTGGTGAGGCCACACCTGGAGTACTGTGTCCAGTTCTGGAGGCACCATCTCAGGAAGGACATAGATCAGGTGGAGGCAGTACAGAGAAGGGCAACCAAAATGGTGCATGGCCTGCACCAGAAGCCCTACGAGGAAAGGCTCAGGGAACTAAATATGTTGTCACTGGAAGAAAGGAGAGAAACAGGTGACATGATAGAAACATTTAAATACGTCAAGGGTATAAATAAGGTACAGGAAGGAGGTATACTGCACAGGAAAAGAAGCTCTAGGACAAGGGAGCACAATATGAAGCTGGAAGGGGGGGAGACAGAGGGGATGTGAGGAAATGTTTCTTCACAGAAAGGTTGGTGGACACCAGGAACAGCCTCCCAGCAGAGGTGGTGGTGGGTACCAAAATGGTAACAGGTTTCAAACATGCATGGATAGACACGGGGACATTACAAGTTGTGGGGGCACGAGACCAAATATTGTCAATGGTGGCACAATGCATAGGGACTTTAGGGCAGACTGGGTGGGCCAGGGGGTCCTTTTCTGCCAACAGCTACTATGTTTCATTCTAATTCCCAGTCTGCAAGGAAGCGGGCCTTGGCCCACAGGGAGTCTAGCTCTGCCCTGATGAAATGAATCACCTGCGAAGGGATCAGTTTGGAGTTGACTGAGAGACACAAGACTCTGCAGGTCTGGAAAGCCAGGTCTCTGGACTGCTCCACTGCCTCTTTGGACAGCCCGGCTATCGGCAGCAGGGATCAACCCTGATGCCACTGTGCCACAGGAAGGCTGTCACCAGTGCCATGCACTTGGTGAAGACCCTGGGTGCAGAAGAGAGGCCGAATGGCATGACCTGGAACTGATAAAGCACCCCTTCTGAGCGGAACAGGAGGCAACGCCAGAAGGACGGACATACTGGGATGTGGAAGAAGGTGTCCTAAAGGTCCAGGGAGCAAAACCACATGCTCTGTTCCAGAAATGATATGATCTGGTGCAGTGTGACCATCCTGAACTTGTGCTTCCTGAGAAACTGATTTAGATCGTGAAGATCCAGTATGGGGCACCAGTCAGAGAATCCAGACAAAGAGACAGCAGGGACCATATATTTGCGGACCATACAGGCCTGGATGCCGGGCAGGATGCTGGATGTTGCCAAAGCTCCAGAGCTGGTCCCACAATGGCCTCAGTCATGGGAAAGGTGACCCGCCTAGGATATGTCCTTAGCCAGGATGTCAGTAAAAGAGCATCTAGCCCTCTTTTAACGAACTCCATAGGAACATTCATGAACTCAGATCTGAGTTGGAGGATAGCCCCAAAAAACTTGAGCCTGCTGTCTGTAGTCAGTTCCTCGACCGATTCTCAGCAGAAAAGTATCCATCTGAGGATTGCATAGAGGACCCACTGGAGTCACCAGAGGACTCAAAGATAGCCCTCGACCTTTTCCCGCCATGAACCACTCTGGAGTCATCCGAGTGGGTGATTTCCATAGATAACCAGCCTGACAAGCCAGTTTCCAGATACAGTAGGAGTCCTCAGTAGGTGCTCCCTACATGGGCTGCTATGGAGGCAATTCCACCAGAAACAGGTGGAGTGACCCATGTTGGTGACACCCGTCTTGGGAGGACCAGTGTGGGCCTGACCAGCACTAGCCTGCTGACCATAAGGATCAAGGGTAGAGCCTTACCCTACTCCACCAAGGCCCACTGTTGCAAGAGGAGCTCCTTGTAGCGCTCCCACATCTGCTGGGGGAGCCTCTCATCATCTGAGGATGATGAGGAGCGTTGTTGGCAATACCACCAAGTCTACCGGCATCACGAACTCAAGGAGCACCATGCCACTATTTAATTAGAAGAATATTTATGCAGTCATTTTTCAACCACAATCTACAAAATGTACATTGCTTTACAAAAAAAAAAATCGTAATTTGAACACTGATCATTATTACCTTATCATTAAAAGACTCTCCCACCTCCAAAAAGAACAGTTAGGTAAGAACTTACCGTAACAGTAGATCTTTGAGGGAATTTCAGGCATCAGCTCCCACAGATGGAACTTCACCGTCGGTGAAGCAGGATCCACATGAAAGATTTTCAGCAGTACAACTGGGGCCACCCACACCGATGATATCTGCCGACGTCACCAACCCTATAAAGGCATGAGCAGCCCCGTCCTCTCCTCAGTTCTTTCCCCCAAAGACAAAGGCAGCATAGCTGAAGCCATGTGGGGCAGAGGAGAAACAGTGGGGCCAAGGCCCATGTAAAAGGCTGGATACAACAGATAGCCAGTTCTAAAAGAGATAGAGACAGAGGGAGAGAGACCCCACCCACACCAATAATGGGATGGTGGGATGACTGAGATCCCCCTTGAAGAGCTACTGTTATGATAAGTTCATATGTAACAGTTCTGTTTTCGTCGGGGTATCTCACTCATTAGGTCACACACATGGAACGAGTCCCAAGCAGTTACATGTGCAGCTGCAGCCAACAGAGTACCCTTGGACTATGAGAAAGAAGCCACTGGGGAGCAGACTACCACAGTTGGCGGGGGGGTGGGGGGCAGTCCCAATCTCTGCCCTTTAAATTACTTTTCTGAGGACTTCTCTTGGGCCTTAGTGGCCTGGAAGGCTGACTACCCTGTCGGCGACTGGGAAGGAGGGACCCCGGAGGACCCCTGCCCAGAACTGGCTATCTGTTGCTCCATAACAAATATTTTGAGAACCCTTTTGTATCATCTGACGGTGGTTTGGTTAAACTTCTGGCAGAGCTCGCAGTCCGAGGAATCGTCGCTAGGCCCAAGACAGCAGACTCAGTGAGTGTTCATCTGAAGTGGCAATCTTCTTTCAGCAGCAGCGACAGAAGAGAAAAGTCGAAGGATTAACTCTCAACATTAACAAAGTAAAGGAATATATTTAGAAAAAAAGAGATGGAATTAAATACAGAAAAGCCATAGGCAAAAAATGGCACAAAACTGCATTGGAGCTTCCGCAGAGACCCATGCAACTGAGTCGACAATGGGAAAGTACTGAGGAGGGAGCGGTGCCACTCACACTTAACATTGTTGGTGATGTCGACAGACAATGTTGACATGGCAGCCCCAGCTGTACTGCTAAAAATCTTCCATGTGGTTCCTGCTTCACCGACGGTGAAGTTCCATCTGTGGGACCCGATGACTGAGATACCCCTGAAGAAGATCAAGTATTTCCTAAAGAGGGGATAAAAGTCTGAAAGATATGAATGCCAATATTTTGAATCAATAAAACAAAACATTTATCTACTATATCTGATCACAATGCAACAATGACATTTCATTGCTTACTGACAAGTCTGGTTGGGAGTAGGCCCCATAGACGGCCAGGTAGATAGAGATAAGTGTGTCGACCTCCAAACCAAGAAATAACCTGCTAAAGGAAAGTTACTTACATAACAAAAAGTTACTCACTGTAAGGGAAAGTTTATCTGCTGTAATGGAAAGTTATTTACTGTAACTCTAGAGTATCCAAAATATCTTCAGACTATAGTAGTTCGGTTTGGTCTTAGAGCTAGGTGAGACAAGACCCCGCGGGAACCAGACAGAGCCAGATGAGACAGTACCCCGCAGAAACCAGAACTTCCGGGCCAGCGATGTAAGTGCCCAGCACCAATTCACGGTGTCGTCAGTACATCTGCAGGGTATAAAACAGCATAGGCCCCAACTGCCTCAGCACTTTATTTTTTTTAACTAAGTAGAAGAGGAAACATTTTGTAAATAATTTGATTGGTGAAAAAAAAAAAAGGGGGCATAAGACAGCCCCACCAGTTCTTGGGAGAAGGGATACCATGTTAGTGAACTGTACCATGCAGTGCAACGCAGGCTCACTTTTACCAGAAATGTCGTCATTTAAATCTTCCATCAATAGTAGTAAGAGAAGATCAAGGACACACTTTACTAGATCACTATAAGACCAAATACATTATGAACCATTTAAGAGACAGGAAATAGTTGAGGTTATAAGAGACATACCCAAAGAAAAGGCACCAGGCTTTGATGGACTGATGCTGGAATTCTTTTCAGTCTTTAGCAATATTCTAGCTCCATCGTTACTGATTATGCTTGAAGAAATAATGACCAGTCATTAATGCTCAGACACCACCATCTAGGCAATAACCATTAGTAATTCTGATACACAGATCAAAATTTGAAATCCTTAAACTACTCTCTGTTAGACTGAGTCCTCGCTTCTCATCCACACCATGTTGTGGATGCAGGTATCCTTCCTGATGCCCTCAGTGATCATTCTATGGTTTACTGTGTGCACAAGTTACATCATCCTAAAGCCCCCCTAAATTCATATATCTTTGGTCTTTTAAATTACTTGATTTGGCCTCTCACCGAACTGATGTCTGGTCAATTTACTGGTCCCCTGTCTCTGCAGCCAGTAATATAAATTCTATCCTACATTATTTTCATTCTAAATTTTTGGCCGTATGGGATTTGTCACGCATCCTTGCAAAAAACAAGTGTGTAATTCCCATCTTCCCTGGCTGAGGTGCTTACTTGTCTCTGCAGCAGACACCTTGCATGGCATACTTTTAAAATCACTGGCCTACTATAGATGTCTTTGTAAGTCTGACAGCCTTGGTACAGGCGTTGCGAAGTACGAGTTCCAAAACAACATTAATAGCCCTTCCAAGTTCTAGAAGGTTATCCATTCCCGTTTCACCCCTCATACCTAGTCTCCCTTTCCTCAATGTGGGAGACTCCCTTATCTCCGACCCTTCTGCTGTTAGTATGTCTTTTAATACCTACTTTACTACCTGTGCCCTCTCTAATCTCTTCTTTCTCCTCTCCTCCCCTTCCTACCCTCTCTCTGCCTTCCTTTCCTCTTTCTTTTTCCTTCTCTCCTATTATGCCCCCGGTTTCGCTTAAGGCTCTGCCTGCCCTTAATCTTCTAAACGGTCGTAGCCCAGATGGCCTTGACCCCAAGCTTCTCCTTCTCAGCTCCTGCCATTGCTCTGCCCATTACTCTTCTTAATCTTTCCTTTTTCCTTTAATCATTTCCTCCGCTATGGTTCCTGATATTTGGAAACAGGCTACTATGATAACCTCTTCACAAAGGTGGTGATCCCACCTCAGCTGGTAACTTCCATCAAATCTCTCTCCTCCCCACCTTAGCAAAGTCACAGAACACACTGTTCTCTCTCATCTCTCTTCCTTTCTTGTCAACTCCTCCTTTTTCACAACATTCCAGTCTGGTTTTAGGAAATTCTACTCCACTTCCACCTCCCTACTTCAGTTCACTGACGCCATACTCAGGTATGGCTCAAGGACTGATTACTTCTGCCATATTTGTTAATCTTGCTAAAGCTTTTGACACTGTGGCACATGCCCTCATTCTGAACAAAGTTAGAGCAGCAGGCCTCACTTGACTCTTTGATCATACATTGAAGGAACGTCTCAAGATGTCCAGGTAGGTAAATCTATTTCGTCTCCACTTCCCATTAGCGCAGGTGTCCATCAAGGGTCTGTCCTGGGTCCTATTCTCTTCCATTTTCTTAAATTACCTCCCAACTGTCTGTTCCTGTGTGCCCATTCACATGTATGCTAATGACACAGTTCTTTTGTTTCTGGCTCCTCAACCCATGACCTTTCCTCCCAGCTGCAGGTGGATTTTAACACATTCTTTGCTGGTTCAAGTCTAACCAACTGTCCCTCAATGCCAAAAAAACAGTATCCATGACTTTTGGCACCAGTCAGAGGCTAGCCAGATTTCATTCACTCCTACTATTTAATACCCTTGATGGTACTAAGATTGATGATGTTCCCTCCATTAAGTACCTCGGGGTCTGCCTTGACCAGCATCTTGATTTCTCAGTGCGCACTGATGCTATCCACCATAAGCTGCACCCTAAGCTTTGAGCATTGTACAGGAATAAATCGAGTATTCCACTTCCTGCCCACTGAGAAACTATCAAAAATTATTCTCCCTATCTTTGACTACAGTGATTTAGTCTACAGTGAAGCCCCTAAATCATCCCATGCCAGACTGGACCCCCATTTTATTCTTGTGTGTCACTTTGTTCTAGATTGCCCTCCCCATACTCACCACTGCTCTCTTTACTCAGCTTTTCCTCTTCCCTCCCTTGATGCTAGGTGCTTTTCCCATTGTATCTCTTTCATATCCAAATTCTGGTTTGGCACCCTTCCCTCTGCTCTCAATTCCCTTCTATCCTCTCCAAAGTAATATTTCCCATTCTCTCTCTACTCCTAGAAAATCTACAGTTTTCTTACAGATTTCTTCAACTCTGGTCCTCCCTTCCCCTTCCAAGTCAATCAGCCTCTTCTTTATGACTTTTGTTATCCTACCTGCAACTGTCTATGATACATTTTCATTCTCCCCTTCACTAGTTTCGCCGTTTATGCTTTTCCACTGATTTTTCCCCTTCTTTACATACAAGAATATGTTATTTGTATTTATTTTCTATTTGCAACTATTTTAATGGTTTTGTTCTCATATTACTGTATTATTGTATTTTACTTCTTATTCTTAGTACTTTTGTTGTTTAGTTATCTCCCTCTTCCCTTTCCCCCAGGATATATCCAGAAATGTGCCAATCAGTTCAGTACGTCTCTCCTGGTTAAACTTTTAAATAAATAAATAAATAGAATAAAACCACTAGAAATGTGAAAGAAATACAGTCCTATTGCATTACTGAATATAGAGTACAAGATCGTGGCTAAATTATTAGAAGAATTACGAGGTGGGTACCAGCATCAGTCCATAACAATCAAACAGGATTTGTAAGAGGGTGGACTCTTTTTGAAGAACTACACAAAGTTCAGTTATTAATAGATTTAATTTCCAAGAAACAATCTTTGCAACGGCACTAGATGCTTCTAAGGCCTTTGATGTCTTAAACTGGGAATTCATGCTGGCAAGATTTAGTCATTTATATCTGCCATAACAATATGTAAATATAATAAAAGCCTTTTATAAGGAACCAATAACTATATTTGAAATTAAATAACATCCCCATTATTAATGGGGAATGGCATTAGACAGGGCTGTCCACTATCCCCAGTCTTGTTTATTTTGTCCTTGGTACTACTGTTGCAAAATATTAGGATTAATAAACACATATCCGGTCTGACTACGGAAACAGAAATAGTAAAAATAAATGCTTATGCAGACGATGTTATGCTGTTACTAAGCAACCCAGAGATATTTTTTTCCAGCTGTATTTATGGAGATAGAGAAATATGTAAAATTATCATGTTATATTAAGAAAACAAAAACTGTAATACTACCAATAACACCACTTACAGAAAAAACGAACACGAAAAAATTACTACACAAAACTATGAAATATCTTGGCATGACTGACAACTCCTTAATTACAGTTAAAAACAAAATTAAAATTCTTCTGGTGAATTGGCAAAATCAATCACTGAGTGGTGTGCTGTTAGTGGGGCGCAGTCATTAGGGTACCGTGATGTGGGCGAAGTAACCTGTTCGCAGGTCCTCATCGTGTTTGAGATGTTGCAGCATCTGCATTATGCGAGACTCCACATGTATGCTCGTTCCATGGATTTCTTCTTTGCACACATTTTCCCCAAAAGTCGAGGTGATTATTTTATGGGGGGTGCATTGTAAGCCCATGGCGGCACAATATACTGCTGTGCTTCTGGTCGGCAATATTTTCTGGCACACCAACATGGGTGAACCCCTTTTGGGGTAGGGTGGAAACCCTAAAGAGGATGACAATGCCACACTTGATTTTTATCAATCCAATTTGGCACCTATCTCAAGATTTATTTGAATTGTTTCCTGGTAATTGTTTTTTCAAAATGTCTTTGGAGAGTGTAACAGGGTGCCCCTGTTGTAATAAGGATTCCCCTTTTATAAGGTTTATTAGAAATGTGCACCCCTTCCCTATTTCTCTTCACTTTTGTCTATATTCTTATTTCTCTTCATTTTTTCTGTTTCATGTCAGGGTGGTCAACCTGACATTCCTTAAAATCCTTTGCTGTCCCATTATACCTCTACTCCCCCGGTTTTGGACTGTGCACATATTACAGCATAAGCGGTACTTTGTTAATACAACAGTGCCAAAGTATTACGATATGTATTCACCAGCAAGAACCTTAAGTTTGGGACATAGTGCCCCGATGATTAAAGTGGAGAGCTGAGTCCTGCGAATCATGCTTGGATCTGATAGGTAATGTAGCGCAAGTCGCAGGGTGCAATTTATGTACAGCCCAAGGCTGAGTTTTCATAATTTAGAGAAACCACATGTTGCGGTAATAGGAAAACGCTCCTTGCATGGAGCTTCCTTCAGCTGCTAGCTGCCTACTGCAGCTACAGAGAGAGAGGAGGCTTAAGCTTGCAATGAAGCAGATTTTGCTCCGTGGTTTGCTTCAGTGCAAAATGATGCTCTGATCGATGTAGAAGTGCCACACAGGGTGGTGAAAAACAAAGAAATAATTAGTGGGCTCTAAGACACTACGGGCAGGTTGACAGTAAGCCCCGTAGTGTCCCAGAATAAAGAAAAGAATGAGTGCATGGTGGTGCAGCCCCAGAAATGTTGTAACTAGGGTTGTCAATTTCAGGAGAGCCCAAATGAAATATTTTGACGACAGCTGACATTTCATCTGTCGGGTCAGTGAAATATTAATGTTAATTTAAAGCAAGGACTCAAAGGAAGCAGCACAGACCCCTGCCTTAGAAAAGGGTAAAAGCCTTGCAGAATTTTTTTTTTGGAAGCTACCATTGCTGAAATAAATAATATAGTATTTTTTTTTGTTTATAGTAAAAGGCTGCATAAATGACAGGTCTCCTGGGCTGGCAGGGGAAAAAAGATAAGGAGTGTGCCCTTCATCTTCTCTTCCCCTGGCCAACTTAGAGATTCCTGTGGATTGCTACTTATGTTAAAACATGAAATATAATTACCAAAGTGGAGCCTGGAATTTCATAAGGTCCTACTACAGGGCTGGCAGCCCATGAACTGACTATTTATAGTAGCCCTGAGCTGTGAGGTCATCACCAGAGGGAGAAGCTTAGCTCCAACTTTAGTCGTGTCCCTATAATTAAGGCTATAGGTAATCCTAAACCTCAGCTAATCAGTATTTGTTCTAATAATTATGTAAACCTGTCTGATAAAATATGTATGGAATACATCGAAAAGTATCCATAGGTGGGATAAAGATAAAAGTATACTTTGTTAATTGAAGGGTCACATGACTATGATGTCACCCCTGGGGTTGCTATATAAACCCACCACTAGGGGCTAGAAAGTAGATAGGTGGTTTAGTAGTTTCTGACCACAGAGTAAGGAGGAGGTAGTGTGAGAGCTTGCACACTGTTAAATATATTGTATATACAGAACAACAGGCATCTCAAGAAAAAGTATTTCCAGATGTTCTATGGTGTGATGGACTAACACCTTTTTCTTTCTGTAAATATTGAGTTTCTTTTTTCGTTTTTCCACATAAATTGACAAACATTTTTATGCACTGTTAAAATTGGCTTGGTGTCTTATTAAATCTCACGCTTCTACAGAAAGGTATCACTCCATAAATTGCATGGAAAATCCTAATTATGCCAAGAGAAAAGGGTGAAATGTGTTGTTCACACACCAATATATATTACCAAACAGCAAAAGTAACGCAATTTTGGAAATGCGTATCTAACATCTTGAAAGAAGAAATGCCTTCTTACCATAATTTCCTTTTCTGTTAGCTCCTACATTGTCAGTGGATATTCATTACAACTGGTTATAGTGCACCACTATCAGGGAAAATGGCACAGCCCAAACCTTTACAATGCTGGGCATGTGAGGATTCCGGACAGCAGCAACTGTCTAGTTACTATTGTACTAGTAATGTCTCTAAATATGTAAATAAAAAACATACCAGTCGACTAGACACCAAAGTACACAAATTAGCTGTCTACACATATGCCACTCTGATCAGAATAAAATACTGTCAACAGTTGTCTATCTTATCAGATGAAGGAGGACCGAAACTCTTCTTCCCATTCTGCGTCCCTGCAGGATCAGCGGCAATGAGCCACCTTGAAAGAAGGCTGCATGCAGTGCAAGCGCTCATCTGCAACCAAAAAGAGGCACCTTTGGATAGCATCAAATCTGAATCTGCTAAATGTGTGTGACAGCAACTGATATAATGCAGAACAGCTCCCCTTTTTCCCCCCTTGTTGGATATCTATATAAACATAGGTGTAGCTAGAAAGAGATGCCCAAAACAGGCTCACAATAAGAGTTTAAAAAAAATAAATAAGACGCCAGGCATCTCCGCACAGGCATGCCGAACAATAGTTTCCTACAGCAGCAAGGCTGCCGGGCGTGCCCCACTGACAATGTAAGAGGTAACAAAAAAAAAAAAAAATTTTTTATAGTAAGTATGAAGAAATTTCTTTTTTCTGTAGCACGCCACATTGTCAATGGGTGATCATTACAACTGGGTTTTAAGAAGCAGTATTACCCAAAAAGACTGGGTAGGGGATACCAAAACGAAAAGTATCTGCTAACTGCTGCCTACAGAACTCTAAGACTAAAGGCCGCATCTGCAGAAGTTGGAACATCCAAACTGCAGTGTTTGATGAAAACGTGAACAGAAGACCACTTAGCTGCCTTATACAACTAAAACAGACGCCTCATGTCTCTTCATCCAGAAGTGACCATAGCCCTGGTAGAATAAGCCCTGATGAGGGCCAGAGGCCTCTTTACTGCGATATAAGCCTTAGTAATGCAAGCCCTCATCCACCTAGCTAGTGTGGCCATGGAGGCTTTTTTTATTTGCTTGTTTGGTTGCTCCGTAAAAGACAAACAACCTATTCAAAAGGTGGAACTCAGCAGTCCATCTAAGGAAAGTCCCAATGGCCCATTGCAAATTCAACATGTGCTACTGCCTCTTCGGTGTGAGAGAATGTTGAAGGCAGACAGGCAGAAGACAGATTTCCTGGTTTACATGGAAGGCCATGGAACCTTCAGGATTAAACTGATCCGAGCAGCACCTTGTCCATATGCATGACAAGGCACAGTTCTTTGTAGGACAAGGCCTGGAACTCGCCAAACCTCCTGGCTGAGCACACAGCAATTAAACATCTCATATGACAGAACGGCCAATGGACCCACAGAAGCAGTTCAAAAGGTAGAAGCATTTGTAACCAGATTCAGATCTCATGAGGAATCAGGGACCGTAACATAACTCTACTCTCGCTGACAACCCACAGAAAATGAAAAACCTCTTAGTCAAACACTAACGAGATATTCAAGGAGGCTGCAAAATCAGACACCTGACCTCACAGGGAGCGCAGCAACGTTTTTTTGTTTTGTTTTTTAACTCCTTCCTGTGGGAAAGCGAAATCTGCAGATCAGGGCTTTGAAAGGGCTGGATATTTTTATCCCTGATCAAGGTCAAAAGGTGGCCCACAACCACACGCGAGCATAAGCTGCCAGCATGGAAATATACCTGGTACCCATCAGGGTATCCACCACCTTCTTGGAGAAAAGTAGATTAGGAAACTTCTCCTTTTAGGAGCTAGACCTCAAGCTGTAGAAGCTCCACTCCTGTGACAGGGCATCCACTACTTCAGCCTGTGGACACTAGTAACAGCTGAAGAAACACTGAACTTGAGCATTGTGGCTAGAGGAGAACAGATGGATCTGAAGAGGACTGAACCTTTCACAGAAGGTAGAACACCTCCGGGTCAACATTCACTCCCTTGGATGAAAATTTTCGCAACTTCCGACTACACCAGACTTGAAACTGAGAGAGCAAGGCGGACCACCCTTATTTCCAGAACATTTATGAGTAGGAGCTGTCCCTTGAATAGAAAAGTGGTTCTGAAGTGCTCCCCAGCCCGACAGGCTGGCACAGGATGGCAGAATCCACTTTGGGGGACTTCCAAGGGGAACCCCTTGCTCAGATTCTCCAAAGTCACCCACCAATGCAAACTGCTTCAGGCGTGGTGACAGTTTGATCCTGGCAAGAAAAAAAACATCCAACATCAGAGCCTAGGCTGAGAGTAACTATGTGCAGGGGGCTGCATAAAAATGCAAGCCCAAGAACTAGTTCTATGGCCATCGACCCGAGGCCCTGAACCCACTGCAGGCATAGAAGTGAAGCCAACAATTAGCTCTTAAGTCACTAGACCTCTCTTTCTCAATAAGGCTTCCTTCCTAGCTGGCGGGAGGAGACCTTTTCCCTGGTCCATTTGAACACCACCCCTGTGGTCTCTGACAGCTCTAGAGAACTTTTATTCTCAAATCACCACCCAGCCTTAAGACTCCAACACCTACAAAGTCCTGGTAACTGACTTCCATGGTAATGGCTCAAACAGTGCTCAAAAGAGCAAATCATCCCTCCTGACAGAGCTGAGCTACCAGGGCTATGAGCACCTTTAAGAAGACCCTGGGGGTTAATGCCTGCCCAAAAGGGAGCACCCTGTATTGAAAAGGTTGTCCCAGGACTGAGAACCTAAGGAACCTCATAAGATTGTTGGGATGGGGATGTGAAAATACACATCCCTTCGATCTATGGAAGCCAGGAACTCCCCCGGCTGGACAGCTCAGAAGATCGAATGCAGGAATTCTATCTCGAACGTCATGATGCACAAGCTTATCTAGATGCATCAGATTCAGACGGGCCAAAGCCCTTCCGGACTTCTTGGGACCGATAAAGTAGATCCGAGTAGAATCCCCTGCCCTGCTCACTGGGAGAATTTGGCGAGATCACCCCGCTTGAGTGAGATGGTCGCAGGTCTCTCACACAGGTGCCTCTGCACAGCTGCCTTCAGAACTCAGGGTGTCAGGAAAGAAAAAATACTCACCGTACTAATTCTGTTTCTTCCAAGGGGTATTTTAGCATCAGTAACAATAGTAGTAAGCTGACCAGGTGGAACTGCCTCGGAGGTGGAGCCATGAATATTCATTAAAATAGAGTGGCCAATCACAATCAAGCAGGAAGGAGTGTCGAGTGCAAAAAGCCCAAAGGGCTTCAGAATTTGTTCGAAGATGAAAAGAGAACAATGACTAAAAGGACTGTGCCAACAGGCTTTAAAACCATAAAATAGCATAAACTATAAAAAGGACTATAATCAATCATAAACATGCTCTAAAAACAATCCAAAAAAACTGAACAAATCTGGCACAAAGATACAGAAGCACAGCCATCTTAATGTAGGAGCCTGGGGAAGCAAGGTGGGAGGTTACTGATGCTAAAGGACCCCTTGGAAGAAACAGAGGTACTATGGTAAATAATTTTTTCTTCTTCCCCCAAGAGTCCTTTAGCATCAATAACAGAACACTACAAAGCAGTACAGTTGGGAGGCAGGTACAGAACCTACTTAGGGAAGAGGCTCTGCAGAACTGCCCTGCCAAATCTGGCATCAGACCTTGACTGTACATCCAGGCAGTAATGCTTTATGAACGAGTGTACAGTCTTCCAGGTGACTGCTTTGCAGACCTCTAGCAAGGAGAAGTCCCTTGCAGCTGCCAAAGGCAGCAGTGCCCCTAGTAGGGTGGGCCCAGAGGCCTTGAGGGGGCTGTTTGCTAGCCTGGGCATAACGGAAATGAATACAGGGAACTATCCAGTGAGAGATAGTTCTCTTGGTGGCTGGTTTTCCCTTGCCCACATCACCATAGGTGAGGAAAAGCTGAGTAGAGGAGCCTCTGACCTGTGTGGTATGTTCCATGTAATAGGCTGTGAAACCTTCTTTCCCTTGGAGTGGACTTGTCATTGTCAGTGAAAAAACGGACAGTAGTGGACTGGTTAAAGCAGCACTCAGAGACCACCTTGGGAAGGAATTTACTATTTGTTATGAGCTATACTTTGTCCTTATGGAGGGCTGCGTAGTTAGGCTCAGTGCAGAGTGCTTGCAGTTCTGAAATCCTTCTTGCAGAAGTGGAATACCGTTTTTCAGGTAACATACTTAGTGTGGGCTGTAGCCAAGGGCGTGGGGGCTCCATGAGCTTAGCAATGCAAAGATTAAGGTCCCAAGGGAGGGCAGGTTCCCTAATGGGGGGCTGCAAAGGAAGGAGGCCCTTGAAAAACATTTTGAAAATGAGCCTAGAAATGACAGACTTTTCTTTCCCAGTGAAAAGGTAGGCTGAAATTGCAGCTAAGTGAAGCCTCAAGGCCTGATGACTGCAGATGAACTAAATAGTCCAAAAGGGAAAGGACAGAGACCTTCAGAGGTCTACTCTTGTTTCTTTGCACCAGATTATCAATTTAGCTGCACAGGCTTTCTTTGTGCTTGGCTTTTTAGCCATGCAAATAATTTCAGAACTTGTTCTGAATACTGTGTATCTGGGAGTTCTAGCTCCTCAAGAATCAAGTTTTGAGTGAAAGGATTCCAGGTCTGGATAATTCACCCCTACTTGTGGTAGGGTGAGGAGCCAGTGAGTCAGAGGAAGCCGAGTCAGCTTCTTGTGGGACATGGCCAACAGGAGAGGATACCAAGTTTGCCTTGGCCAGTCTGGAGCTATGAGGATTATGGTTGCAGGCTGATCCCTAAGCTTCAGTAGCACTCTGTGTAACGGGAAATGGAGGGAAGGCACACTGAGACTTCCCTGTCCAGTTCAAAACTACTGCATCTACTGGGAGAGTGCCCATTGCTGGGGGTCTGCAGCAGTACAGAAGAAGCTGGTAGTTGAGGTGGGATGCAAACAGGTCCACCTCTGGTGCGTCCCACCTCCTGAAGACTGGCAAGGGCTTGTCTGTTTAGAGTCCATTCGTTGTGACCTTGGCTGATATGGCGCAGAGCATCTGTCAGGGTATTGTCCTTACCTGGAATGTGTATGGCAGAGAGACTCACGTCCAGGGAATAGGCCAGGGACCAGATTCTCATGGCCTCTGTGCACAGAGCAGTAGACCTCGTGCCACCCTGCTTGTTTATGTAAAACATAGCAGGGGTGTTGTCTGTTCTGATCTGAACAGTGTGTCCTTTGACCCAAGGGGCGAAAGCTTTCAGTGCCAGGTATATAGTTGAGTTCCAGAAGATTTATGTGGCTTTTGGACTCCTTTAGTGTCCAAATGACACTAACTGAAGAGCTGTCCAGATGAGCCCCTCAACCTAGTGGTAAGGCATATGTGACAATGATTTTTGAGGGAGAGGATATCTGGAAGGGGATGCTCACTGAGAGGTTTTCCTCCTTCCTTCCACCAGTCAAGAACCTGAAGCAGTGTTTTTGTCACTGCTACTAGCTTGGACAGAGAATTTTTCTTTTGTGACCAGTGGGCTTGCAAATGATATAAAATGTCCCTCATTTGAAGCCTTACCTCTGGAACCACAGCTGTCACAGAAGCCATGTGGCCCAGGAGCTGTAGAAAATGTCTTGCTGGCCGAGCTGAAAAGATTTGCTGCAGTCAGGAAGTTTTGAATTCTGTCCTGAGGAAGAAAGACTATTGCTTGCTGAGTATTCAAGTCTGCTCCTATGAAGTTGAGGAGCTGAAAGGGTTCCAGATGGGATTTCTTTTTGTTGATTAGAAACCCCAGAGAGGACACAGTTCATCTTGTGTGGTTTAGAGCTTCTCTGACTCACTGAGGGGTCTTGCCCACTATGAGCGAGTCGCCCAGGTTTGAAAAGACTGAGATGCCCTGCTTTCTCAAGTGGGCTGCCACTACAGAGATGCATTTCATGAATACTCTGGGAGCAGAGGTGAGGGCATGGTAATGGCCTAAATGCAGCCTGAACCTCAGGAATGTTCTGTGAGTCTGCCTTATTGGTATGTGAAAATAGGCGTCCTTGAGATCTAAGGAGGCAAGCCAGTCTCCCTGCTGCAGAGTGTATTACCATTTGAAGGGTAATCATCTTGAATTTTGGTTCGAGTAGGTGCCTGTTCAGATACCAGAGATCTAGAACAGGTCGCCACTCACAGTTTTTCGATAATGTCAGGAAGTATCTGGAGTAGAGACCTTTTCCATGCTGCAAAAAGGGAACCCTCTCCACAACTCTGGCTGATAATAGCATCTTTACCTCCAGCTCCAAAAGGTATCTTTCTGTTGGTGACAAGGGTTTTGACAGAGCTGGACCCCAAAGTGCAGTAAAGTGCTTGAACTGTAGGGGTAGACCTTTTTTCCACTACCTCCAAGACCCACTCATCTGTGGTAATGTGGGTCCAAGCTTGGAGGTTGAGGGAAAGCCGGGGTAAGAGTGGTGGCAGCTCTCCTCTGACTCCTCCTGCCTCTTCCCCTGAAATAACCTCTCATTTGAGATTTAGATTTAGTAGTTGCCGTATTGGTCTTTGCAAGAATAGATACAGAAGCAAATGATTTGATACCTTTTAATGGACCAACATAGATGTAACAACAAGAACTAAAGTGCTCTAGCTTTTGGACCAACCAGTCCTCCTTCAGAAGCTCATGGCAGTTGTTTGACCCAGGGTTCCTCCTGGCTGAAGGCAGCATGGTACTGTTAAACTTCTCTGACATCATCTTCGTTTTTTTTTTTAAATATTTTAAACCAATGGGGATTTTTTTCTGTTTTTTTCGGCATTATCTAGCTGTTATAAGTATTGCATTTTCTATACAACTGCCATGAGCTTCTGAAGAAGGACTGGTTAGTCCGAAAGCTAGAGCACTCTGTTCTTGTTGTTACATCTATGTTGGTCCATTAAAAGGTATCAAATCATTTGCTTCTGTATCTCTCATTTGAGAGAAATCCAAAGGCATGGGCATAGAACAGAATGCCCTGGGGAAGTAGCCTCTGCCTCTATTACCCCTAGGTTGAGACTTGTGGGACAGAGAGGTTTTCTTCTTGGCTGCATTACTTTCATAGGTGGACTTGTACTCCTCCACCTTTTCCATGTATGCTTCAGTTTTGTCCCCAAGAAGGGAATTATTTTCACAGGGGAAATCCATAGCTTTGTACTGTCCTGTGATAAACTAGTTCGTAGCCAGGCAAAATGTCAGAGAGACAGCCCGAGCCATTACCCTTGTTGCTGCGTCAGTGTCTGCAGCCATGTGAAACTAGTATTTGGTGGCTTCCAGACCAGATTTCACTGTTTCAGCAATGTCCTGGACAGAACTCCAAAGAGCCTCCTGGTACTTAGAGTATGCCAAGTCAGAGGACAGGCGTAAAAGCACAGAGGCTGTGGTATAACATTTTTTTAGCCATAGGATCTAATTTTTGTGACTCCTTTTCAGGAAGCATAGAGGTGAGGGGGACCTTAGCCTTATCACAGGCTGTGGTCTGAACCACCACTTCACAGCTGGGATGAGTATAAAGAAAATCGGCCTCATTTTTAGCCAGAGGATATTTTCTATCCACTTTCTTGTCCACTCCTGACAGGGAAGTAGCGGCCTGCAGGAGCTTCATAGTGGATTTCTTGAAGGATTTGTATATATGAAGCACAATCTTTTTTGTAGGAAGAAGAACATATTTTTATAGTCTTCTTAGCTTCTTCTTCATCATCATCCTTGGTGGACTCCTTAGCAGGGAGGTCCAGGATGTCCACCACGTGCTGTAAGAAGGTCAGGAGGGAGGAAAGGTCCTCCTGACCATCTGGAGAGGTATCAAACCATGGGTCAGGCAAAATGTCCAGCTCCAGAGGCTGGTCCTCATTGTTATCTTCATTATTACTAACATCCCCCAGAACGTAGTAGCAGGATGTTCCAAAGGTTGGTACAGAGCTGCTAGGGTTAAACAGGAGTAGAGGGAGCAAAAAAAGTCCCCCATACTCTGTAAAGCTTGATATACATGCCATGCTTTTGCCACTTTTTCTACTGGGGGTAAATCTTTATTAGGGCCAGAGACCTCAGTGGGTGACTGACCCTCTTTATTCTTTTCTTTGTCTTTATGCTTCTTTTTGCCACTGGCATCTCCCCTTGCCTTGACATGAGAGGGGCAGTAGTATGCTAGTCTTTACATAGTTTTTGTTTTTGCGACCAACCCTTAACAACTGCCATGAGTTCACCTCAACTGGATGTTGAGGTGCTGGTTGCTATACCTCATACCATGCTGGTGACCCAGGTTCAAGAATGAGCCTGGGTGGTAAGGGGAGAGAGAGGATCGAGCGTCCGGAGGACTGCTCTCTTCTCCTGGGGAGAGGGAGACTTGTTGTCCCACTCGTTTACTGTCCTCTGGCAGTGCCTGGAGGGCAATACGAGTCAGGTAGCACGTTAAGACGTCCTCACGTCGGTAAGGGAGGAGGGGATTGAAGAAAAAAAAAAAAAAAAGAGGAAATGGAGCTTTGCAAGTTTCATGATGGCCCTGCACCTCTGAGGGCAGCACCTGGTGTCTGGATTGGGTCTCGGGGGAGGAGGCCAGCACCCTCCTCCCTGGCCCTGCTGCGGGGGAATTTCCAGGGGTTGGCAGAGCTGAGGCATGGGTGACTGGAGAGGGAGTTCCTCCATGAGAAGGACCACAGCCACCTGCCAATGCTCCCAGGAGGAAAACTAGGGAAAAAAAAAATGTTTTTTGCCAAACAGACTCAGTGGTCTGTTCACCATTTCCCTTTTTTTGGCAGGTCACCATTTTACCGTTTTATCAGACTTATTAATAGGAGAAGCATTATTAGAGGCCATCTCTTCAAGTCTTTTAGCCCTCTTTTTAATAGTTTTTGAGCAGAATTTAAAGCAAATTGAGCAAAAATGTTCTGGACCCAAGCACTGTGAAAACAGGTCGTGGCTATCTGCTTTAGCTAATATTTTGCCACACTTAATACAATTTTTAAAATCTGTGGGTACAGTCCTCTTTTTTGGCTTTTCTGACAATGTGTCAGAAAGCTGAAAAACATCGGTTCCCAAAATGGAAAAACTGTAAAATAACAAAACTCAGTAGAAATACATAAAAAAAAAAAAAAAAAAAAAAAAAAGTGGTTCCCAGTAAAATAAGGTAGCCTCTATTGAAAAGACCTTGAAACCGTCAAAATAGTCAAAATGCATTATATTTTCACCTCAAAAAAGTTAAAAAGAAGAGGAAAAAGGGGAAACTGGCATGGAACCACTAAAACCCCCTTAAAATGATAATAAAATGTAAAATACTTACAAATTCAGCACAAAAGTAAAGATTTTGGCACAAAAAGTTTGTTTCTCAAAAATGAGAAAGGGCACCTCTCAAAGGCAGTGTTTCAAAGTCAGTCGGAGAAAAAGTTCTGAAGCCCTGTGGGCCCTTTGCACTCAGCACTCCTTCCTGCTCGATTCTAATTGGCCACTCTATTTTAATGAATATTCATGGCTCCACTTCCGAGGCAGTTCAACCTGGTCAGCTTACTGCTATTGTTACTGATGCTAAAGGCCTCCTGCAGTGAGAATGCCCCTTTAGGGGGATATTTTTTCTTAATTCCATTGCATAACCCAAGGTCAGAATTTCCCAAACACAACCAAGATTATCTGGGCCAATCTTAAGTAAAATGAAAATGCCCAGTCTTCCACCAAAGGAAAGAAGTCAGAGATGGACCAGAGTACCTTCAGGGTGAGGTGCTCGCTTTTTCCCATAGAGTCTCTGTTCCTTCTTCAGGTGAGGACACCTCTGTTACTATTGGTCCAGTAACCTGAAGTGGTTCCATTTTATCCTGGATATCCTTCAAAACATCATCCAGGCCACAGCTGAATAACAAGTCTCCCTCAAGGGTAGAATGAACAAGCTTGGACTTTGAAGCCTGTTCAGTCACCCAAAGCCTGAGCCACACACCTCGCATAACCTACACAATGTGATAGATGGAGCAGGCAGAAATACATAAGTTTTCCATCACGGCATCCCCTAAGATGGAAGGCCAAGGATACCAGCTGCAAAATGCTTGCCCCCTCTGAATCCAGGGAAACAAAGCTGCCTGGGACTGTAACCCACAAGATTAAGGCTCTGGCATCAATAAAGGAGGCACAGAAGGTGTGCAGATTTGCACCATTAGAGCAAAGGCCCTCCTGCATGCAGCATCGACTTGCTGGTTGTGTGAATCCATTAAGACAAGGACTCGAACACAAACAGTGGTGTGCTTGATGGAATTTTCCATGGATAGCACCCGCTTGAGCTATAAGGACCTACACTCCTCAGCTATCAGGTAGAACAAGGACTTGCTGTCAAACAGGGAAGAGATACAAAAAAAAAAAAAAACCTCATCAGCTGCATCCACTTCCCTTCCTCTGCCAAGTAGACAAGTAGCATGTATGGTAACCTTCTTGGACGTGCTGCCTGTCTATGGCAAGGGTGATGCTAGGGTACTCCACACCATGGGATTCAATGAATTGTTGAAAACCTGGTGCGGAGCTCTGGGTTTTGGCTCCACTGGGGACTGGGGGGTCCACCTGGAGGAATACAGGCCTATACTGGCACGATGGTCTGCATCTGTCCAGGAAGGGAACCAGGATCCTAGGTGATGGGTTTAAATGCTTCATTGGCAAACATTTAAATTAACCATGGGGGAGGCACTGAAAAGGAGCAGGAAAATCCCAGCCTCCCCTACAAATCAGGGGAGTTAGCGAGGTAAACAAGGTAGAGAAGTCAACAGGGAGCAGAACAGGTTAAACAGAGAAAAAGGCAAAAGCAGTAAGGACAGGGATGGGGTTAAAAGGGGTAAGGCCATCAAAAAATGGAGGGCGATGAGTATCAATGTCCGTAGTCTGGGTAACAAGCTCCCTGAACTAGTGGCCTTGATGGAAGAAGGATGCCTGGATATCGTGGCAGTAACAGAAACATGGTACAGAGAGAACCATGACTGGGGTGTCAACATACCAGGGCATACAATCTACGGGAGGGACAGGGAGGGTAAAAGAGGAGTAGCAGCTCTTTATATAAGAAAGAGATCAAAGCAACAGAACTAAAGGGTAAACAGTGAGGACAGGAGGCACTGTGGGTCACCCTGGAGACAAGAAATGGCACCACAATCCGCATGGGGGTTGTACACAGACCCCCAACTCAGGGGGAAGCAATGGACAAGGAAATAGGGAGGCAGTATAGCGCAGTGGTTTAAGCCCCTGAGCTGCAGATCTGGTGACATCCAGCAGACCAGACCTGGATTTGAATCCGCAGCTTCCACTTGCATACTGTGTGACCCTGAGCAAGTCACTTAACATCCCTGTGCTCCCAGGTCGCACCTGTAAAAAAGCTTTCAGCTTAGTGTGCTACTCCTGGTTAAACTAAAAAAAAAAAAAAACAAACTAGAAGGCATCCTTAAAATGGCAGAAAAAGGGGAGATACTGTTGATGAGGGACCTGAATATGTCAAATGTCAACTGGAGCACCTTTGCTGCAGCCACATCCAAGAGCAGGATCATTCTTGATGCCCGACAGGGGGCATGCTTCAGACAGCTAGTGTTGGAACCCACTCGAGAGGGAGCAATCTTAGACCTGGTACTCTCAAACAGGGATGGAGAGAGGATCTCAGATTCAGAAGTGGGTAGCCATCTGGGAACAAGCGACCACCAAACAATGTGATTCACGATACACAGCCGTAGAGTCAAGCCATAGCAAGAGTACTGGACTTTAGGAGGGCCGACTTTGGGGAAAATGGGAGAGTGCCTCAGAAAAGCACTAGCAAACGGGCAAGGAGGAGGGGTGGATGAAAAAATGGGGAAAAATCAAAACAGCCATCACAGAGGCAACAGGTCTTTCCGTGAAGCAAATCAACAAAACAAAATGAAGGGAAAAAAAACACCTAGAGGACAGTAGGGCACAGGACCCAAGGCAGCATAGATTCACATCAGGAAGATCAAGTCAGACGAATCTAACTGCTTTCTTTTACTGGGTGACCAAAGTAGTAGACTAAAGAGGCGCTGTAGACATGGCCTACCTAGATTTTAGCAAGGCATTTGACACAGTCCCACACAAAAGATTAATAAACAAGTTAGCCAGCTAGGGACATGGGGTCAAAATTAGCACCGGCCTGCTAGCCAAATGCTGGTAGATTTTCTACTGGGCTAGTGAGATTTTCCTTTAACTAGCCCTATGGGCTTGTACTAAAGAAGGTAACATTTCAATAAGTGCACCAGATGAGCCAGTAAAAACGCTTGAGGGGCTAGTGGAGTTTCCCCAGTCACTAGCCCTGCTGGCTAATGGTTACAAAAAGTACAGTTATGTAAGAACTTACCGTAACAGTAGATCTTCGAGAGAGGCTCTTGCAGTAAGTAATTACATATAGGACTAAAGCCGGCAGGCGTCGGGACCCCACGGAAAAACTTCTAGCTAGCAGTCTCTGGAGGGGGACCGCCCCCACGTCAGGTGACCGGCATCAGGCAACGTCAGTATAAAGGAACGGTCCCCCACGCCCAGCGCCTTTCAGTTCTTTCCCTCCAAAGGCCAAAAAGGTAAGACGAGAAAGAAGCAGATATTTCCCTCCTTGGAAAAGGAGCTGAAAAAGCTAAGGGGGGTGGAGGGCGGGAAGGCATTACCTACTGCAAGAGCCTCTCTCGAAGATCTACTGTTACAGTAAGTTCTTACATAACTGTACTATCTTACTTTGAGAGGGCGCTTGCAGTAGGGAATTACATATTGGACTGAATCCCAAGCTGTCAGGAACAAAGAATAGCACTCAGGAGGAGGAAAACTACCAACCAATAGAACCTCCAGCAGTAAGGGTCTTAAGAGAGAAGACCATGCAGAACAGCCAACCTTAAGCCTGCTCTACAGTGAGAGGCAATGTCCAAACTGTAGTGTTTTGTGAAGGTATGGACAGAAGTTCAAGTTGCGGCTGCGCAGATACCTGCCGTTGACACATTCCTGAAACAAGCTGCAGAGGCAGCTACTCCTCTGGTGGAGTGACCTCTGACCTGACCCGGCAGGATCTTGTTGTACTTGTTGTAACAGAAAGTGATACAGTGAGCCAACCATTTGGATAGGCATTGCTTTGAAACAGCATTGCCCTCTTTTGTGAGCAAGAGAGACAAAAAGCTGATCAGATTTCCCGAGATTCTTAGTCCGAGTGGTGTGTATCTCAGTATTCTATGAACATCCAAAGTATGCAGGAGATACTCCCCTTGATTGGAGTGTTGCATAAAGAAAGCAGGTAGCTCAATGGATTGATTCAGCATAGATTCTGACACCACCTTAGGGAGAAACTTAGGGTTGGTGCGCAGAGCCATACGTTCCTTGTGGAAAATCAAGAAAGATTTTGCACATCAAGGCCTGAAGCTTGGAAATTCGACAATCTGAAGTAATTGCCACTAGGAAGAGAGTCCTCCAGGAAAGGAACTTCAAGTCTGCTGAAGCTGCCGGTTCAAAGGGAGGCAAAGTAAGTTTCTCGAAAACAAAGTTCAAATCCAAGGAGGAGCAAGAACGCGGATGGGGGGGTCTTAAATGGAGCACTCCTCTGAGGGAAGTCTTAGAGACTTCCAACTGCGCGAAAGACCCGTCTCCAAAAGAGCCATGGTAGGCAGAGATAGCCGCCATGTGGACCTTCAAAGAGGAATGACCGAGACCCAGGTCAAAGAGATGACACATATAGTCCAGGACTCTCTCGACAGGGCAAAAGAAAGGCTCAAAGTCCTTCGAAGAGGCACAAATCGAAAAACATTTCCACTTCATGGCATAAGTGGACATAGTGGACAGCTTTCTGGCCTCCGCCAGAATATCTGCGATGAGCGGAGAGACCCCAAACTGGGCTTGAGCTTGTCTGCAGGAGCCATGCATGCAAATGAAGGGATTTGAGACTTGGATGAGCCAGGGTCCCCTGATCCTGGGTCAGCAAATGCTGTGACAGAGGAAGAAGAAGCAGAGGTTCCTCTGAAAACTGTTGCTGAAGAGAGAACCAAAGTTGCCTGGGCCAGAATGGAGCGATGAGGATCATCCGGGCTCCTCCTGAACTAAGTTTGTGTAAGAACCTCGGAATTAAGGCAACTGGAGGGAAGGCATAGACGAATCTGTCCTTCCAGTCAAGAGACAGAGCGTCCCACCAGAAAATGCCTTGCCCTGGAGTGAGCGAGCATAAGGTAGGAAGTTTTGCATTCTGAATGGACACGAACAGGTCTACCTTAGGGGTTCCCTAGCACAAGAAGATATCGTCTGCTACCTCTTGATCCAGTTTCCATTCGTGCAGTTTGGCTGATGACCGACTGAGGTGATCCGCCACCGTCTTTTCGACTCCCGGAACATGAACTGCAGTCAGGTGAAGGTTGTGTTGAATAGCCCAACTCCAAACTCTCATAGCTTCCCTGCACAAAGGGTAGGAACGAGTTCCTCCCTGCTTGTTGATGTACCAGACTACATACATGTTGTCCGTCTGGATTGTCAGATGGCCGGGAACAACGCAAGAGTTAAGAGTCTGGAGAACGTACAAAACTGCCCTGAGCTTGAGCACACTTATATGAAAAGTCTGCTCGAGTCTGGACCAGGAGCCCAGAGTCCTGTAAGACCCCAGATGGACTCCCCAGCCCTCTCCCGAGGCATCTGTTGTCAATGTTTGGAAAGGGGGTTCGAAGCAAAAGGGAACTCCCCGGCAAAGGTTCTCTTGCACCATCCACCATTGCAAGTCCCGGACCATGGGATCGGAGACCAGAACTTCCTGGTCTAGGTCATCCAATGTCTGGTCCCACTGAGATCGAACCATCCAGTGAGAGATCTTCATATGAAGCCGAGCGTGAGGGACTGTCAGAATAGCAGCCGCTATGAGCCCGAGAAGGCAAAGGATTGACCTGGCACTGACCATTCTGCGACTGGACAACAGACTTACATGAGTCTAGAGGGTGTCCATCCTGTCCGGAGGCAGAAAGGCCTTGTCAATGGTCATGTCCAGGATCGCCCCTATGAACTGGAGTCTTTGGCAAGGGACCAGATGGGGCTTGACCTGGTTGATGGTGATACCCAGGCTGGTCAAAACCTGCAGGGTAAGGGAAACAGAGCGCAGAAGTTCCTTCCTGGAAGGGGCCACCAGGAGCCAATCGTCCAGATATGGGAATACCTGCACCCCCCTGAGTATGCAGGTGGGCGGCTACCACCAACACATTTGGTGAACACTCGAGGAGCTGAGGAAAGACCAAATGATAGGGCTTTGAATTGGTAGTGGTCCCCCCAGAACGAAAACCAAAGGAATTTGCTCTGGGAAGGGCGATGGGGATATGCAGGTAGGCATCCTGCATATCCAAAGCACACAGCCACTGTCCCTGCTGAAGGAGCGGCAGAAGGCTCTGCAGGGAGAGCATTCTGAAGCGCTTGTACTCCACGAACACATTCAGGGAGCTGAGGACTAAAATAGGCCTCATGTCTCCCATTTTCTTTGGGACTAGGAAGAAATGGGAATAGTAACCAGTCCCACAAAGGTGGGTCGGGACAGACTCTATTGCCGCCTTCAAGAGAAGGGAGGAAATTTCTTCTAGGACCAAAGGAAGATGTTCTGGGGAGTAAGAAAACTTGGAGGGTGGTTTTCTGGGTGGTTTCTGAAGAAACTCGATCGAGTGTCCTGCTGCTATCAGTTGGAGCACCCAAGCATCTGATATAATCCTCTCCCAACCCGGTAGATGGAAGGAGGACCTCCCTCCTACTGGTTCCTCTGGGGGATCCAGAGACTGTGGGAGAGGAAAGGAGTCAGGAGGTGTGAGGCAATGCTATGGCTGACGCTCCCACCGCTTTTTTGGGGGGGGGTTGGCAGCCGGAGGGGCCCCAACATTTGTTGGCCCGCTTGCCCGAGGTTTCGCTTTAGGCCGAGAACGTCTGAGAAAAGGGCAACACTGTCCCAGAGGAAGCCTGTACAAACAGTCAGCAGACTTGAGTGCAGTGCCTTTCTCTTGCCGGTCGGTGATGATGTCTTTGGCATCTCCAGTGAACAACACAGAACACCTGAAGGGCGCATCCTGAATAACAGATAGCACTTCAGGGACCAATCCTGATACCCGGAGCCAGGCATGATGCCGAAGACCTACGGCGAAAGCCGTGCTCCGACCTGCTGCGTCCACTGCATTGTATGTGGCACGGAGCATGTGCCAACTGGCTGAACGAGCAGACCGGACGAGATCAGCCACTTCTTGTTTGGTCTGAGATTCAGGAAGGGAGTCCAGTTTGGATTCCACCCGACTCAGGATAGTCTTCTGGTAGTCCCCCATATGCACGACATAGTCCAGGGCCCTTATCCCCAGTGCGGAAGAAGTGTATACCTTCTTCCCGTACTGGTCCAGAAGACGGTATTCCTTGTCTGGTGGAGACGAGACGAGATGTTTAAGATTCGCCGACCGGCTGTGAGCGGCACTAATCACGACCAAGTCAGTTATGGGGTGTGTATTCAAAGAATCCACACCCTCAGGAGCCTGGTAGAGCCAATCCGCCTTCCTCAGAAGGAGGGCTAATGCATACGGTTCTTTCCAAATAGTGGAAACAAGGTCGGCGTGAGGCTCAATCCAGGGTGGAATCAATGTCTGAGCAGTTTCGGGCAGATCCAAGTGGGTAGTGAGCTTCTTCTGCTGTGGATCTGGCTCCAGAGATTGCCACTGGTGAACCTCCTGGATTTTTCTCAGTAACTCCAGAAAGGAACAATCTTCCGGAGGAGACTTCGGAGGAGTCCTTGGCCTGCAACGGTCTGAAGTACATGGCTCGTCAGGATCAGAGCACCCCCCTTCCCCTCCAGAGTCTGAGTTCTCCAAAGAAGAGGAGGAGGAAGACTCCTCCCGTGGCGGGGGAGGAACGGAGCTCTTGGGCAAACCTCGGGGAAGCGTATCCTCCCCACCCCTGGCACCTGAGGGCTCAACCTCTAGAGTCGGGTAGGAGGGAGTCTCTTGTCTCCGGTGCAGGAGATCCTGTTCATGGTCTGGCACCAGCAGATGGCTCTCCACCTCCCAGGTGAGTTGAGCCTTGGCCTCAGCCCACCAGGCAGCTAGTCTCCTTCAAATCCACTAGTGACTGGGGGGGCGGTGGAGGAGGGGATATGGATATTGACGGTATCCGTAGGGCAAGTATCCATAACCCAATGGTGGGAAGCCCGGTGTCGGGTATACTGACGTCTGGTACTGCGGCGCAGGATACTGCGGTTCCGGGTAGGACGGCCCCGGATAAGACAGGGTCGGGTACCCGGGAACCAGGGGCTCTGCCGGAGCAGACGGCCCTGGGAGAGGCCCAGCAGGAGGGCCAGGTACAGGTGGCTCCGCGGGCGTCGGGCCCGGGCGTTGGAACGGTGTCCAGCAAAGGGATGTTGTCTGGCTTTGGATAGGCTGGTGTCCGAGGGTTCAGCATCAGGGGTTCCGGTCCTATGGGAGGGAGCCCTGACGACAGCGTATCCAAATCCTCTGTATCGCCTGCGGAAGGAGGAGGACTGAAATCCCCCGGGGTCTAGCAGAGGAGATGCTGAAACCTCGGTAAGCAGTGGCAAGCGCTGCGGCAAGCCTGGGACAGCGGACTTGTCCAGAATGTCTGACGTAGGCTCTTTCGCTGTGCGTTCAGACGGGCCAACGTCTGCCTTGCTGGCAGGATCCAGGCAGGCATTGGAGGAGCCGGCGTCCGACTTAGCAGATCCTGCGCCCGAAGGCCGCGTAGGGGAAGCGGCCATGGCGGGCGTTGGTGGGACCATGTGCCCCCCCCCCGCGAAGGGGCCGGCCTCTTACCAGCCTGTCCGAGCGGATGTCGGAGGCCTGGGCGTCCAGCTTACCAGACCCGCTCGACCCGGAGGGCCGCGTGGCAGCAGCCTGCCTGGAAGCTGTCGCCTCATTTTTACTGGAAGCACCCGAGGGGCCCAAGCACGAGCCTGACGGGAGGGACGACGTCTTCTTTTAAACTTCCAAGACGGCTGTCTGGGGTCAGTCCCGGGGGGGGGGACGTTACCTGAAGTATGGCGACTCCAATCGGAGTCGTGGTAGCTGTGGAGGTGGAGTTCCGGTGCTGCTGCTTTTTTTTACGGTGTCCCTCGGGCGAAGTGGAGGCCTGCCTAAGCTTCTTCAGCTCCTTCTCCATGGAGACCATTCTCTTCTTTAAAACATGTGCCTCCAGAGACTGCTGCCTCCGTTTACGGGTGGCGGCGTTGAATTGCTGGCACTTCTCCATGGGGTGTTCTGTGCCTAGGCAGAAGAGGCACAGGGAGTGACCGTCATATCACGGAGCTATGATCTGCAGTCGCGCTTGTTCTTATGCAAATCAGGGGGTGTAGGGGAAGACATACACAGCGTTTTTAAGAAGAAAATCGAAAAACCGGTGAAAAAACTTGGTAAACAAGACAGTCGATAGACTGACAAGCAGAGGAACTTAACCGCGAGGCACTTTCACAAGTTGATGCTGGGAAAGAACTGGAAGGCGGGCGTGGTGGGCCGCCCCTTTATATGGACATCGCCTGACACCAGTCACCTGACGTGGGGGCATTCCCCCGCTAGAGACTGCTAGCTACAAATTTTTCCGTGGGGTCCTGACGCTTGCCGGCTTCAGTCCTATATGCAATTACCTACTGCAAGAGCCCTCTCAAAGGAAGATATCTCATTTTGTTGCATTTATTGTTTACCATCCAGTCCTTGCCAATATATAAGATGGGCATAAAAAGAGAATACTCATTATTAAGACACAAGAGTTTCCACATGTCAGACAGACTAGCCCCACAGACTATAAAGGCTGGCTGTCTGGAATTAGTGCTATTACTGAAAATTTAATCACATGAAAACTAGTGCAGAGCGCTATGTGCGTTTATAAAAGGCACTGGTGGCAGTCTCAATAAACTGCCAGTTTTCCAGCTCAGTCACCCTATTGTTGCTGGCTCTCTGAAGCAGAAGAGGTTTGGCAGACTCAGAAGCACTGGAGCGAAATGTATAAATAAAAAAAAAAAAAAAGAAAAAAAACACATAGCCTGCAGCTTACTTAGCAAGAGACGTTCCTGCCTCTACTCTGCCTCACACCAGTTATGCAGCATTATGGAATTCTGCAGTATGTAGGTCCATAGTTGATTCAACTGGAAAACGGAGCCAAAAGAAAGCAAACCAAAGGGAGAGGATGGCTAGAAATGAGAGCCGTGCATTAAAAGCTATGGAGAAGGATGCACGCATAGTATAGGGGAGCGAATGGCATGCTCTAACTGTGGAAAGAGTGGACAGCAGCAGATTAATGAAGGTTACTGCTCGACTAGCAAGGGCCTTGTTAATCAAGCGGTGACCTTCATTAATCTGCCACTGTCCAACTGAGTCTAGAAATCGATGCGAAATCGAGCCCCATTCATTTCAATGGTGCTCACCCCCCACGCTCTCCCTGGTCACACGTCATTACGTGCTCGAGTGTGGGGGCATGTCACCATGACTGGGGCTCTGTAATTCAATCAGGCTGGATAGCGCAACAGAAAAATTATGAGTAAAATAACTAAATTATGGCCAGGAGATAAAAGTTACCACTTGGCTACAATGACTATTGTGGAGGACAGCTACCACAATATGCGAGTGGTGGCTGCCATTAACTATGTCGGAAAATCACTTTAAAAAAAGAGCAAACAGAAATAGTACTTCTTCAGGAAGCAAATCAATCTGAGGAGCATCTTGACTGTGCTGCTGTCCCCAACTCAGTGGCATAAAAAGGCAGAGGACTATATGGCTGTGAAATGTTCATATCCTCATTATTCTATGCTGGTGTCACAGCTGATCTGTGCCAGCAAAGTCTCCAGCAGGTGTGCATCTTACCCATTTGTTTTCAATTCCCAGCGACAATGTGGAGGGCTACAGAAAAAAATCTTGAAAATCTGTCACATAAAGTGGGGTCATCCACATTTCCTTAACAAATCTAAGACCGGAACCCTGGCCTGGGAATCACGTCCTCCATGGCAACTAGCTGCATGGCAGACCCCGCCACAGCAAACAGTCCTCGAGTACCCCAACCCGAGTATCCTTGATCACCTGCAGGTGCACAGCCTGGCACAACTGGTAGCTGTCCACATTACAAGCAATATCAGAATGGTAAATGCAGGCATCGTGGCCATCAGTGACAGACATGGTGAATCTGCAAACCACTGATGCTGGAGTCTGAATTAAAATACAAATGATTTTTGGGGATCACCTTTCCAGAATGAAAAGCAATTTAGTTTTTGGTGTTCATTTAATGTTGAATCTTTCTTTACCAAAAACCAGGAGCTGTAGGACTTCCACTCACTGAGTCTATCAAAATCACTTGAAGACTATGCACTTATGCCTTGAAACAAGCTCTAAACAATTTATAACAAAACTTTTTGCATATTAAGCCAGAAAGTAAGAATAGACATTACAAATTAAACATATTAACGTACCTTCTCCAATTTTGTGCTTAACTTTGAAAATCTTAGAAAGTTGTGGCACTGCTTCATAGAGACTTTCAATATCAGTTTTATCTTCTTCTGAAAGATAGAAAGAAAAAAAATGTTAAATCATACGCTTGCACATGAAACAATATCTCGGCCATCGTAATACTATTGTATAACTGCAGTCTCCCTCAGTGCCAAATGACTGCATTTATTCCAAACAAGGATGTCACACAGAGCTGTTGGCAAACAGGGTTAGGTTTGTGAAAGACAGAAGTGGCACTACACCAAGTTTAGGTGAATAGGGCATGGCAGCCATAAAACCATGTTATAATGTGACATAGATCCCTGCAGAAAGAGTTATTCACCTTCTACTGCTTTTCTTCTAAGTGATGTATCACACTTGTGCATCTAGCCAGTCTCTTAGAGGTTCTCCAGAATGTTCTTAAGTTAAGAGAATGCTCATGCATTGTGCTGGTCTTGTACACCCTAACCAGAGGTCCAGATAATTATTATTATTTTTTTTTATTACATTTTCTGCCTCTTTTCCCCAGCCTGCCACCCCCGACCCACCCGGGGAGACAACTGACATCCCATTGCCTTCCACCCTACCCAGACGGACCACAGATCCCCATGGAGCCCCATTTTAACCCCCTGGGCAGGGATGAGGCGGGGACCAGATGCCCCGTATCTTACGTTTTGTCGGTCCTGGGTCCATCGGGCGGGTGGAGGCACATCGTGGGCCCGTCAGAGTTCCACATCTTCCCGGCGGTGGCAGGCTCATTTTACCGTTTTCACCCTCCCCGTACAGTGTGCAACTCCCCTGATGTCATGGCACTGAGTGCCGACGTCCACACTGTACCATGCCCAGCCATCCCTCAAAGGGGTTGCAGTACTCCGAGCCACTGCTCGGAGTCAGGCAAGTGTGTGGGCATCAGCCTGTTGCCTCCCCAGAGAAGGTGAGCTGTGGTAGGATGCTCAAGCCCATTTCCCCCCTGCCGACCCACCAGCGCCGGGTCCGTGCCGAACCGAGTGCCATGGCGTGGTGCAAGGTGTGGCGTCCAGCACCTCAACCCTCAGCGCCACCAGGCCGGCTGTCCAGATAATTTTTTAGGACTGGAAGTATTTACTGCTAGCTGCTTTTACCTGACAGTATTTTCTTCTACATGGTAGTAATATCACGGAATTACCTATCTCAGACCACCATCTCTAAAAAAGACTGCAGTTCCACTGGGTATCTGTAACTACTGATCCTCCTCCTCTGATACCAGCGAAGAGTCTTGAGATACTTTCCCACTGCTATGTAGTGCAGTGACCCTATTCTTAACATTTTATGTTGCAATTGCCCTTCTTCCCATCCAGTGCACAACTCAAACAGTCTCCTGCACGTAGGCAACTGACACCGGTATCGTTTTCTGACCCCACCTCTACTACCGACAGTCTGTTAATATGTGGATCAATGGCTAGTAGCACTGAATGCTGCTGCCAATGTTGTGCATATGTACCAACATATTGTAAATATACAGGGTGGGAAACAAATTCCTAAATTCAGAAAGTGGGAGCAGATCATGCAAACCTGGTAGTAAAATACTCCTTTACTCCCCTTATCTGTTCCTCTGGCCTTAACCCTTCATAAGCAAGATCTTTAACAGAAGACAATCACGGGAGAAAACACATACGGTAGTTGAAACAAGCATTTGTCAATGCCAGACGTTCGCCACTGGTATAGAAGCCCTGGAGTACTAGATGCGTTGTGGTACACTGTGTGGGTTATTTTATCACCAAAGTTAGGTGCCTGCGTTTGTAAATTTCATTGCAGGCTCATAACTTTGTTATATCTTAATATTTTTTTACCCCAAATTGTCAACATAGCCTTTTTATGACCCCACCTCATGAAAAATAATTGACTATGTTGAAAATATGGGGTGAAAAATATTAAAAATTACCAAAGTTACGAGCCTGCATTTGCAAAATTCAATGTAGGCTCATGACTTTGTTGTTTTTTAATATTTTTATGCCAAATTTTCAACATAACTTTCTTGTGACCCCACCTCATGAACAAGGGCACAAAAAATGTTGAACTCCTATACAAAAGGTGATTTCGCACAGGGACTTCAAAACCACCTTTCGGGATGTAAAAACACATTTTGGCCAGGATTTGAAAAATGACAGCTGTCACAATCATGAGGTGCAGTAAAGAAATGGCTATGATGAAAATTTGGGGTGAAAATATTGAAAATTACCAAGTTATGAGCCCATGTTCACAAAATTCCATGTAGGCTCATAACTTTGTTATTTAGTATTTTTACACCAAATTTTCAACATAGCCTTATGACCCCACCTCATGAACAAGGGCAGAGAAAATGTTCAACTCCTGGCCAAAAGGTGATTTCGTGTTGAGACCGTGAAATCACTTTGGGACAGATTCACCTAATGTCAGTGCAATTCTTCATGAGGTGGGACCCCAAAGGCATGTGGAAAATCTGGGGCAAAAATATGCAAAAGTGGCCAAGTTATGCAACTAAGTTCAAAATCCCACTGAAATACACTGAATTGAATACCCATTTCCCCAAGTTTGTGGTCCGGATTTAAAGAGTGAAGACTTGTCTGCGGGCCACAGAAGATTATGGCGCTGGACCCCTGATGAGTAAAATAAGGGCTTGGGGGGCTACTGATTGGGATGATTGGGTGGGGGAACAGTAACGGCCACAACGGATATCAATGGATGGTTTTCTTTTTACAGGGCTTAAAAAAGGCAAGGAAAGTTTTCTTTGGCTCTGTTCACACTGGGTTGTGTGAAACGTTTCTTGGCACCTGAACCGTGTCACAGTTGTGTCAGCATGGTTCCCGTTCACACGCAACACACTTTCAGAATCGTTTTAACGAACCATGTTCAAACCCTGATGAGACCTAGGCTTGAACACGGTTTTAAAAACATTTCAGAAAGTCAACCTGACTTGCCTGCAGCGGAGGTCAGTCATGATTCTTACGAAGCCACGTCCCCGTATTAAACCACTTACTAGTTAACCCGGTCCTGAGACAGTAGTGCAGATGCTGTAAAGCATTTTTAATAATGGTTTAGGACATGCTAGTGACAGTGCAGATGCTACAACAACACGGATGCTACAGCACGGTAATCTGTATTTAGAAACGTTTTAAAACCTAAGGAACCTCAACATCCGGCGAGTGGAGAGTCCTTTTTCCCTCATTCCGAAAGTTGACAAAGGTGGGTAGGCAGCATAATGACACAATTAAGATGGAACTCCAACACCACCTTAGGCAAAACAAGCATCTGTCAATGCCAAATGTTGTCGAGCTGGCACTGGCAGTGGCAGAGGTGGAGAGGCATAGCGCTGTGAGTTTGTTAATGTGTCCCAAAAGGTGATTTTGCTCAGCGAGTATGCCACTGTGCGGCAGAGCTGCGGAAATGCATTTTGGGCAGGTTGAGGAAAACAGCAGCTGGACTGCTGATAATGAGGTGTGCACAAATGCCAGTGGTGAAAATGTGGCATGAAAATATTGCAGATTAACCAAGTTACAAGGGTGCGTGGAAACTGCGCAATGCACGCTTGCAACAGAGTTACTGTCTGGCCTTCTGCCACCAAATTTTCAACATATGCATTTTAGGACCTCTGCTGATGAATAGTGTCACCGGCATTTCCTCAAAGTGTCCCGAGAAGTGATTTCGCACAGTGACCGTGCAATTCCGCACCGGACGTACGAAAACATATTTCAACCAGTTGTACTGTTCATAAAGAGGTATGGAAAAATGTCAGTGATGAACAGCTAGAGTGAAAGTATTACAAATTCACAAAGTCACGAGCGTGCGTGCAAACTGTGCAACACACGCTCGTGAAACACTCATTTTATTGACTTTCGTCCCTAAATTTTCAACATAGGCATTTTAGGACATCTGCTAATGAACAGTGTGTCTGCCATTTTCATAATGCGCCCCAAACACGGGCTTTCCACAGCAACCGCACCATTGTGCACCGGAAGTGCGAAAACATATTTTGACCAGGATGTGAAAAATGACAACTGTACTGTTCATTAGGAGGCGTAGAACAATGGCACTGTTGAAAATGTGGAGTGAAAATATTGTAAGTTTGCGAACTTACGAGCGTGCATGCAAACTGCACAATGCACGCTCGTAACACAGTCATTTTATGGAGTATTGTCAAATTTTCAACACAGGCATTTTAGGACCTCTTTCACTGTCATTTTCGTAATGTGTCCCAAACAGTGATTTCGCACAGCGACCGCGTTATTCTGTGCCGGAAGTGCGAAAACACGTTTCAACCAGGATGTGAAGAATGACAGCTGCACGGGTCACAAGAAGATGTGGTAAATGCCAATGTTGAGAATGTGGCATGAAAATATTGCAAATGCACTAACACAAGTGTCGTTCTTAGCGCTATTCGCGCTTATGGCAATAGTCATTTTTTGGATTTTTCCCACCAAACTTGCAACATGAGGCATTTGAGAGACCCTTTCATGAACAGTGGCACTGTCATTTCGTTACTCGGTCCCGAAAGGTGATTCCGTGCAGTGATTGCGAAATCACCTTTCGGGACTGAATAACGCCATGACAGTGCAAGAATTCATGAGAAGGGGGTCCCAAAAACCACATTTTGAAAACTTGGGGCCAAAATTCGCGAAAATGCCAGAGATGTGCATTAAAGTTGAAAAAACCCTATTCATTCCATTATACAGCTTACTGGCATTTCTTCAGTTCGCGGTCGGCTTTGAAGAGTGCAGACATGTTCCTGGTCCACCAAAGATGGTCACGAGGTAAGTATGGGGTGGGGGTGAGGGGAGGCAGGGTGCGCAGAGGGTGGGTGCTGGTGGGGAGGGGCATCGAGACTACAAGGGACCATTTTCATTTCAGGGGGAAAAAAAACATTGCGGGACAGTTTTTGGTTTTGCAGGGGATTTAGCATGCTGGGGTGGGCTCCTGTGCCACCCAACTGTTGGGGGTGTCTATATCAGACAGGGGACTGGGCACCCTCGTCGGCACACAACATGGGGGGATGAGGAAGTAATGCCGACAGAGGGATTGGGCACCCCCGAAGTCGGCAGTAGCTTGGCAGCCAACCATGCTCACAATGTCGGCGAGCACGTAGGGAGGGTCCGCTGTGTATGACAAGCTTTGCTCGGATTGCAGCGGACCTTTTCTTAGATGTGCTCGCCACATTATGTATGCATGGTGTGGCGCCGGCATGCAGGCTGACTGGGGAACGGGGACGACTCCACCGTGCGCTCCCCTGCATTCGCCCAGCAGCGACCCGCCTCCAAAGCTGCACTGTCCCACGATGTTGGCTGCACAAGCGCGCCAACATAAAAACTGGGGTGTGTGCAAAGCACCACCATAACTTTAAGATAAACAGTATCCGAACATACGAAACTTGCCAGCAGAAACAGGCTTTACAGTCTATCAAGTCTGCTCATATGTGCAGCTTGCACCTTGATACTGCAGCTGCCCCCCCACACACTCGCTTCCTGGAACTGCTCAGTGTTCTTTACCGAGCCCCCCTTCATGCCCTATCCCACGCCCTTTTTAAAGTCGCCACTGTCCTGCATATCACTAACCCCTCTGACAGCATGTTCCATTTAAACACAACCTCTCCATGAAATAATGCCTCTCATCTCCCTCCTGAACCTGCCTCCTCCAATCTTAGCCCATGCCCTGTCATGTCCCTTCCCTTCTCTGCTTAAACAGCCCCTCAGCACCAGATTTGTTGATCCCCTTCAAGTATTTAAAAGTCTCAGTCATGTCCCCCCACCCTATCTCTCCTCCAGGGTGAACAAACCCAAGTGACTCAACCTTTCCTAGTAGGTTCTGCCCTCCATCCCATGTATCATGTTCATCACCCTGCTCTACACCCCCTCGAGAAGCCCTACATCTTTCCTCAAGTTCTGATGCCAATATTGCATGCAGTACTCCAACTGCGGCCTGACCAAGGACCTGTAAAGGGGCAGGATCACCTCTTTGTGCCTGGGTGAGAATCCCAGTGTGATGCACCCCAGCATCTTATCAGTCCTAACCACCGCTCTCCTGCACTGAGCAATGTTACTCATGCTCCCCATTACTATGATCTCCATGTCCTTCTTCTCCTTATTGACCCTTAACTGCACCCTACCCAGCCAATATTCCCAGCTTTGGTTCCTTGCCCCAAAGTGCATCATTTTGCGCTTCTTTGCGCTAAATCCCAGTTGCCACCTCGCTGACCACTCCTCAAGCCTGGTGAGGTCACCTTGTAGCTTCTGCCACCCCTCTGTGTCATCCACTACAGCTCCCACGTTGGTGTCATCCGCAAACAGACTGATCCTGCTCTCAACACCGTGTGCTATATCCGATATGAACAGTCCAAACAATACCGTCCCCAACACGGAGCCTGCGGCACACCGCTGGTCACTGGCTTGGGAGAGGAGAATTCTCCCCCCACCACCACCCATTGCAGTCTATCCCCAAGCCAATTTCTGATGCAGCCAGCCATCTTAGCTCCCACCCCTACTTGTTCCAGCTTTGCCCCCAGTCACCCACGAGATACCAAGTCAAAGGCCTTGCTGAAATCCAAATATAGGACATCCACTGCATGGCCCTTGTCATCCAGTCGTAGTATTCTATCAGGCTGGTCTGGCATGATCTCCCTGAGATGAACCTGTGCTGCCGATCATCCTGGAGATCGCTTGACCTCCATGAAGGTTACCAGTCTCTTCTTCAAGATTGATTCCATTAGCTTACCCACTACTTAAGTGAGACTGACAGGTCTGTAGTTGCCCGGCTCATCCTTTGGAACACTTTTGTGGAAAGGCACCACATGAGCCAACCTCCAATCCTGCGGTACACATCCCGTATCCAAGGAGGTGTTGAACAGGTCAGTGAGCAGCCCAGCCAGCACCTCCGCCATCTCCCTCAACACCCTGGAGTGAATGCCATCCAGACCTGGTGCCTTATCCACCCTAAGTACCTTCAGACCTTCCAATACCCTATTTTCTTGAATCACTAAAGTCAGTCACCCCCATTCCCACCCCTCCAGTCCATGTGGCAGCTGACCTCCTACCTCTCCCTTGTGAACACAGAGCAGAAGTATTTATTCAGTACCTCTGCCTGTTCCCCTCCTTCTCCCCCTCCCCACCCTTCCTAACCTGAACCATCAGGTCCTTACAATTCCTTTTTCCCTCACATACTTAAAGAATTCCTTCTCCCCTGCCTTATGCCTGGGCCAGCCTCAATTCCCTGGTGGCTTGGCCACCTTACTAACTTGGTTACTTCTATGGCCCTCTTTGCATACAACTCCTTGCCCCCCAGTTCTCTTTTTTCGCCTATATGCAGCTCTCTTTGGCTCTCACCCCTTCAACACCCTCCTGGTCATCTAGCATGGCACCTTGGCCCTGGACTTCTTGCTCAGAGTCCTGGTGCACACTACAGTAGCCTCTCTCAGTCCAGATTTTATGATCTCCCACTTTTGGTGTGTGCCCATCTCTGACCTAATTCCCTCAAGGCTCCCCCTCAGTATTTCCCTCATCCTTCCAAAGTCCGCCCGTCTGAAGTCCACTACCTTTGCTGCTCACCCCACCACCTCCTTATTCATGCTTAGCCTGAACCGTATCGAAAGGTGGTCACTCCCGACTAGTAGATCCTCTACCCGTAGCTCCCGCACCATCTTCCCATTTGATAGTACCAGATCCGATATGTTTCCTAATCTGGTTGGTTCCCCAACCATCTGCACAAGATGGCCATCCTGGAATGCATCCAAAAGCACCTGCTCCCTGGTTCTAGAGGTGGCCTGGGTTCCCCAGTCCACCCCAGGTAGACTGAGGTCCCAGACAATCACCACACTCCTCCCGCTACACACCCATCGAATCTGATCTGCCAACTCCCTATTCATCTCCTCTCTCTGTGCTGGTGGCCTACACTACACCACCCCTAGCCTCAGTTTCCTACCCTTCAGGTCCAGGAACTGCATCCACATTGCCTCCGCTCTTCCCTCCTCCTCCTCCTCCCTTGTGCACTTGATCGCATCCTTTACATAAACTGCCACCCCTCCTCCCTTCCCCACTCCCCTGTCTTTTCTATACAGCTTATACCCAGGGATCATCAGATCCCAATCCTGGTGTTGGTTAGCCCACCCCTCTGTGATTGCTGCAACATCCACCTTCCCTACGCTTAAGACAGCCTGCAGCTCAGCTACTGTATTACCCACACTCCTCGCATTTAGGGAGACTATCCGCCACCCAGCCCCCACCTTCTCTTTTCCTCCCCCGCCTTATTCCCTCCCCTCAGCACCTCTCCTTACAAACCCTACTGTCTTGGTGGGGTTATACGGAGGATCTGTGACTAAAGCATGGATTTCAGATACTCTGTGCAGAGATAACAGCCACCAAAAATGTTGCTTTTCAAGTTAGGAACTTCAAGTCACAAGTCACATTCACCTTGAAGGGCTTGCAAGTGAGCATATCCAGCACAAGGTTGATATCCCATGGAGGCACCGGCTTCCTGATGGGAGACCTTGTGTACAGAACACCCTTGAGGAACCTCCTAAACAGCATTAGCTGTGCTAGATAGAGGGTACCAATGGGTCTGTGATATGCTGAAAAAGCACAAAGGCAGATCTTAACTGTGGAATACTGCAGATCAGAATCAGAAAGGTCCAGTACACCAGAACCTGTCAGGCAGACACCTAAAAGAGTTCACAAAGGTTTTGGAATACCAGACAGAAAATCTTTTCCACTTGGATGTGTAAGTTTTCCCAGTGGAAGGTTTACACACAGTCAAAACTATTTCAGGGACCCTCTGAAATAATTTGCACCTGTTCACTTCCATCTCTTCAGGAGCCAAGCCTGAGCAGAGATGAAGGGAGTGCAGGTTTGGATGGACCAGCTCACCCTGCGTCAATAACTCAGTCCTGAGTGACAGAGGTCTTGTTCACTAACTGAAAGTGTATTCAACAGAGGAAACCATATCTGCAAAGACCAGCGGTGGCCACTAGTATCATCTCACCCCAAGCACCTCCAGCGTTAGTAAAACTTTCTGGATGAGAAGGATTGGAGGGAGTGCATACAGAAACAGATTTTGCTATGGCAGTCTGGATGCATTGTGACAGAACACACCATGTCCTTGACTTCTGTAGCAGAATCGAGGCAGTTTAGTGTTGAGTGAGGATATAAAAAGGTCCACATCTGGGATGCTTCACTCATAGAATAGCGATCTCAACATCTGGCACGTCTAGTGAATACTCTTGAGGATCTGCCTCTGTTCGACTGAGCTCGTCTGTCAGCGTCTTGTGGATTCCTGGCAGATAAGACTGCTTGACGCAGGATCCACTGTTGCAAGGCAACATTCCCACTCTCTCTTTGCCTCCCTGCAGGGAGAGTGTGTGTGCTGCTCCTAGCTCGTTGATATAATACATGACAGACTTGTCTGTATGGAGGAGAACTGTTCGGCTAACCAAGTCAACTATGGCTTTCAGACTATACAGAAATGCTTGCATCTCCAGCACACTGATGTAGAGGTTAGTCTCGGATGGGACCCAGGCCCTGGCAGTGGGCTTCCCACCCCAACAAGGAGGCATCTGTAGTGAGAATCACAGCCAGCTCCAGTGGGGAGAAGGGTAAGCTCTGGAGGTTTTCCTTCAGAGACAACCATATCAGGGACCTCACCAGGGGTTTGGTCACCTGAATGAGGTAGTTTTTGAGGGTGTGATGCCTATGGCCATTGCACACCAAGCATCCACTGGGTCATCCTCGTGTGTAGCCATGAAGTGGGGTTGCACAGTCCTGCATTCCATGATGTAGCATGCCATCTGAAGGACTGTTCGTAGTCTGCTTTCTGGAAGAAAGGCCCAGACCTGGGTCATGTTCAGAACAGCTGCAATGAACAGCAAGTCCTCAGACAGCTCAAGCTGAGACCTTCCAGGTGTTCAGCAGGCAGGACTCTCATGGGCATCAGGAACTGAGAGACAGTGACCACTGCCTGCTTTATCTCTCATCTGGACAAGCTTGAGATTAGCCAGTCATCCAAACACCGAGAGCCCTGGAGTGTCAGCTTTCTGAAGTGGGCTAAAAGTACTGCAAAGTACTTTATAAAGACAAGTGGCACCAAGGAAAGCCCAAAGGGTAGAACTCTTGTAACCCCTGGTTGGTGCTATCCCAAGGGCTACTACCCCTCCCTGCTTGGCCAGTAGCAGGTTAAGGGGCCTAGGTACTGAAACAGGTGCCTCCACCCAGAGGTCAAGGTTGTTAGTGGTCAAGCTAACCTGGGCACAGCCCTCCGGGACACTGTAACCCCCCCCCTTTCCCTTCTAGTGGCCTAAACAATATACAGTAATCACGTTCACAATGACCCTTATTCACCATGCAATTATTCACACTGTTTGCACTTACCACCAGGGCTAGTTCCTCTAGCTCGACCCTGGGGACCACCTGTAAAACAAGGTTATGCACAGCAAATAGCAACAGTACAGTACTCTTGGCACAAACTGGAACCACAGTCAGGTTAAATGCAAAAAGAGTTAGATCTGATTTATTCAGGGGAGTTGAACAAGGGAGGGGCATAATTAGGTTGATTGGCTTAAAGGCTAAATCAGACAGTTATGCATGCACTTCAGAGTCCCTACACAGTCACACACTCTGGGTACCTAGATACGAAAAATGTGGGCTAGCCAGGACTGTTGCCCGAGGCAGGCCGGCATCGCAGCTGGTTGGGGCTCTGTGAGGGAAGAAAGCAGCATGCACAACACACACTATTTGTAATCCGGAGCCGGAGGGCTCAGTTCGTGAAGGAAAAGAGAACAACGCAATCAGATCACAACACTTTAGATTTAGTTGCTGTTGCAGGGAGCTACCCTGATGTTTACTCACAATACCCAATACAAGACACAGGCAGGACGAAATCGAGACTGCAGGTTGTTGAGCTGGAGTGCCAGGAGAAGCAGGACCCACATGAATCACCAAGGCATCATTCCTGTTCAAGGCATTGAGCAGGGGGCTGATCCCCAGGCAGGTCTCTCGTCGATGGCTTTCTCTGTGTAGCAAGTAGTCTGGCTGGGCCAGTGTGGCAAGGCCCAGACCAAATGGAGATGCAAACGGATTTAGTCCGTTGGAGCGGGATACAGCCTCCAGCAAGCGGAACACAGTTCAGCACACAGTGGGGAACCAAATCACGACCCACTAGCAGCACACAGCACATTTACATGCAAGAAATTCTACTGTACCAGACAGATTGCTATCCGGTCGCAATTACAGAGCGTCTGCACAAACCGGGAGTTCAAAGGTGGTTGGAAATCCTGACAGGCCGATCACATTCAGCAAATCTTCAGTCTTCTTCGGGTTAAAGCCTGGTCACAGTTCTGTGGCTTAAATCATCCTCACAATTCGGATTCAGTGCGAATAAACTTCAATTTCCCTCTCAGGGACAGCAGGCAGACAGGCGGGCCAAAACTCACCCCTTTCACACTTCTCCTGCGTGAATCTATGCAGGATTACTGCTCAACTATCTTGAGCTGTTACTTCTTTCACTCCCCAACTCAAACTGAAACTAGCTGCAAGCAGCCTGGGAATTTCCTTAGGATCCAAAAGGTTCGGTTGGCTGATTCTTCTGTCAGTCACAACAAGGGCTCCCACCTCCAGGTCTGTCTAGGCGCCAAAATGCAAAAACTACAATTCCTACAGAATTTTGCTCCCACAAAGCCCCTGGGGACAGGCTCCATTTTAGAGCCCCCAAAGGTACTGATTGGCCCATTTCAGCGGTCCAGGACCAAGACGATGGAAACAAACAGAAATGTCCATGCTGCAAAGAAGGCAGGTTAGAACAAACTGCAATATTATTAATACTCTAACAAATGATCAGCAAACAAGTACATCTTCTAACAGAGCTCCCTCTCAGATTAATTATGACTGCAATCCAGGCAGCTCTTAAAAAGACAGTACACAGAGGCTATACAGGTGGACTCTGGCAATACATTTAAACTGCTACAATGCAGGACACCAGCCTGGCAGTGAGCATGTAAGCAAGCTCAAGGAAGACTTTTCAGGAACCCACATTTGTAGGGGGGGTTACACTCTGAATTGGTAAATGTTGCCTCTGCACACAAAACCAAAAGGTATTTGTGGTGGTTGGGGTACATCAATATGTGCTAGTATTATCCTGTATATCCAGAGATGCTAGCTAGTCCTGGTGCTTTCAGTAGGGCAGTAAATAGCCCAGAGAAATCATTCTGAAAATTCTTGATCCATGAATTTGTTCAGATTTCGGCGCTCAAGAATGGGGCACACCCCCAATTTCTTCTGTACCAGGAAGTAATGGGAGAAGAAAGTACAGTTATGCAAGAACCTACTGTAAAAGCAGATCTTTGAGAAGAGCTTTTGCAGCAGGTAACAACTATTAGGACTATACCACCAGGCACTAGGACCCCATGGAAAAATTCTAGCTAGCAGTCTATGACAGGGGACTGTCCCTGATATCGGCCCCGGCCCTGACGTCACCAACGGTATAAAAGGGTGGTCCTCCGGTGCCACCTTAGTTTGCCCGCTGGAGACCCGACTAGCATAAAGGATAGGGAACCGAGGAGGTTCTAACATCCCCCAGAGAGAGAAAAAATGATTTAATCACTGGGGAAGGTGGGAGGGAAAGCCTACCTGCTGCAAGAGCTCTTCTCGAAGACCTACTGTTATGGTAAGTTCTTATGTAACTGTACTATCTCACTTCGAGAAAGAGCTCTTGCAGCAGGTAACAACCATTAGGACTGAATCCCAAGCAATACAAGGATATAATCCAGGTCAGACGGGCAGTGGTTACAGAAACAAAACTACCACTGCTCTTAAGATAGCAGTCCCTGGAGGACAGCAAAGCCAAAGCCCACCCTCCTTCTGGAAGCAATGTCCAAACTGTAGTGTTTAATAAAGGTATGGACAGAACTGGCAGCTGCATAGAGATCGGCTGCCGAGACACTTCATAGGGATGCAAAGGAAGTGGCAACATCCCTAGTGGACTGACCCTTAACCAGTCCCGGTGGCGCTGAGGGTTGAGGCACTGGACGCCACACCTCACACCACGCCAGCGACCCGGGTTCTGGAGCGAACTCGGGCCGCTGAGGGATGGCGGGGGGGAGAAAGGTTGGAGCGTCTGATGACAGCTCACCTTCTCCGGGGGGGGGGGTCTTCCTAGTAGGTAAGTGGCGACTCCTGGCAGAGGTTGGGGGCACGACAGCAAGCTGAGTCACTGGAGCGAAGGTCAGGGGCCAATCAGCTCTGGGGGCAGCTCCTTTGCGAAAGGAGGGAGGTGGGACACTGCAGGTGTCTGCGTGCACGCCTTGACATGTGGGCAAGCAGCGTCCCACAGGAAAAATCACTCTCCAGAGCTAGCTAGACCAAGCGCCGAGCCCAGTCCTGATATGCCGACTGCTGATGTCTCGGGGACCTGAAGAAGACATTAAGGTATAGGGGTGTTTCTCCCCACCCTGAACCCCGCCTGGGGGGTAATCTATGGTAGGATGAAGGGACCCAAGCAGCAGATAAGTCGGTGGCCGGGACAGGTTTCATTGGAGACTCCTGAAGGGGCGGCTCTGGCAGGGCCATAGGAGGGGAGAAAAAGAAATGTCAAAATAAAAAAAAATAAAAAAACAGTCCTGGTAAAGGTTTGCCATACTTTTGCTAGCAGAAAACTATACAACTGACCAATCATTTGGACAATGACTGCTTAGTCACTGGCACCCCAAACATTCTCTGGGTGAAAGACACAAACAATTGGCCTGTCTTCCTAGAAAAACGAGTGCGGTCTACGTAAAAATGAAGAACTATGTGAACATCCAGCATATGCAACAATTTTGAATACTCTGGGTAATAAACTGGGAGATGAATGTCCTCATTAAGAGTGAACTCGGACACCACCTTGGAGAGAAACTTAGGACTGGTACGCAGGGAAACCCTGTCCCTGTGGAAAATCAAATAAGACTCTTTACACATCAGAGCCTGAAGCTCGGAAATCCTCCGGGCTGAAGTAACAGCAACTAAAAACAACACTTTCCAAGACAGGAAGCGTAGCTCGCAACTTGCAGCTGGCTCAAAAGGAGGCAACTTATGTTTTTCTAACATGAACAGAAGGTCCCATGCGGGGATAGGGTCCCGCAGGGGTGGATTAATATGCATAATACCACATAGAAAGGTGCGGACGATTCCATTTGTGCCAGGGTCCTGCCATCCACTGATACATGATAGGCTGACAGTGCAGAAAGGTGTACTTTTATGGACAAATAGCTAAGTCCCGCATCAGACAGGGAAAGGAGATACTCCAGAACCGAATTCACCAGACAGGTGAACGGATCCAAGTGATGGGACAAAGCCCATAGGCAGAAACATTTCCATTTCTTGGCTTATGTGGCCCTGGTCAAGGGTTTTCTTGCAGTCACTAGGACCTCCGCTACCCTTGGGGACACCCCATACCTGTCCCTGACTAAGTCTGCAGGAGCCATGCATGCAGGTGCAGAAACTTGAGATTCGGGTGTAACAAGGTACCTCGCTCCTGGTAGTGCAAGTGAGGAGACGAGGTAGAGGAACTGGAGGTTCCATTGCTAATTGCTGGAGCAACGGGAACAAAATCTGTCGAGGCCAAAATGGCACTATGAGAATCATGCTGGCTCGTTCTGCTTGTAGCTTCAACAGCACTCTCTGAAGCAGCAGGAAGGGAGGGAAGGTGTAAAGGAACCTCCCTGTCCAAGAAAGGGACAATGCGTCTTGCCAAAAAACACCAGGCCCTGGATCTAGCGAGCAGAAACTGGCCAGTTTGGCGTTGAGTGGGGACGCAAAGGGATCCATTTCTGGAAGTCCCCATCTTTCCAAGAGGTCATCTACTATGTCCTGTAGTAGCTCCCATCTGGGAGTCTGAGACCGAGAGCAGCTTAGGCTGTCAGCTAGGGTGTTTTGTACTCCTGAAACTTGAACCGCTATGAGTTCCTGGTTGTGCTCCACTGCCCCGTACCACACTCTCATGGCTTCTCTACAAAGGGGATAAGAGTGTGTGCCCCCTTGCTTGTTGATGTAGCAAACCACCAGCATGTTAACTGTCTGGATCAGTAGGGGACCTGGAAGAAGGACCGTCTGGAACACCTGTAGGGTGTACAGAACAGCTCTCATCTCCAGCACACTGATGTGGAGGTTGCGTTCCAAAGGAGTCAACGTCCCTCTTGTCTAATGGTCTTTGAAATGTGCTCCATACCCTAGTCCCGAAGCATCCATTGTCAGGATCTGCTGAGGATTGGGATTTTGAAAGGGAGCCCCGGACTCTATCCGGAACAGGGTGAGTCACCACTCCAAAGACTGATGCACTGCCTTGGAGATCCAGACTGGTTGCTCGAGATCATCCAAACGCTGGTCCCACTGTACCCTGATATTCCACTGGAGAACCCTCATGTGTAGATGAGGCAAGGGTACTGTCACAATGGCGGCTGCCATATGGCCTAGCAGTTGTAGGACCATTCTGGCCGGAGTCGGATTTGTGGAAATGACCCTCCAAGCCAGCACACTAATTTGATCTGCCCTGTCTGAGGGGAGAAAGGCTCTCCCCTGGATGGTGTCCAAGATGGCCCCTATATATTGTAATCTCTGACTGGGCCAGGGAGATGACTTTAGGAAGATTCAAGGTGACCCCCAGGTGACGCAGCTATTCCCTTGTGGGAGCTGTCAGGGGCCAGTCATTGAGATAGGAGTAGACGTAATGTCCCTGCCTCCTGAGAGCAGCTGCCACTACCACAGGGCACTTGGTGAACACCCAAGATGCTGAAGAAAGACAGAATGGCAGCGCTCAGAACTGGTAGTGCTCTCCCTAGAAGGTAAAGCAGAGGTATTTCCTGTGGGACAGCAGGATTCTGATGTGCATGTAGGCGTCCTGCATGTCCAGGGAGCAGAGCGAGTCCCGTTAGTGAAGCATGGGCAGCAATCCCGGAAGTGTCACCATCCTGAACCTTTTGTATTTGATGAAACTGTTCAGCTGACTGAGATAAAGGATGAGACGAAGGTCCCGTCTTTTTTGGGACTAGGAAGAAGTGGGAGTAATACCCCCTTTCCTCTTTGACTTGGTGGAACTGCGTGGATTACCTTTTCGCTCAGGAGGGCTTGTATTTCTGCCCAGATGAGGCTTGCATGGGATGGGGAGCTGTGGATGAGGTGGGGATCAGTAGGTTGTCTAGAGGAATTTGAGTGAACTCCTGTGCGTAACCTTTTTCAATAATCTGAAGAACTTACTGATCTGCGGTGATACTGGACCAAGCTCTGAGGTAAAGGGAGGCTCGCCTTCCTACTGCCTCCCCTTGTAGCTCTGCCGGGGGGGGGGCAAGCAGGGAGTCATGCAGAGGTTGTTGGAGTGGGCAAGGAAGCTCTGATGTTTTTGGCATTCTTAGGACCCTGAAGACGGGGGGCGGTGCCTTTTATCTTGTAACTCCCTCTTTGCTGTTGCCATCTACCCTGCTGGCCTTAATGCCTGAGAAAGGAACGATGCCTGGATGTGGTTGGCTCCGAGTTACACATTTTGTGGACCTCAAAAATTGCTTTTCCTGAGTCCTACGAGCCAGTGATCATCTTTTCAGCTTCCTGGCCGAAAAGAACTGGTCCTTCGAAAGGGGCATCCAGGATGGCATCCTGCAAAACCTGGCAAAAGCCCAAGGCCCTCAACTAGGCGTAGCGCCATAGGCATATCCCCGTGGCAGGTACTCTAGCGGCAGTGTCTGCAGAGTCATATGGGCACCCGAGCACGCGCTTACCAACATCAGCACTGGACAGGAGAACTGCTAAGCTCTGTCTAATTAGCAGAGTCAGGTTGTGACCGAGCTAGGTCCAAGGCCCTATTCCAGAGAGACTTCTGATACATCACCATGTGTGCCAGAAAACCTAATGACCAGGACTGTACAAGTGGCCGAAGAGTACACTCTCCGGCCAAGATGGTCCAGTATCTTGGACTCCATATCTGTTGGTTGGGAGCTCATATGCTTCGGCTGTTGACTCCTCCCATGAGTGGCTGTAAGGATCACTGAATCCACTTTTGGGTTGCTCGCTCAAATGTGGCTCCCCGCTAGGGGTCCTATATAAGCAGCCAGCTTTCTTAGGAACTGCAGAGGTCGTGGAAGGGTGTTTCCAGGCTACTTTCAAAATGTCCTGGAAGGGCTCCACCAATGGTGGGATGACTGAAGGTTTCAGGTCAGTAGCCTCTAAGAATTTTGCCAGGCAGCGTCTCTAGGGGTCTAACTCTTCCGTCTCCCACTTGTCGTCAAGGCACAAGTCAGGAAGCGTGGGAAAACCAGCAGCAGTTGTAGAATTCACCCAAAATTAATTATTTACACAAGCAGTATCATAAAATAAACTTGTTCAGTATAACTATTTACAAAGGCAGCATAAAATAAAGTTATTTCAGGCTCTGTGTCCCTTGTTCTCCTAATTATCATTCTTGCAGTTGCAGCTTAGCTCTTTTGTAAGTCTCTTCAATCCCCATTCTTAGCAAACATTCCGTCCTAGTAAATATTCTGTCCTTGTAAGTTTCAGGAGCTGCTAGAACAGAGAGTGTGCTTTCGGAGGCCCCTTCTGCAGCTTTTGGAAAAGGCTGGAAGATTTGCACTCAAGCAACCTCTGGAGTTTACAATAGCTTTCTGCAATCATCTCCAAATACATATATATTTATATTTCAAACAGCAACATTATATATTTCCAAAACAAAAGTGATCCCATTATCAGTTACATTTCCATACAATGATCTGCACATATTTTTATATTAGTAGATATGCATGGGAGGGAAAACAGACAGCAAAAGAAAACTGAGACACAGTGAGAGGCAAAGAACTACAAGATTGTCGGGGTGATCAAATCCGAAGTCTCACAGGAAAATTGGGTTGTACAACCAGACAAAGAGGAGACAGAAAAGGAAAGATCCTTGCATTTAAACACTTTCTCCAAAACAACTGGGACAGGGTCCTATTCTACCCCATCACACTACTGATTAAAGAACTGAATGCGTCTCATCGCATCTAGGAAGGAGAGGTCGTACGGAAACTACCTTGGGGAATCCCTCTGTGGGTCCGGGGATGGAAGAGACAAACCGTCTTCAGATGAATCATGAGAGGAGAAGCCTCTGGTGAATTCCTCTGGAGGAAAAGTATACTCTTGCGTCTGTAAGAGAAAAGTACAGTTATGTAAGAACTTACCGTAACAGTAGATCTTCGAGAGAGGCTCTTGCAGTAGGTAATTACATATAGGACTGACGTCAGCAGGCGGCAGGACCCCACAAGAACAATTTCTAGCTAGCAGTCCCTGGCGAGACCGCCCACATCAGGTGACTGGTACTGTGACGACACGTATAAAGGGGCGGTCCCAGACGCCCTTCCAGTTCTTTTCCCCATACAGGCCCGAAGGCCCTGACGAGAGAGAAGCAGATATTTCCTTCAATGGAAAAGGAGCTGAAAAAGCCTAGGGGGATGGAAGGCAGGAAGGTATTACCTACTGCAAGAGCCTTTCTCGAAGATCAACTGTTACGGTAAGTTCTCACGTAACTGTACTATCTTACTTCGAGAGGGCTCCTGCAGTAGGTAATTACATATAGGACAGAATCCCAAGCAGTCTGGAACAAATGAAAGGCACTGGAGGAGGAACTACTCCAAGAAGTAGCAAAAACCTTGCAAACCTCAAGACAGGAGGCCTTGCAAGACCGCTAACCCGAAGCCTGCTCTACGGCGAGAGGCAATGTCCAAACTGTAATGTTTCGTAAAGGTATGGACGGAAGTCCAAGTGGCGGCAGCACAGATGTCTGCCGCAGACACATTCTCTGAAACAGGCCGCAGAAGCTGCTACTCCACGAGTGGAGTGACCTCTGACTTGACCTGGAAGGGTCTTGTTGTACTTGTCATAACAGAAAGTGATGCAATGAGCCAACCACTCTGACAGGCATTGTTTGGAAACAGCATTGCCTTCCCTTTTGTGAGCAAAAGAGACGAACAACTGATCAGTCTTTCTGAGATCCTTTGTCCTATCGGTGTAGTATCTCAGAATCCTGCTGAACATCCATGGTATGGAGCAAATATTCTCCTGGTTGGAGTACCGTGAAAAGGCAGGTAACTCAATAGACTGATTTAAGGTAGAACTCGCTACCACTTTCGGTAGAAACTTAGGTTCGGCGAAGAGCTACTTGCCTTGTGAAAAATCAGATAGGGATTTTACACAAGGGCCGGAGCTCGGAAATTCTTCGAGCAGAAGTAATGGCCACCAAGAAGAGCGTCTTCCACGACAGAAACTTCAAATCTGCGGAGGCCACAGGCTCGAAGGGAGGAAGGGTAAGTTTCTCGAGAACAAAGTTCAAATCCCAAGGGGGAGCAGGAGTCCGGACAGGGGGCCTGAGATGAAGGACCCCTCTGAGAAAAGTCTTGGATACCTCTAATTGGGCAAAGGCTTTATCAGAGAAAGGAACATGGTAGGTTGAAACAGCAGCCATGTGAACTTTCAAAGAGGAATGACTGAGACCCAGGTCGAAGAGGTGACATAAATAATCAAGCAGAACTGCCACAGGACAGGAGAAAGGCTCTACCTTCCTGCAGGCAGCCCAAATAGAAAATCTCTTCCATTTCATGGCGTAAGTAGACCTAGTGGAGGGTTTTCTAGCCTCCACCAGAATCTCAGCCACCTTTCGAGAGACGCCAAAGCAAGATTGGGCTAGGTCTGCAGGAGCCATGCATGAAGTTGTAGGGACTTGAGTCCCGGATGGACCAGGGTCCCCTGATCCTGGGTCAGCAATCCTCGAGATAAAGGAAGAGGAAGAGGAGGAACCTTTGAGTATTGTTGTAGAACAGAGAACCAGATTTGCCTGGGCCAGAAAGGAGCGATCAGAATCATTTTCGCTTCTTCCATTGCAAGTTTTGCAGTACACGAGGACCAGAGGAATTGGGGAAAAGCACAGCGAATCTGTCCTTCCAGTTTAGAGACACAGCCGCCCAGAAAGCGCCGCCTGGAGCGAGGAGCAAAAGGTGGGAAGTTTTGCGTTTTGGGAAGAGGCGAACAGGTCTACCTGTGGAGTCCCCCAAAGCTGGAAGATGTCGTCTAGAACCTTTTGGTCCAACTCCCACTCGTGTGGCAGAGCCGAGGAGCGACTTAGCTTGCCTGCCAGAGTATTGTCGACTCCTGGAACATGGATTGCCGTGAGGTGAAGGTTGTGAAACGTTGCCCAGTCCCAAACCCTCATTGCTTCCCTGCACAGCGGGTAGGATCGAGTCCCTCCCTGCTTGTTGATGTACCACACCATGCACATGTTGTCCGTTTGGACAGCTAGGTGACAGGGAAGGATGTATTGATGAAGGGCTTGGAGAGCATATAGTACTGCTCGTAGCTCGAGCACACTGATGTGGAGAGCTAGCTCCAATCTGGACCATAAACCCTGGGTTCGGTGAGGACCCAGATGGGCTCCCCAACCTTCGCCTGATGCGTCCGTGGTCAGAGTCTGGGAGGGGGGAGGATGACAGAAGGGGACCCCCCAAAACAGGTTCTCTCGAACCATCCACCATTGCAAGTCTCTTGTCATTGGCGAGGAGATCAGCACCAGATGATCTAGGTCGTCTACGAGTTGATCCCCCTGAGAGCGGAGAGTCCACTGAGAAATCCTCATGTGGAGTCGCGCGCGGGGAACCATCAAGATGGCGGCCGCCATAAGCCCCAAGAGACGGAGAACCGACCTCGCCGGAACCTTCCTGCGTTCTGACAGCAGGGAAATCTGTGACTGGAGGGAGGCCGCCCTGTCTGGAGGAAGGAAGGCCTTGCTCACTGTCATGTCGAGGATAGCCCCGATGAACTGAAGTCTCTGGGAGGGGTCCAGATGAGACTTGGAATGGTTGATGGTGATACCCAGGCAAGTGAAAACCTGCTGGGTGAGGGAGAGAAATTGCAGGAGCTCCTCCCTGGACGAGGCCGCCAGGAGCCAGTCGTCCAGGTAGGGAAACACCTGAACTCCCAAAGTATGCAGGTGGGCCGCTACCACCGCCAGGCATTTGGTAAAAACTCGGGGAGCCGAGGAAAGACCAAAGGAGTGCCCGGAATTGGTAATGGTTCCCCTGGAAAGCAAACCGGAGGTACCTGCGATGCAAGGGACGAATGGGGATGTGCAGACATGCATCCTGCATATCCAGCGCACAAAGCCATTGACCCGGCCGAAGAAGGGGCAGAAGGATTTGAAGGGAGAGCATCCTGAACTTTTTGTATTCCACGTAGAAGTTCAGGGAGCTGAGATCGAGAATGGGTCTGAGATCTCCCGTCGTCTTTGGTACCAGGAAGAAATAGGAATAGTAACCCGTCCCCTGAAGGTGAGGAGGAACGGGTTCTATGGCCTGCTTCGCAAGAAGGACAGATATTTCTTCCCTGACCAAAGGAAGATGGTCCCTTGCATAAGAGGACTTCAGAGGGGTGGCGTGGAGGTTTCTGTAGAAACTCTATGGAGTGCCCTCGCGATAATCTGAAGCACCCATGAATCCGTTGTTATCCTCTCCCAACCGGGAGAGGGAGGAGTCAGGTGGTGTGGGTCAGCTGGCTGCAGGGGCCCGGCGCTTGGTGGTCCGCCTTCCTTGGGGTTTCGCTTGAGGCCGGCTACATCTGCGAAAAGGACGGCGCTGAGGGGGATGGGGACAGTACATGGAATCCACAGATTTCACAGCCGTCCCCTTCTCCTGCAAATTGGTGATGATGTCCTTAACAGCACCACCGAAAAGCACTGAACCCTGAAAGGTGCTTCCTGGATTGCTGACTGCACCTCCGGGACCAAACCCGACACGCGGAGCCAGGCATGACGCTGAAGACTTACAGCGAATGCGAAGCTCCGCCCGGCAGTGTCCACTGCGTCGTAGGTCGTCCTCAGGATGTGACGACTGGCCGAATGAGCAGAACGGACTAGGTCAGCTAACTCCTGCTTGATTGGGAGTCAGGTAAGAAGTCAATCTTAGATTCCACCTGGGTAAGGATAGCCTTCTGGTAATCCCCCATATGTGCTACATAATTCAGGACCCGAATTCCCAGTGTGGAAGAAGCGTATATTTTTCTTCCGTACTGGTCCAGAAGGCAAGATTCCTTATCCGGGGGAGACAAGCTTAAATGTTTGGGGTGTGCCGACCGGCCGTGAGCGGCACTAATCACATCGACTCTGCACGGGGGTGAGAATCCCAAAAAATCTACACCCTCCGAGCCTGGTATAGCCTGTTGGACTTCAGAGAGGGCTAAAGCAGCGGTTGTTTCCAAATAGTGGAAACAAGGTGGGCGTGAGGCTCGATCCAGGGTGGCACTAGAGTAGGGGCGTAAGGGGCAGGTCCAGATGTTCGGCGAGTTTAACCCGCTGAGGATCTGGTTCCAGAGAACACCACTGATGTACTTCCTGGATCTTCCTGAGCAACTCCGTGAAGGAAGGAGACTTTGGAGGAGTCCTCGGCCGGGGCTTGGACGGAGAGCGAGGCTCTTCGTCTCTCTCTCGGAGCATCCATCGGAGGAATCCGAGAGGGAGGAAGAAGAAGAATTAGAAACAGAGTAAGACTCCCTGACCTGTCTAGGGGAGGAACGGGTTCCTTAGGGGGAATCCCTGGACATGTGTACTGCCCCTCTCTGGATACAGAGGGAAGAGCTTGGGAATCCGGAGGCGGAGAGGGAGTGCGCCATCTCTGGCGGACGTGAATAGAGGTGGCACCATTGCCGTGCATGGCTTTGACTTTGGGGTGCTGAGCCTGGCCTCAGCCCACCAGGAAGCCAGAGTCTCCTGAAGATCCACCAGGCCTGGGGGCGGTGGAGGAGGAAGGGATAATTATACAGATTATATCTGTGAATAGAGTATCCGTAACTTGACTGCGGAACACAGTTGCTGGTACTACTGGCGTCGGTGGAGCCAGCGTCGTACTGCGGCGCTGGATACTGCGGACCGGGTAAGCGCGCCTGATAGGACAGCGGATACCCGGTACCAGAGGAGCTGCGGAGCAGACGGCCCGTGGGAGCCCACGGGCAGGTCAACAGTGATAGGCCGATGGGGGGGTCGGGCCCGGAGGGGGGATATCCCCACCGGCGTCGGCAGGGCCGGTGTCAGAGCCGGCGGGTCCGGAGTTGGGGCCGGCATCAGATCCGGTTCTGTAGAAGGAGGGTCTGACGGCAGAAGAACATCCCCGACATCGCCCGGGGATGGAGGGGGAAAAGTCCCTGGGGTCAGGCTGGGGCGACTCGGGCTCCCCAGATGGCAGCGAAGTCTGCAGGGAACCTGGGACGACAGACGATGGAGGGTCTGTTGTAGGTTCCAATGCCCGGCGCACGTCGGAGAAGCCAACGTGCGACTTAGGGGCTGGATCCCGGCGGATGCCAGAGGAGCCGGCGTCCGGCTTATGGGGTCCCTCGTCGGTGGCGGGCCGAGGGTGGAAGCAGCCCAGTCCAAGGGGATGCGACGCGCACCGCCCCTAAGGATCGGGCTTCTATCGTCTTCTCCGGCAGACGCCGGAGGAGCCGACGTCCGACTTATGGGAGGTGCCAGCGCCCAGTAGGCCGCAAGCCTGCGGCGGGCCTGGGGCAGAAACCTTAGCCTGGAGAGGCGCCGCAGGCTCGAGTGAGCCCGATGGGCAGGCCAACGCCTCCTCCAAAACCTTGGAGGCTGCCGTCGGATGATCCCCCGGAAGGGACGTTAACTGAACCGGGACTCCAGCCGGAGTCGCAGACGAGGAGGCATTCTCCCTGTGCCCTTCTTTGTCCCGCTTCTTGTGGTGTCCTTCAGGAGAGGTTGACGCCTGCCTAAGCTTCTTCAACTCCTTCTCCATTGAAGACATCTTCTTTTTGAGCAGATGGGCTTCCAAGGACTGCTGACGTCGTCTGCGGGTAGCCGCGTTGAAGTGCAGGCAATGCGGACACTTGTCAACCGCGTGGTCAGGGCCTAGACAAAAAAGGCAGAGAGTGTCATTCCTTGTGAGGCAGTTGGGCGCCATTTGTTTAATTTTTATTTTGAAGGGACTATACACAGACGCTAACCTGACGATACGATATGAAAATACTGATAATTTTTGGTAAAAACCGACAAAAGAACAGGGCTGAGCACGAACTTTACCGTGAGGCACTGCACAAGATAATGGCGGGAAAGAACTGGAAGGTGGGCGTCCGGGACCGCCCCTTTATACCGACATCAGGGCGGTCCCTCGCCAAAGACTGCTAGCTAGAAATTTTTCCGTGGGGTCCTGCCGCCTGCCGACGTCAGTCCTATATGTAATTACCTACTGCAAGAGCCCTCTCGAAGTAAGATCTGGATGGGTGGCGATCGTGCCACTGTAGTGGAGTCAGAGGGCATTGAGGCTCGACGTCGGTCCGAAACACCGTCTGACGACAATTTGGAAGGGGAGCGTGGTTTCTTATGGCGCTTGTGTTCTGGACGTCTCTTGGTGTCGTCTGTCATCCTGTCCGACGACCCAGAGGCCATGGCCTTGTGGACGGCAGGCTCCGACCTGCCGCCTGTTGAAGAATGGGCCGATCCTGCTGGCTGAGACCCTAGAGCAAGCTTGTGGGGCCAGACAGCCAGGGGCCTGGGAAGGCCCTAGCCCAGAAGGCTCCCACCATACTTCTGAGTGGAGGCAGGGGGCTTCCTCAACACTAACCCCGGGAAAGCCAGGGAAACTGGAGGAGCAGAGTCTGAACTTGCCCCGGAGGCAGAACTTTTGGAAGCCTTGTGTGGAGACCTGGGACGGGATTCTGACCTGGACCTGTCCTTGTCCCAATGACGGTGCTTCCCACTCAATTTCTTCTCGCTGGAGGAGGAATCCTTGGTGGAGAAGGAAGACGAGCTGTGCCCTGAGTGGGTCTTCTGCATGGCAGCCACTTGTTCAAGGAGGTATGCTTTCAAAGTCTTCAGGCAGTGGATGAGAGTCCTCCTGTTGAAGCTGTGGCAATGCGGGCAGTCGTCTGGCTTACGGTCGGGGACTAGGCAAAGAAGGCAGGCCAAATGGCCGTCTTTTGCTGGGATCTGCTTGCCGCATGTGCACTTCAATTTCCACCACACTGTAGAAGAAGATGGCTGGGTAGACATCCACGACAAATTCGGTATTTCAATGAAAAGAAAAAAAACGATAACTGTGCAAAGAGCAAAAATGGCAGTTAGCTAGAAGCAGGAGGCGTCCATGGAGCAGATATGCACGGGTCGACGGTGGGGGGAAAAAAAACTGAGGTGGTGCCGGGGGACCATCCCTTTATACTGTTAATGACGTCGGGGGCGGTCCCCCGCCATGGACTGCTAGCTAGAATTCTTTTCCGTGGGGTCCTAGTGCCTGGCGGCATAGTCCTAATGGTTGTTACCTGCTGCAAGAGCTCTATCTCGAAGTGAGATTTAACAGTTACATATTTACTATAACAGATCTTAGAAAGAATCTCTCCTCAGGCCACACCTGTAGGACTATATGCTGTCAGGCACTAGGATCACATGGAAATTTTTCTATAGCAGTCTACTAGGGGACGCCCACAGCGTCAGACACAACATCCCTGAGGATACAAGCGTAAGCAGCTACTCCCTCCTCAGTTCCCCGCCACAGACCATACTCGCTAGGCCTCCCTCTTGGGGAAGAGAGGAGAGACATGAGGTGCCCAGCTGTCTAAAGAGGCTGAAGGAACAGGTGTTCAGTCCTGGAAAGACAGACAGGAGCGGGGAAACTCAGAAGCTAAGAGGAACAGAAGGTAGGTTGGCATGGCCTAATGAAAGAGATTCTCTCAAAGATCTGATGTTTTGGTAAGTATGTAACTGTTCTATCTTCAAGGATATCTCTTTCATCAGGCCACACCTGTAGGACAAGTCCCCAGCAGTAATGACAGACAGTCTGAGCAGCAGGAGGCCATAGGCCTAAAAAGAAGGCCTTGAAGCACTGCAAGGCCAAAGCTTGCACTTCTCCTAGAGGCAATGTCCAGACCGTAGTACTTTGTGAAAGTGTGGACAGTACTCCAAGTGGCAGCAGCACAGATCTCTGCCGCTGAGACATTTCTGAAACAGGCAAGCGAAATGGCCATGCCTCTGGTCGAGTGAGCAAGAACAACTCCAAGAAGATCCATGCCATACTTCCTGTAACAAAAAGTAATGCAGTTGGACAACTATTTTAATAAACACTGCTTAGAAATGAACAGTTACATAAGAACTTACCGTAACAGTAGATCTTTGAGGGAATCTCTTGTCATGAGGTCACACCTATGAAACTTACCTGTAAGGCACTAGGATCCCACAGAAGCTTTTCTGCAGTCTAGTAGGGGCCACCCATACCAACGGCAGGCTCCAATGTCACAGCCCTATTTAAGTGTGGGGGCCCCACTCCTTCCTCAGTTCTTTTCCTATCAAGAGGCCATAGGAGAGTTTTCCACAAGGGAACCGAGGAGAGAGAGGAGGTGCCAAGCTAGCAAAAAGGCTGGAGCAACAGAGAGAGAGAGAAAAAAAAAAAGGGAAAGGGGGATGGAGGGAGGGACAGCATGACCCGACGACAGAGATTCCCTCAAAGATCTACTGTTATGGTAAGTTCTTTACATAACTTTTCCATCTTCTTCAGGGATATCTCAGTCATCAGGTCACACCTATGGAATGAGTCCCAAGTAGTGCCAAATCGCAAGACAGTCTGAGTGGCAGGAGGCCTGAGGCCTAGGAAAGAAGGCTAAAACCTGCTCTACTTCTGGAGCCAATGTCCAGACTGTAGTGCTTGGTGAAAGTGTGGACAGTACTCCAAGTGGCAGCAGCGCACATTTCTGCAGCTAAATTCCTGAAACAGGCAACAGAAGTAGCCATGCCTCTGGCTGAATGGCCAGGAACCACACCAGAAAGTTCCTTACCACACCTCCTGTAACAAAAAAATACTACAGTTGGCCAACCGTTTGGGTAAGCACCGTTTAGACAATGGAGAAACCCTCTCTGCCAGGGGTGAAAGAAACAAAACAACTGAGAGGACTTAGTATGGTGTGTCTAGTACCTGAGAATTCTATGCACACCTGAAGTATGGAGTAATGCTTCCCCTGGATTGGCATGCTCTGGAAAATAAACAGGCAAGTGGATAGATTGATTCAGAGTAAATTCAGATACCACCTTAGGAAGAAACTTAGGACTTGTACACAAAGAGACTCCGTCTTGTAACATATTCAAATAAGGCTGCTCATATATGAGAGCCTGTAGCTCTGAAATTCTTCGAGCAGAAGTAATAGCAACTAAAAATAACACTTTCCACTACAGAAAGCAGAGCTCGCAAGATGCGGCTGGCTCAAAAGGAGGCAGGGTCAGCTTCTCGAACACAAAATTGAGGTCTCAAGCCAGGACCAAATTCAGGATAGAAGGCTTCAGGTGTAGAATGCCTTTCAGAAAAGTACGAGCCCACATCCAATTGGGTCACCGTACGGCCATCAATAGACACATTAACGGCTGAAATAGCAGACAGGTGCATCTTAATAGATGAATATTGAAATCCTGCATCCAAAAAGGACAGGATATACTCTAGAACTTGGCTGATCAGACAAGTGAAAGGGTTCAGGTGATGGGAAGCGGACTAAACAGCAAAGCATTTCCTCTTTATCAAGTAAGTGGCCCTGGAGGAAAGTTTCCTGGCAGCCACCAGGACCATCAGCCACCTTCTGAGATGCCCCAAAGCAAGAAATGACAATGTCCTCAGGAGCCATGCATGCAGATGGAGGGACTAGAGGTCCGTATAGAATAGGGCCCCCAAGCTTGTGTCAACAGGTCCCTGCAAAGGGGAATGGGAACTGGAGGTTCTACAGCCAATTGCTGCGGTAATGGAAACCATATCTGATGCAGTCAGAAAGGAGCCACTAGAATTAGGGTGGCACCTTCCATCTGCAGCGTGACGAGCACCCTCCAAATCAGAGGAAAGGGTGGGAAGGCATAAAGAAACCTCTCTTTACAGGAGAGGGGCAACGCATCTCGCCAGAAAACTCCAAGCCCAGGATCTAACGAGCAGAAACACGGCAGTTTTGGGGATGCAAAAAGGTCCAACTCTGGACAAACCCACCTGTCTAACAGGTCTTCAACGACCGAGGTCAGCAGTTCCCACTCGTGCATTCTGGACTGTGACCGGCTCAGGCTGCCCACCAAGGCATTTTGGGCACCTGGCACATGGACAGCTGATAGTTCTAGACCGTGATCTAGAGCCTAGTACCAGACCCTCATCACCTCCCAGCACAGGGGGTTGGAATGGGCCCCCCCTTGCTCGCTGATGTAACAGACGACATTGAGGTTGTCCGATGTACCAACAGTGGGCCTGGAGAGAGAGATGGTTCTGGAAAGCATACAGAATTGTCCTCATCTCTAGAACATTTATGTGGAGGCAGGTCTCCCACTGGGACCAGATCCCCTGGGCCTGATAAGGGCCTAGGTGCACTCCCCAACCCTGACCCAAAGCATCTGTGGTGAGGATTTGGTGAGGATAAGAAATGGACCCCTTTAAGAGATTGTCTGGGTTCATCCACCACTGAAGAACATTGTGTGCTGGGTATCAGCCAATTCAGATTGTCTGAGCGTAGATCCCACTGGACCCTGAAGGTCCAATGCAGGAGCTTCATGTGTAACCTGGCCAACAGGACCATCACAGTGGCCAAGGACATTAAACCTAGCAGCCTCAAGAACTCCCTGGCTGGGACATAACGGCACTGAGCCACTGCCTGGGCCTGAGCTATGAGGCAGTCCACTCTGTCCTGTGGTAGGAAGGCCTTGCCCTGAGTAGAGTCCAGAACCGCTCCGATGTACTGCAACCACTGGGACAGGGTCAGCAGGGACTTGGGCAAACTGACAGTGATGCCCAAGGACTAGAACAACTGTAGGGTGTGCTCTCGAGTCAGCAATAGAATGTCCCTGGACAGGGCTTTTAGTAACCAGCCGTCCAAATATGGGACCACATAAAGGCCTTCATACCAGAGGGCTGCTGCTACAGCTGCTGAGTGCTGGGTAAATACCCATGGTACACAGGATAAGCCAAAGGGCAACACCGTGAACTGGTAATGTTGCCCCAGAAAAGGAAAGTACAGTTACGCAAGAACTTACCGTAACAGTAGATCTTCAAGAGAGGCTCTTGCAGTAGGTAATTACATATAGGACTGGCGCTTGACGAACTGCAGGACCATGGAAAAAATTTCTAGCTAGCAGTCCCTGGCGAGGGACCGTCTCCACGTCAGGTGACCGGCGTCAGGAGATGCCGGTATAAAGGGGTGGTCCCGGACACCCGCCTTCCAATTCTTTCCCGCCACAGGCCAAAAGAGGCCGGACAAGAGAGAAGCGGATATTTCTCTCAATGGAAAAGGAGCTCAAAAAGCCTAGGGGGATGGAGGGCGGGAAGGTATTAACTACTGCAAGAGCCTCTCTCAAAGATCTACTGTTACGGTAAGTTCTTACGTAACTGTACTTTCTTACTTCGAGAGGGCTCTTGCAGTAGGTAATTACATACATGACTGAATCCCAAGCAGTCTGGAACAAAGAGAGGCACCGGGAGGAGGAAAACTACTCCAAAAGGTAGTTCTGGTTGTGCAAGTCTCAAGATAGGAGGCCTTGCAAAACAGCCAGCCCGAAGCCTGCTCTACAGCGAGAGGCAACATCCAAACTGTAGTGTTTAGTAAAGGTATGGACGGAAGTCCAGGTGGCAGCAGCGCAGATGTCTGCTGCAGACACATTCTTGAAACAAGCCGCTGAGGCAGCTACTCCTCTGGTGGAGCGACCTCTGACTTGACCCGGGAGGGTCTTGTATTTGTCATAACAGAAAGTGATGCAATGAGCCAACCACTTAGACAGGCATTGCTTGGAAACAGCATTGCCTTCCCTTTTGTGAGCAAAACAGACGAACAACTGATCAGTCTTTCTGAGATCCTTCATCCTGTTGGTGCAGTATCTCAGAATCCAGTGAACATCCATAGTATGGAGTAAATACTCCCCTTGATTACAGTACTGCGTAAAAAAGGCAGGTAACTCTATGGACTGATTTAGGGTAGACTCGGCTACTACTTCAGGAAGAAACTTAGGATTTGTGCGAAAAGCAACTCGTTCCTTGTGAAAAATCAAGTACGGGAATTTACACATCAGGACCTGGAGCTCGGAGATTCTCAGAGCCGCAGTAATGGCCACCAAGAAGAGAGTCTACCATGAAAGGAACTTCAAATCTGCAGAAGCTGCAGGTTCGAAGGGAGGGAGAGTAAGTTTCTCGAGAACAAAGTTCAAGTCCCAAGGGGGTGCAGAAGTACGGATGGGGGCCTCAGATGGAGAACCCCTCTGAGAAAGGTCTTGGAGACCTCCAGTTAAGCAAAAGCCTTGTCTGCGAAGGGAACATGATAGGCCGAAATGGCCGCCATGTGTACCTTCAGAGAGGAATGGCTGAGACCCAGGTCAAACAGATGACGTAGATACTCCAGCAGAAGCCCCGCTGAACAGGAGAAAGGTTCCACGTTCTTGGAAGCGGCCCAAATAGTGAATCTTTTCCACTACATGGCATAAGTAGATTTCGTGAAGGGTTTTCTGGCCTGCACTAAAATCTCCGCCACTTTGGGAGACACTCCAAAATGGGATTGGGCTAGGTCTGCAGGAGCCATGCATGCAGCTGAAGGAACTTGAGGCCTGGATGGACCAGGGTCCCCTGATCCTGGGTCAACAAACCTTGAGATAGAGGAAGAGGAAGAGGAGGAACCTCTGAATATTGTTGTAGAAGAGAGAACCAGATTTGCCTGGGCCAGAAAGGAGCGATCAGAATCATTTTTGCTCCTTCTGAAGCTAGTTTCTGCAAGACTCATGGGATAAGTGGAATGGGGGGAAAGGCATAGACGAATCTGTCCTTCCAGCCTAGAGACAGAGCGTCGCTCCAAAAACCGCCTCGCTCTGGAACGAGCGAGCAGAACATGGGAAGTTTTGCATTTAGGGGGGATGCAAACAGGTCGACCTGTGGTGTTCCCCAAAGTTGGAAGATATTGTCTAGGACCCCTTGATCTAGTTCCCACTCATGAGTCAGAGCAGAAGAGCGACTTAGCTTGTCTGCCAGGGTGTTGTCGACTCCCGGAACGTGAATTGCCGTGAGGTGAAGGTCGTGTTGTGTTGCCCAATCCCAAACCCTCACTGCCTCCCTGCAGAGAGGGTAGGACCGAGTCCCTCCCTGCTTGTTGATGTACCACACCACGCACATGTTGTCTGTCTGGACGGCTAGGTGGCCGGGAAGGATATATTGGTGAAGGGCTTGGAGAGCGTACAACACTGCCCGAAGCTCGAGCACATTGATGTGGAGAGCTTGTTCTAGCTTGGACCAGGAGCCCTGGGTCCGATGAGGTCCTAGATGGGCTCCCCAACCTTCGCCTGAGGCGTCTGTGGTCAGAGTCTGGGGAGGATGAAAGAAAGGAACTCCCCAAAACAGGTTCTCTCGAACCATCCACCATTGCAAGTCTCGCAGCATCGGTGAGGAGATCAGAACCGAGTGATCTAAGTCGTCCACTAGCTGATCCTATTGAGAGCGTACAGTCCACTGAGAGATCCTCATGTGGAGTCGAGCGCAAGGTACCGTTGAGAGCCCGAGAAGGCGAAGGATCGCCCTCGCAGCGACCATCCTGCAGTCAGACAACAGACTTATTTGGGTCTGAAGGGTGGACGCCCTGTCCGGAGGCAGGAAGGCCTTGCCCATGGTCGTATCAAGGATCGCCCAGATGAGACTTGGAATGGTTGATGGTAATACCCAGGCAGGCAAAAACCTGCTGGGTAAGGGAGAGGAAACGCAGGAGTTCCTCCCTGGACGAGGCCACCAGGAGCCAGTCGTCCAGGTACAGGAAAACCTGCACTCCCTTGGTACGCAGGTGGGCCGCCACCACTGCCAGGCATTTGGCAAATACTCGGGGGGCCGAGGATAGACCAAAAGGGAGTGCCTTGAACTGGTAGTGGTCCCCCTGGAACACAAAACAAAGTTATCTGCGATGAGATGGGCGAATGGGAATGTGCAGATAAGCATCCTGCATATCCAGAGCACAAAGCCATTGACCCTGCCGGAGGAGGGGCAGAAGGCTCTGCAAAAAGAGCATCCTGAACCTTTTGTACTCTACGTAAAAAGATTCAGGGAACTGAGATCCAAAATTGGTCTGAGATCTCCTGTCTTCTTTAGGTCCAGGAAGAAATGGGAATAGTAACCCGTCCCTTGCAGATGAAGGGGGACAGGCTCTATCGCTTGTTTCAGCAGAAGAGCCAAGATTTCCTCCTGGACCAAGAGAAGATGTTCCTGTGAATAGGACGACTTGGGTGACGAGGTGGTTTCTGAAGAAACTCTATCGAGTGCCCCTCTGCTATGAGCTGAAGCACCCAACAATCTGTGGTTATCCTCTCCCATCCCGGAAGGTGGAGGGAAAACCTCCCTCCTACCGGTTCCTCCGGGGAGTCCGGAGGCAGTGGGAGAGGAAAGGAGTCAGGTTTGTGGGCAGCGCCACAGCTGAAGCACCACTGCTTTTTGTGACGGGTTGGCGCGCGGGGCCCAGCGTTTTCGTGGCCTGCCTTCCCTGTGGTTTCGCCTTTGGCCGACTCAGTCTGCGAAAGGGACGGCGCTGCTGCTGATGGGCATGGTACATGGAATCAACTGACTTCAGAGCCGTCCCCTTCTCTTGCAAATCAGTGATGATGTCCTTGACATCACCCCTGAAAAGCACCGACCCCCGGAAGGGTGCTTCCTGGATAGCAGATTGCACCTCCGGGACCAAACCTGACACACTGAGCCAAGCATGACGCCGTAGGCCTACGGCGAAAGAAGAGCTCTGCCCCGCATTGTCCACTGCATCGTATGTCGCACGCAGCATGTGTCGACTGGCAGAACGAGCAGAACGGACCAGATCAGCCAATTCCTGCTCGACTTGGGAGTCAGGCAAGGAGTGTAGTTTGGCTTCCGCCTGAGTCAGGATGGCCTTCTGGTAGTCCCCCATATGGCCAACATAGTTCAGGGCCCTGATCCCCAGTGTGAAGGAAGCGTAAATCTTTCTCCCATACTGGTCCAGAAGGCGTGATTCCTTATCAGGAGGTGACGAGCTAAGATGCTTGGGGTTCGTCGACCGGCCATGAGCGGTGCTAATCATTACCAAGTCGGCACGAGGGTGAGAATCCAGGAAATCAGCACCCTCTGGAGCCTGATATAGCTGGTTTGACTTCCGAGGAAGTGGGGCTAAGGCTGACGGCTGTTTCCATATTGTGGTAACGAGGTCGGCGTGAGGCTCTATCCAGGGTGGCACCAAGGTAGGAGCTGTCACGGGCAGATCCAGATGTTCAGCGAGTTTCAGACGCAGAGGATCTGGTTCCAGGGAGTGCCACTGATGAACCTCCTGGATTTTCCTAAGCAACTCCGTAAAGGAAGGATCCTCCGGAGAAGTCCTTGGCCTGGGTTTCGACAGACAGCGAGGCTCGTCGTCTCTCTCTCTCGGAGCAACTGTCGGAAGAGTCCGAGGGTGAAGAGGAGAAAGACTCCCTTTCCCGACCCGTGGGAGGAACAGACCCCTTGGGAAGTCACCGGGGAAGCGTGTCCTGCCCTTCTCTGGATCCAGACGGAAGAACCCTGGAGTCCAGAGGTGGTGAAGGAGTGTGCCATCTTGGATGTTCGGGAACCTGGGACGGCACAGTCGCTGGAAGGCGGCACTCAGCCTCTTTGGTGAGCTGAGCCTTGGCCTCAGCCCACCAAGAGGCCAGAGTCTCCTGCAGGTCCACCGCTGGCCGCGAGGCAGTGGAGGAGGAGGCAGGATACTATCTAAGCACAAACCTTCTCTAATGAGGAGCTGCACGAGCTAACAGCGGAAAAGAACTGGAAGACGGCGTCCAGGACGGCCCCTTTATACGGACTTCTCCTGACGCCGGTCACCTGACATGGGGACGGTCCCTCGCCAGGGACTGCTAGCTAGAAATTTTTCCATGGGGTCCTGCCACCTGCCGGCATCAGTCCTATATGTAATTACCCACTGCAAGAGCCCTCTCAAATTAAGATCTGCAGGTACCACCTGTGAAGGGCGAGCAAACCATGATATGCAGACAGGCATCATGCATGTCAAGGGAGAATAGCCACTCACCCTGCCTGAGCAGAGGAGGAGGACATCAAGGTTACCATCTGCAACTTTCTGCACTGGATGAAAAGATTCAGCTCCTTGCGGTCTAGAATGGGCCTCAAGTCCCCAGTTCTTTTGGGAACCTGGAAGAACTGAGAGTAGAACCCTTTGTTCCTTTGCCACTTGGGCACTGGTTCTATGGCCCTTTTGCATAGCAAGGTGAACACCTCCTCCAGGAGCACCACTTTGTGGTCCAGAGTATAAGAGATGGGAACCAGTGGAACATATGGCAGCTGTTCCAGAAGTTCTAAAACATGACCTTGTTCGATTATCTGTAGGATCCAAGCATCTGTGGTGATGGTTCTCCATTGGGACAGATAAAGGGAGAACCAACTTCCGAACACCACCTCCTGACTTTGAACAGGAGGGAGGGGGTCTGGCAAGGAATCAGGTAGAGGCAAAAGAACCAGCTACTTCTCCTCCTCTCAAGTGCTCAAAGAGATCAGTGGTGGAGGAGAGGGCAGGCAAGGCAGAGCTGGCCCTGCATTTGCCTTGGAGCTTGGTTCCTGCGCCAGACTTGTAAGAGACCCTGAAAGGAGGACCTCAGTCTGCTCCTGGGCTGGGCATGATAAAGAGTGGACAGATCTAGTAGCCCTGCCAGATGCCTTCAGGTCATTAATATTATCCTGCACATCAGGACCAAAAGGTTTCGGACCCACAAAAGGGCCATTCAACACCTTTCATTTAATTCATGTATTTATTTATTGAAAAGTTTCACCAGGAAAGGCATACTGAACAAAAATTGCTCATTTCCTTTTGCTGGACATCAGTTGCGATGCCAGAGACTCTAAGCCGTGAGTGCCTTCTAAGGCAAATGCCAGTAGCAGTTGCCCTGGCAGAGGTATCAGCTGTATCACAGATGACTGAGGAGATGCTTACTGGCATCTTCCGAGGCCTAAAGAATTTTTGAGAAGCTCTTGTCTCTGGGAACCCTCAGAAAGGGCCTGAGCAGTAGCCTTGCCCTTCTTCCAGTGGGTATTCCGATGCTTAATCAAATGAGCCGTTGGCAATTCTAAGGCCCAATGTGGTGGAGACAAAAGTCCTCTTGCCCCAGAGATCAATCCTCTGAGATTCCCAGTCGGGAGAGGGAACTAAGGTGATTGAGCACCTTAAACCTGTCATAAGTGGCCTTGATTACCACGAAGCCTCTTTCCGGCTGGGCTGCATTAAAAGAAAAAGAAAAAAAAAACAGCCCCAAGGCACCTGGTAAAGCACTTCAGCCTTTCTGGGGATGGCAGGTACCAGGATTGGCCTATGCCAGGCAGCACTGGTAGCATCATGCGATGCTGGAAGCAGAGGAGGAATACCTTTGGGTGGAGATTCTGGGATCAAGAAATCCACCATTTTCCTCCTGGTGACATCCCTTTCCTCAGTCTGGAACCTCACAGTGGAGGAGAGCTGTTTCATAATGTTAAAGAACGCGGGGTCCTCTGTGGGGGACCTTGAGGTGTGTTTGACCAAGTCCTTGCTCCTGGAGGAGACAGTAGATCTGTCAGGGGAGTCAACCTCAATGTCCTCCTCCTCGAGGATGAGATCACGGTGATATTCCTTTTCTATGTCAGCCTGTTCTGCTGCAGGGACCAAAAGGCCTGAGAACTGACTGCTCTCTAGAGGGCACAGGGCAGACAAGTTGAACTGTTGTTGACACTGAAGTAGCACCAGACGGCGAGGAAGACAAAGGCCATGAAACAAACTGTTGTATGTCTGCACGAGAGCCAAGTTTATGGAAGTAAGAACAGCAATAAGGTCAGTGGCTCAGTAGGTAGCACACTCGCCTCTGAGGCCAGGAGATCAGAGGGCTGTGGGTTCAGTTCCCACATCTGGCACTTGGGTTAATATCCCAGTACTGACACATTAGTGCAGCATGAAAGGGGTGCTGCACTTCTGAGGTGCCATCTTTCGGATGAGACTAAACCGAGGTCCCATCTGCCTAGATTGGTGGTAGTTCAGGTGGATGTTAAAGATCCCATGGCACTTATCGAAAAGAGTAGGGGAAGTTTTTATTGAGCATCAACTGAACAGAAAAGAAAAACCAAAATGATACAGAGAAAAATATAAAAACACAAAATAATTAAGTTACAGGAAAATCAGAATCAGTTATCCAAAGTAATAGTGTCCATAATTCCAACAAAGAGTCAGACGGCAAATGCTCCGCCTCTGAAAAATATATGGCCTTCAAATCATGTTCGATCCTTCGAATAATGGTAAGAAGAGGCACATCCTGATTCTGTAAATTAAACAGACAACGAGCATTCCACACATGCCATTTGATTATTACAAAAATCAAATTTAACGTATTAATATTCCAATGAGACCAAGAGAGGGCGGAAAAACATACATCAAATTGTCATAAGTAATGAGAGCAAACAAGGGTTCACGCCATCTGGCAGCTAATAGAGTCCAAAAAGGAACAATAAATGTACATGAAAAAAAAAAAAAAAAAGGTGTGAAATAGTTTCTTCTTGTTGCTGACATTCAGGTCTAGAACAAAATCTGTCCTGTAGTGATTTGTGTTTATGGTTACATTTGACGTTGATACGTTCATGGCAGCTGAGCCAATGCAAGTCCCACATCTTTTGGGGAACCCCAGAATTACGAAGTAAAGTGAGCAAAGCAGGGAGATGTTGCGTAGGACATTTGGGAAAAACAACAATCTCCAAACATACACGGTCCACTAAATACTTATACAATGATTTTCTGGAGACAGTTATTAGCATATGGCTAGTAATCTGCCAGTGTTTCAAACGAAAAAATACTATCCCTAACATAAGCAGAAATCTGGGGGGAATTTGTCAAAACCGTCAATTTGTTAAGTTCCCATTTATGAAACCAAGGACCACAGGATTCAAGAAACCAAGGTTTCCAACCTCAATCTTGGTTAACCAGCACGGGTCTAATATTATGAAACAAGAAAAAACTAGTATTAAAAAAAAAAAAACAGGTTGGACCATAGCTAGGCCTCCATCCCGAATAGGGAGATAGGTGATCTGACGTTTAATGGGGTTCAGGCGGCTAAACCATAGGGCTTGAAAAAAAAGAGACTAAGCAATCTGGTTAAAAATTGCCGGGGAGGGGGGAAAATATAAACCAGAAAGAGAAAAAGGGGAAGCAAAAAGGTTTTAATCAAGTAAATCCTTTTTTTCTTACTCATCTGCCATGAATTCCAACGTGCAACCATAGTCTGAGCATAATCTAATTTGGGAGTCCAGTTAAGGACATCTAAAGGACCAGTACCGTATAAAATGCCCAAAATCCTAATAGCATCATCATAAAGTCTAACGTCAACAGAGGACTCATCTACAAAAGGGGAACCTAATCTACGGCCTACACATTTATCAAGATTAAGGGCCGCGCCAGAAACAGCCCCAAACTTGGAACAGTGCCATAATGCAGAACGCACGGAGGCAACATTAGCCACCATGAGACTCATATCGTCTGCATAGGCCAACATGGAAGATGGGGCTGAGGGAAGTGGCATAATTGTTGGGGTTGAATTAATAGAACGAAGTAAGGGATCCAAAAAAAGAAAACATATAAAAGTGGACTGAGGGGACAGCCCTGTCTAACCCTTCTGTGTAGAGGAAGCATAGGGCCCTTCCATCCATTGACCAGTGGGACAACAGTTGCAGACCGATATAGCAACCGGAGTATAGTCAGGGTATAATCAGGTACTTTATAATATCGAAGAGTAGACCATAAAAAAATCATGATGTACAGAATCAAAAGCCTGCCGTTGGTCCAGTGAGAATATGAAACCATGTAAAACATCAGAATTTCCACATTCAATCATTTCCTTAAGTAAAATTAGATGGTCCTGAATACATCTCCCAGAAACACTGCAAGATTGTGTGGTAGAAATCACATATATGGCCAATTTAGAAAGTCTGAGGGCCAAAATTTTGGTCAATATTTTAAAATCAGTATTTAAGAGGCATAAAGGTCTCCAATTGGAGAGCAATCTTCTATCCCTTTTTTTATGTAAGTAAAATAAACAACCCATGTTAAAGTCTAAAGGAAGATGTTCGCACTGTAGAATAGAATTATAAACTATAGCCAATTCAGAACTCGGGTCAGCAGAAAACAATTTATACAGCTCACTGGAGAGACCATCCAGGCCCGGTGTCACTCTTGGACGTAAAGACTTGATTACTGCTTCAATTTCATGTGCTTGTATCTCAGTATCTAACATATCTACAACAGAAGGTGGTACATCAGGAAGTTGTAAAAGGAAAATAGTCCATTATGGAAGCAGATTTGGGGGGGGGGCATGGGACCAAACAGTTTTGTGTATAACAGGTAACACGGTGCCTGATATCCAAAATATCAGTGAGGTCGGTGAAACTGTCAAACAGTGTAGTAAAGCTTTTACTCTCTACTGTTCGTCGAATAGAAGCATATGGACATACTGTGTCACGGGTACCAGAGGTCCCAAAATGCTGTTGATGCTGAACAGGAGTAGCCTTCAGAAGGTGATAATCCATCATGAGCTCCTTAAGAGTACTTATTTGGGTGGAAAAATCATGGCCAGTTTCATGAGATAAAATAAGTAATTTTTGAAGTCGTCGTCTGTTAGTGTGATAAAGGAAATACAATGAATCATGATGATGTTTACTAAAATTTTTAAACAAAGTTCAGAGTCCAGATTTTGTATCCCGCCACCAATCCCAGGGGGCATCATATAAAAAAAAAAAAAATACAGTCTTTCGATTATGAATATATTCAGTTAAGTGACTTAACAAACGTGAATCAGATAACAGGAAAGCATTCCGTTTCCAAATGCCAGGGCCAAAACGAGATGTCAAGGAAGGGCCTAAAGAAACAGATAATAAATTATGATCCGAAAATTCCGCAACTTGAATTACAGCATCAGAAAGTTGGAGGTGGGAAGAAATAAAAAAAAAATCAATACGGGTTGCAAGGGGGCCTTTGTGAAAAGTAGGAGTATGCCGACCCGTAAAAGATAAATATGCATCCTGTAAACCTGGGGAATGGAGCAATTGTTTCAGAAAATTCGTGTCACAAAACAACTTAGTAGTCTTTGAAGTAGAAGACATATCTTTAGTGGATAACCCACAATTGAAATCACCCCCCAAAATCACATGCATTGATGTGTATAAATAGGGTTGAATCAGTTTCAGTAGTTCAATTCTGTGGGATTTCAATTGAGGGGCATAACTATTAATAATCCAGAAAGGGACAGAAGAAATCAAAATATCCAACAACAGAAGCCGACCCGGGTAGACATCCAACAGTTTAACAACAGTAACATCAGGTATACTAAATAAAATACCCAAACCAGAACAAGAGTCCTGTCCGAAGGACCAAAAGAGCCAGAGGTCCAGGAACGAGTGGCCCTGGAAATTTCTGGAAGAGCATGAAACATACATCTTGCAAAAGATGAGACCAGCTGTCAAGCCAGATAAAGGAAAAAAACTGCATCTCTCTTAGCATGCTTCTTTATACAATTAACATTAACAGTATGCACTGAGAAAGCAGAGGACATGAAGCGGAAAGTGAAAACAAAAACACAAAAGTCACCTTAGCCTACCTTTCCTAGGGGTACCTTCCCTATGTTTCAGTTTTGCCTTATCTTTCCATTTTGAGAACCAATATTATCAATGGGTACTTCAGTGTCCGTAGTCACATCAGGGTGGGAGGAAAGAACAGAGATATCAGAGTCCGTGTTGTCCTGAGGGTGGCGTAAAACCTCAAATTTATTCATATGAGTCACAGTAGAGGATTTCAGGGCCTTAGAAGAGAGAAGTCCCCTTCTTAGATCCTCGTGTAACTCTAACAAAAGGTTCGGGGGGGGGGGTCCATGGAAGACCCAGAAATACTAGGCAAGACAGGAATAGGGACCTCTTCCGAGGTAGAAATAGCAAGATCAGAGGAAGGGAGAGGGAGAGCTGTAGTAAAGGTCTGTGGTTCCAAAACAGGAGCAGACCGTTCATGTAAAGAAGAGGTTCCAACAGCAGGTACAACAGGGTGAGGGAGGGTGCAGCGTTGAGGTCTAGAAAGAGTGTCAGATAAACGAGAACGTTGTGCGACAGTAATAATCAAACGTTGTTCTTCCCCATCAGCAAGAGTCGGGGAGTTGTGAGCTGCCCAAGTACAAGTCTGGAAAGTGTGCCCCAATTCGTCACAAAGGACGCAAAGAGGTTCATCCACACATTGGGAACCTGCATGGCCAAGGTTACCACAAACAGAGCATTTAATCTTGTCACAGACACTACTGATATGATTCTGAGAGCCACATCTGTAGCAAGCTTTAGGCTGGTCAGGGTAAAAAAGAACTCCCCTGTCTTTCCCAAGCATAAAGCTGTTCGGGAGATGCTGTATTCCAACCTCCGAAGTGCGAAGCATAACCCTCGCTCTCCACCCACCTGTCCAGATATTCTTAGAATCAAAGATAGCCTCTCGGTCAGAAAGGACAGTACATCTTTGCTTTAACCAGACAGTAATATCATTAAGACTGACACCTTCTTCATAAACAATATAGTAAGAGTTTTCTGAGTAGGTTTAGTTAAGGAATGGCATTAAACAGTGACCATAAAGGAGAGTTTTAAGCTCCTGATATTTTCTCCAAAACTTTTCTAAACCAGTGATAGCTTTAAAACTAATATCAAAATGAGACTCTGAAGAAACATGAATTAAGGCATGAATCTCAAAAGCAGCAAATTGCATAGAATCCTTCAAAAGAGTGCGACCTACAAAAAAAAAAAAAAAAAAAAAAAAAAAAAACAGTCAGGAAAGTCAGGTAAGCCCCCAAATAATGCAGCCGAACAGCGTTGTGTCTTTTAGCTTGATGTACAGGAGGTTGAAAGCATGCAGCATAAGTTTTAGGGGACGAAGCAGTAGAAGCAGCAGGAACTGGACGCGACTCAGGGTCCCGAAGAGTCCGTTGTTCTTGAGGCGTCGAGGAAGCAGGACCAAATTGCAAAGTCGGGTTCTGAGTCAGAAGAAGTTCAGTTGGCAAAGAAAGATCAAGAGAAGCAGCAGAGTCTTTCAAAACAGGAGAGGCCAGCAGTTTGTCAGGTGGCCTAGTACAGATCGGGGAAGAACCAGAACGCCAAGTCCCAACAGTAGGATCCTTCTCCCACCCAGCCGCTTCCAGGGCCGACTCAACAGACCAGTCCGTCGTGTGCAAGGCATCAGGGACAGCAGAAGCAGGCACCTGTACAGAAGAAATTTCTGGAGAAAGCTGAGCAAGAGGTGCAGTCAGTACAGGTGGCAGGGAGTGAGGAGGGTCCGTAGCAACAGGCAAAGAATGCGGAAGTGTCAGAATCAGTGAAGAGACAGTAAAACAATCTTTCCCAGATGATGAGTCAGTAGCAGCAGGTACAAAACCAGACTGAGGCTTAAGGGCTAACAAATGCTGTCCAGCAGTGAAATAACGCTGTTCCTCGATTTTAAATAACATATCTACATCCATAGAAACAGGAGAAGACTCACGTATATCCATAGTAGCAGGGCTAGAAGACGTTGTAAGCACAGTTTGAGGAATAAATGAAGGATCCACAGGCAAACACTGCACACAAGTATCCACAACAGCAGCAGGGGAAGTATCCAAAGGCACAGAAGAACCATATTCATTAGACTGCAGCACAATAGGCATAGAAGATGGGGTCTCTCTCAGAACAGAGACAGGGGAAGAGACCAGCTCCACTGCCTCCAACACCTCCATGTTCTCCACAGCATGTCCAGCGACAGCCATCTTGGTCCCGCATGAAAATGGGACCCCTCTGCTTACCGGAAGTAGAGTAGGGGAACTTCCCCGGTGTCCTGGCCAAAATTCCCTCATTCACTAAAAATACCACCAACAGCTTAATATGTATTATTCCCTCAGAGTGCTTTGTCTACAGGAGTACCACCCAAAAAAACATACGTACAACAGACTGTTGATTTAATAAAAGCTGTACGGGAAAACACAGAGTCAACTGCTCAGTCCAAGTCAATGGGAATTAAAAGTGGCTGCCTTAGACGTGGGTGGGAAGCAGATGAGAAATCTTCCAAATGGACTTGTGGAGGCCTATATGCTACCCTCATACAAAGGGAACCAGACAGAACCAATGCACAAATAAAACCTTTTCTCCTAGGAGTGCAAACACTCAGAGTTACTCTTGGGTGGATACAATGGATTCTGACATTCCTCATGAAGGAGCTGCTTTCTGACACTACTTTTCCTCCCCATGATGATTCCCAGAACTTTGGGAATGCTCCTCAAGCTTCTAAAGAGGCACAAGGCTCCTCAAACCAGGGGCGAGAAGGTGCTGGCAAAACTAGAAACAAAAACCTTCCTGGGGGTAGACAAAATAACCCCCGAAATACCTGAAAGAGACAGTGCAACCCAGTGGAGCAGACAGTTCAGGGGGTTCTAGACATAGAGGGCCTTTCATGATGCCTGATATTTTTGCTAATATGGGAGCGCCAGCAAAACGAAAAAAATGCTGTCTGTTTAAAATACAGGGGAGGCCTGGAAAAACAGCCTGATAAGGGTTATGTGGCCTGAAGGCATCACTGTAATTTCTAGCCACAGACATATGCCCTAATTCATACTTCAAGTGTCACACTGTTCGACGTGAGCTTTAAGAGCCAACAACTGTTGGAACACTTGAAATACATTTCACCAGGTTAAATCCTCTCCTTTACAGTCTCTGTTCATAGCCATACCCCTTACTAAACCCACAGTCAACTAAGTGTCTATTCTTTTTTTTAAATGAAGGAGTTAATATAATTGGACATTTTATTCTGGGTAAAACAAAACAAAAGGCCGATGTCCTGGACCATCTGATGCCCATACCAGACCCCGAGAACACTGGATTTTTTTTGGGGGATTAAGGCAAGGCTGCATATATCAGAACAAGGTGCTTGACACCTTCCTAGTAGCTTCTACATCCGGAGAGACAGGTGACACTATTAGTGGAGCAGTGGCTTTAATTTTTATCAAAAGGTAGTTTAAAGTTTTAAAAAATTGTTCTGAAAATGAGCTCCATAGACTTGTATGGGGCTCGTCCCCGTGCTCTCCCTGGTTCCACATTACAAAACGTAGGAACGCGGGGGGGCGGAACAGGCAGGCCAGGAAGTGGGAAGGGTTCGGCTGGCTGGCAGTTCGGCCAGAATTATGATCCCTTTCCAAACTGTATAAAGTGCATTAAAATCATTTTAGCACAGAGGGGTTATTGCCACCCCAGGGTAGCGGGCTATGAACCCCAAAACGTTAGAAAAAATATATCACACCTTTACTTTAAATTAACCACTGTAGCTTTGCTGTCCAATGTGCCACACAGCACTTAGAACTAGACTGGAATCTAGAGCTGTATGCCTTTTTAACTTACTGAAAATACTTGGCCCCAAGACACCAGATTTATTTTGGAACTCAAGTCATCTTTTAGGTACTTACTTGAAAGTTTAGAATATCCATCATGTTTTCTGAAATAATCCTCATCCCTTGATGGGCTCCGTGGAGATTCACATTCCTCTTGAATATTTTGTAACGGTGATTCCATCACTGGTAACAATCTAAAATTAAAAATAATAAAAACAAATGCTTAAATAAATCCAGGCTATACAGATGTCACATTTCTGAAAAGAAAAAAAACTAAAAGCACAGAACGCTTCTGCCCACTGCATACAATATATCCCCATGAAACAAAGTTAGGTAATTTTATTCTTTCATCTTGCTTTCTGCACTCTGAACCGACTACCTGCGTCTTCATGCTGGGGCCTAGCCCACTGCCCTCCCCACTATCAAACCCAGTGATGATTAATGCAGGCAAGCCCCGAATGTGCTAGCAACTGTTAGATAGAATAAATAATGCACTGTAAAAATGAAAATTACGTACCTACCGTAATTCCCGATCTTTCTGTGTATTTTCACCATTCATCACTTTTACGTAATGTGGCCGGAGGTCACGACCCCGTGGGAGCTTTTTTTTTGGGGGGGGATGGGCGGAGTCGATGCACCATCGGCGCTGCCCTCGAGATCAACGCACTGCTTGGCCCTTGCAGGTTGGCCGTTAGGTGTCATCGACCCCACCCTCCTGCCAGTTCTGAGTCGCCGTAAAGTAAGAAAATATTGGGAGGGAGGGACAAGGGAGTCCAAGGGACAGATAAAGGAAAGGATATACAAACTAAAAGGAGAAATAAACGACTGAGAGGACAGAAGAGAGCTGGAAATCTAAGGGGATTGGGAAGAAGCCCCAATCTCTGGAAGTAGAAGAGGAGGAAGGGAGGAAAGAAAGCTGCTGCTTGTTGTTTTCACAGGGTTCTTGTGGATTTTACTTGGTAGAATGTTAGTTCTTTTCTTTCTTACTTCTAAGGGGCTAGCAGGGTATTGTTTTGGGGGCTGCTGGTAGTTTGAAAACTAGTTTGGTGGCTGTAAGTGGGCTCATTTTGTGGATGTTTCACTGTGTAACAGGCTGCGCTGGTGGAGGCCTATTTCTTCTGATTTAAAACCTATTTGGTGGGATTTGCTTGGGGCTGGTTCTTTGGCTGCTGGACTTGGACGGGAGACACAGGGCTGATAACACTCTCTCTCGAGTCAGGTGTCTGCCCAAGACCCACCCTCCCCAGAATTCTGCTAATTTATAGGGGAACACCTGCCCTGCAATTTGAGGAAAGGCTGCAGGTGCAGCTCATGTAGTTCTAGCCACTGGGGGTTGGATTTAAAGGCTGGGAGAGAGGAGCTTAGGGAGTTGTTCATTTCCCTTATAAGTTTAATGTGTTGTACTGCACCTAGTAACAGGGTTACTGGTGTACAGTGGGACTGTCTCTAAGATTAGTGGGTGACCTGATTAGGCAGTAGGGTGTATCTTGGACTGGGGGGAACCTGGTGGCTCACCCAAGGAAACCTATTTGGAAGGGGATGGAACCACACGTCATTAGGGCCAGCATCTTTGGGAGGGTGGTGGGGTGCACAGGGTGTGGAGCAGCCATGATACTGGACTGGGCTTGGAAGTTGGTGGTTGCCCAGTGTGCTACCAGCTGGCACAGCTTAGGGAGGAGGTTGCGGGGATTAGGAGACAGCTGGGGGAAAGGGGGGGCAGCACGGTTGGGGAAGGGGGCTGGGGATCTCCCATGCGGTTGCACCAAGCACTGGGGGCCGGGGCATAGGGAAAGGAGTGCAGGAGAATACTCAGGGGTCACATAGGGACCCTGGCAGAGGGGGTCCAAAAGGACACTACCAAGGAAGCAGGCAGGTAACTGGGGACCCTCACAAAGGAGGGACGGAGGGACAACATTCTCAGGGAAGTAGGCAGATGGCCAGGGCTGGACAGAAGGAAGCAAGGCGGGGAGGTGGATCAGACCTTACACTCAGTAACTGCTTCAAATCTCTTCTGCTCGAGGATGAGGGGGTGATGTAGCCACGACAGGGGTGGTTAGAGACGGAAAGGGAGTGGGGGGCAGGAGGCAGGGGCCAGATAGCAGGAAGAACAGGGGGGACCTGGAATGCAGGAAAATGGGGGGAGCAGTGAATCAGAGCAGGAGGGGCAGGGGGAAGAGGGAGGAAAGCGCAAGGAGAAGGACCAGTTGGGAGGAAAGGTAAAGGAGAAGAACCAGAAGTACAAGGAGGATTCAGTAAAGGGAGCTGAGGGTTTCGGCCAGGGGAGCACGATGAGCAAAGAGGAACTAAATGGAGACAGGAAGGAAGGGAGGACGAGCCAGGCTAGTTTAGCAGATGGGGGAAAAGGACCAGTCGCGAGCAGTGAGGGGGGAATTTGCAAGGTACAGAAGGATACTCAGGAGGAGGAGAGGCATAGGATTGGAGGGAGGGGTGGCCATGGTAAATAAGGAGCGGGTGGCATGTGGCACCCAGATAGGAGGGAACAAGGACCGGCTGGGTGGAAGGGCGGTAGAAAAGATGAGGGACATGGAAGGGAAATGGAGGAAAGGAGTGGTCAGAGTGCTCCTGTTGGGGATTCTATGATCAGGGGTATCAAATGGGATAGGGAGGGAGAAGCCTGGCCAGTTAGAACAAGATGCTTCCCTGGACTAACGGTGCACAGGGCTAAGCACGAGGTATATCAGCTGGCAAAGGATTGTGGGGGTTCCCCGGACATACTGGTCCACCTGGGTACAAATGACAGAGGGAAATGGCGAGCTAGAGATACAGGCAAGATTCAGGGAGCTTGCCAGGGTCTGTCATGACATAGGATGCACTGTTTCCTTCTCAGAAATCCTGCCAGTGCCAAGGGCTAGTGGGGAACACAAAAGAAAGATTAGGGAGATAAACCAGTGGCTCAGGGAGTGGTGTGAGGCCAGAGGGTATGGGTTGATGGGGGATTGGGGGGAGACCTGGGAGGATAAGGAGCTGTATGCTAGAGATAGACTCCATCTCAATTTGGAGGAGGGAATCCTTAAGTTGAAAATAGAGGGGTTCATTGGTGAAAAGTGGGGTTTAAACTTGTGAAGGGGGAGGGATGGGAGAAAAGGCTGTCAGGGGTGCCGATAAAGGAGGACTCTGTCTCCACCCCTGGGGAGCTGGGATTGCGGAAAAGGCCAACTGGCAAAGTGCAGACCAGGGAAAACAGAATCCCCATGGGAACACGAGCAGGAAATGGAACTATAGGGAAAGGGTGGAAGGTAGTCCTGCTAAATGCCAGGAGCTTAGGCAATAAAATGCCTGAGCTCCAGGCGATGCTAACTGAGGAGCAGTGGATGCGCGTCACTGAGACTTGGGCCACTGCAGGACATGACTGGGACCTGAACCTGGAGGGTTACACTATGTTCAGGAAGGACAGGGGGGAGGGAAGGGGAGGAGGGGTAGCAATGATAGTCAAAAACTACATTGGCGACTTCCGGTGACGTAGCTGGCGGGAATGGCTGCTTAGTTTCCCGCACTGGTAACCAACATTAGCTTTCTGAGAGAATCCGACATCTATCGATCACATCCTATATCCAAAAGATCCAGATAAAGTGGCAAGAAGGGATCGAGACTGGTCCGCACGAAAAGAAGAGGTTCCCAAGTGCAAAAAATGGCTTTGACGAGTACAGCAAGCAGACAACCAGCAGGCCTCAGCCCGGCACCCTCACGCTCATCTGTGCTTTCTGCATCCGGAGCTGAAGATTCAGGCTCGGACTCTGGCTCAACAAATATGAGGGCAGAATCTAGGAAGATTATTAACTTGCTGCATAAAATTGATGCCAAAGTAACGGACATCCAAAAGGACTTTAAAAAAATTGGAGTCCAGAACTACGGCAGTCGAACAGCAGGTAGAGGGGCTGCAGGCTGAACATATGGCATTTGGTAGGTCCCTGGCATTTTTGTATGGAAGAGAGAAAGCGCTCTCAGCCAAAGCTGAAGATGCCGAGGCTCGCTCTAGACGCAACAATATTCGGGTTGTGGGGAATCCCAGAAGGAGCGGAGCAGGCAGATATTATCTCCTTCATGGATTGCTGGCTGAAAATGGAGTTACAGATCGAGGAAGAAACTCAATTAGAGATTGAGAGGGCGACAGAACCCTTGCCCCTAAGCCTAAGCAAGGGCCCTCAGAGCTATTTTAATTAAATTCCTCAGGTACACTACGAAGAAAAGGTCCTGGCGGCTGGGGTAAGAAAGACCTCAATTTCACGGAATAAAGGTGCATGTGGATCAGGATTTCCCACCTTGACCCAGCTACTGAGAAAAGTGCTTGGGGTCGTGAAACAACTTAGAGAGAAGGGCTTCAAGGCCCAACTGCGATACCCAGCCAGATTGTGGGTAGACCTACCGGAGGGGCAGAAAACATTCGATACACTCCTCCTGGCCAAGGACTTTCTGTGCTCAAACGATATCCAGATTCCAGATATGAAAGAAGAAATAGCCGAAAAGGAGATTGAGAGATTGCTATGGTCAACAGTGCCAGGATCAAAGAATAGTACTCGGGCTTACCAGAGAGCGGATACTGTTTTGCCTTTGCATGCGGACCTCGCCAGATGGATTACCAGAGAGAAACCTTCAAGATGAAGGGAGCGATCTTGGGTTAATTGACATTGTTCATATTTCAACCTGGTGTTGCTGGAGGTTATAATTTCTAATATCCCCATTATTTTTCAGAAATTAGCTCCCGGATCAGATGTTGAATACCTAAAGTTGTTTCACTTACCTGCCTATCTGGATCGCCAGATGACGTAATACGTGCAAGCTCTACTTATTATAAATTTAAAACCCCTTTTGGTGGGGGATAAGGAAGCTCGCTGGGCTTTTGGGAGAGGTAGGTCCCTTATGTTTATATTTAATTTTCCCTTTCGAGTCTTGGATCTGTTTTCCCACCCTGGCGTTTGATGGATCCTTCAGGTTCCCCCCCCAGAGGGGTCGAACATGGCGAGTCCGTATTATAGTTCGGCATTCTAATGGCTGGCCGAGGGGGCCCTTTTCTTTTGTCCCACTTGGGAAGACGGATATGGTTTTTAGTCAGACCATCTCGAGTCCGATAAAGTTTGAGTTCCCCTGTGGGACATAGGCCCTCCAGATTTCTCGGCTCGGTTCCCATTCTTCCAACAGGATCATCGCGGAATCGGAGTGCGCTTTCCTCCAAATCTGAGGAGAAATCTCCGAGTAGGCAGTTGAATTCTTCCTGAGATGGGTAAGGATGGGTTTGCTTAGGGAATTGCCAAAATACACTGACTCTCTTTATTTGAGTCATGAAGCAGGGTTGAAAGGTTTAAAGGCCAGAGGATATGGTCGTATTCCTCCCTTGGCTCCCTTCGTGGATAAAAGGAATTGCCAAAATACACTGACTCTCTTTATTTGAGTCATGAAGCAGGGCTGAAAGGTTTAAAGGCCAGAGGATATGGTCTATTCTCCCTTGGCTCCATTCGTGGATAAAAGGATGAAGGGAGATTGAGGGTCATATGGGATTCTTATGATTTGGGGTTTGGCCATTATACCACTGGGCACCACCCGATCAAAGGTTGGATTCTCCCTTCCCCCAACACCCACCAAATTTTGTTACAATGGATTCTCTTTCATGGAAAATACTACTTTTTCTTAAATATGTTGGTACCTTGAGGGTAAGCTGGATATCTCCCCTCCCGGAAAGATCCACACTTAAGATCCATTGAGGGCACAGGCAGGTAATACCCCAGGGCTCTGGGGTTATTTCGCTCCTTTTCACTCCTGACGGAGTGTTGTTCCTTGGCGTTTGGGTGATCTACACCCCTTTAATCCTTGCTGGGCACCTGTTAGGCTGTTGAAGAACGGCTTGATGGGGAGCCATGGCTAACAATAATAGTTCTGGCATAGACCTGTTGTCAATGCCATACCGCACTGGAGGCTTGCTGTTTACTTCCATGGCGGATACGAGATTTCTGGACCAAGTATTGGTCTAAAAGTTTTGTCTATTACTATGTTATCTTTCTTTCTTTCTTCTATCACTCACTCTCTTTTTATGTTTTGGGGAGGATGCCTCGGGACACTAATCAGTGTCACAAATATGTAACTAGAAATAGGATGCTTATAAATTATTATTATTGTAGATTAATAATATGTCTGATATGATAATATGCTCACTAAATGTTAAGGGCATTAATAATATCATTAAAAGAGCTAAGGTATTAACTGAATTTAAAAGAGAAAAATGTGATATTGCTTGCTTGCAAGAGACCAGGTTAACCAGGGGAGACCATATGAAACTGCGAAGGGATTGGGTGGGGTCGGTGTGTTCTGATGAGCACCCTCATTCTAAAAAAGGAGGAGTGGCCATATTATTCCACAGAGGTCTCCCATTCCAAATTCACTCAGTCAACAATTCGGGTACGGGTCATCAGTTGATTGTCACTGGGAATTACAAGGGCCAAACCTTGCATTTAGTCGGGGTCTACGCTCCTACCCCACCCTCCGAGAGTTCCTACGATCCCTATTTAATGCAGTTGCAAAGTTACCACCAAGACAAATTATTTGATGGGGGACTGAATTGTGTAGAAGATGTCAACTTGGTAGGAGCTCAACTAAAGCCCTAACTCTCAATCATGCTCCAAGTTGCTTCGAGTTTGTTTGCAGAGGCTGGCTAACAGACCCCGGACAATCTAATCCTCAGTTAAGAACTTTACCTTTACTCAGAGGCCTCAAAGATGTATTCTAGGCTGGACAGATTTTACACACACAGAAGCGATTTGCATACTTTTAAAGATATATCCATCCTCCCGATTACGATTTCAGATCATGCCATGGTTAAGGCCAAACTTCATTGGGGAATGTTGAAGGGAAGGGGTATCTGGAGGTTTGATCCTGGACTTCTTAATGATAAACAATATGTCGATTCTACTAAAAGAGTCATCCAGTGTTATTTAGCAGATAATACGGAGGCTCTCTCCAAACCTAAATATATTTGGGATGCTTTAAAGGCAGTGGTGAGGGGTCATACAATTTCCTATTCCTCCTATAAGTATAAGCAATATCAAGCCCGTGTTAGTGAGGTGCTCAAAGAAATTGCCACCCTCGAAACATTACATAAACGCACAGGATCTAAATCCACTCTTAAGAAACTATTAGAATCCAGGAATACTTATAATGATTTGTTGCAGAGACGGGTGGAAAATTCTCTTAGATATACAGGGCAACATTATTACGAGAGGGGAGAGAGGGCGGGTAAATTACTTGCTTTAAGGCTTCGGAAACAGGCTGTTGATAGATATGTAGCTAAGGTTAGTAGGGACCCCCGGAAATTTCCCTATAAGAGTCTCCCGGGAGAGATCGCCCAAGAATTTGCGGAATTTTATAAACAACTTTATTCAAATGATGAAACACAAGAACATAAGGAGAAAATCCAGAAATTTTTACGAGGGTTAGAAATGCCGGTCCTGTCGGAAACCCAGAGAAAGGCACTTGAGGCTCCCTTTACCGTGGAAGAGATTGGGGCGGCCATTAAAACCCTGCGATCCGACAAGACCCCTGGTCCAGATGGATTCACTTCGGAATTCTATAAAGGATTTTCGGACCTTTTAACCCCACTTCTTGCCAGAATCTGTAATGTGGCACAGGAACCGGAATCCCTGCCGGACTCATGGGGGGAGGCCCTGGTTTCAGTTTTACCCAAACCAGGTAAAGAGCACTCATCTTGTGCTGGATATAAACCCATTTCACTGCTTAACCAGGACGCCAAAATATTTACTAAAATAATCGATGTACGACTACAAAAAGTGGTCCCATTCCTGGTCCACCCAGACCAGACTGGGTTTATACCTGATAGACACATACAAGATAATATTAGGTTATTACTAAATGTGATTGCCTCCGCTCAACACCCACGAAATTTGTCACTTTCGGCTGTATTAGCACTGGATGCTGAAAAAGCGTTTGATCGCTTAAACTGGCAATATCTAGACTTAGTAATGGGAGGCTTTGGGTTTGGAGATAAATTTTGTAAATGGATTTCCAATTTATATTCCAGGCCTAGAGCCAGGGTCCGGGAGAATGGGATGATCTCCAACCAATTTGATATACAGAGGGGCACTAGGCAAGGTTGCCCCCTCTCCCCTCTCCTATTTGCCCTTAGTTTAGAACCTTTGGCCCTGTATATTAGGCAATCTGATCTTTTTACAGGCCTCCAGGTTAGGGGTGTGGAAGTCAAGATTTCATTATATGCAGATGATACTCTGTTATATGTTTCAGACCCATTAATAGCAATTCCCAGAATTCTTACCTTTCTTAAGGAGTTTGGATCTATTTCAGGTTATAAAATTAACCCAGATAAATCAGAGCTGTTCCTCTGGGGGCGTTTGGCCATCCTTTACCTGAGATACAACAAGTCAAGTGGTGTAGGTCTGGGTTTAGATACTTAGGGTGTGGATTCCTAGGGATTTTCAAACCCTATACTCTACAAATCACTTGAAAATACTCCAAGAGATTAGAGAGGACTGTAACAGATGGCGAGAGCTCCCCCTTTTCATTTTCCGGGAGAAGGGAAACAATACATATGAATATTCTTCCACGTTTACTGTTTATTTTGAGTGCCATCCACATAAGCCCCTGAGAAGCTTTTGGCAGGATTAAGATCCACTCTTTCCAAACTGTGGTTAGGAAAGAAGACAGGTAAGGTGGAGGACCATGGTGGCCCCTAGGCAGAACGGTGGCTTCGGATACCCAATATTCAGAAATATTCTGGGCCTCCCAGTTGCAGACCTTGGTAGCCCTGGACCGTGTTCCTCCACCAAAATGGGCCCAGATTGAGGAGGCCGATCTTCCGTGGAAAGGCCAGGACTTAATACATTTAGATTCCCTAGACTGAGATTGTTGAGTTTAGGAACCCCTTACAAGGGTTCTTCCTCAAGTTTGAGGATATACACCTTAAGCTGGATATCAGTTTAAAGCTTAACCAAATACAACCATATTAAGTTGTTTAGATTTTGGACCACGAATTGGGATCTGGTTTTCAACAATGGGCAAGGGTGGGCCTTTCCAGTTTAGGTCAACTCTTTGAGCAAAACTCAATTAAAACCTTTCAGCAATTAAGAATAGAATTCAGTTTACAACAAAAGGATTTTTTTCGATATCTTCAGTTAAGGCACTACATTCAAGCAAATGTACACGCGATTGAATTTAACACAGATTCCTTAAGCAATCCAGTGCGTTCAATCTTATCCTCCCTAATTAAATCCCCACATCAAAAAAGTATGATCTCTAAATTAGTAAAAGCGATGTACAATACAGAGGCAGACCCAGTACACAGCATCAAAGAGGTGTGGCATAGAGACTGCAATTATTGTTTCACTGAGACAGACTGGTCTCAAATTTGGAGAGCAGTAAAAACCACCACTTCATCCCTGTACTGGCAGGAATTTCGTTGGAAATTTATTATGAGATTTTTCAGGGTCCCGGTGGTAACTAAGCATTTCAGACTGCATTACTCTGACCGTTGTTGGAGAAATTGTCAGCAGGTTGGTACATATTTTCATATTTACTGGGAATGTGATATTGTGCAGGAATTCTGGAAGGAAATAAAAAAATGATTTGAGTTGATTTTTGAGACCAGCTTGCAGATCTCAAAAATACTGGTTGTCCAGGTTTGTGTCCTCCCTTTGTCATCAAGATCTTCCCGCCTATTATTTGGGATCCTAGTAATGGCAGCATATAAGTTCATCAACTCATGTGGTTGACTCCTGACAAGCCTACTTCTCCTCTTGGTTTAGAATTTGTACCAAGATTCTAGATATGGAGTATTTAACAGCCAAATTAAGATTCTCCATGGAGAAATTTAAGGATAAATGGTATCCTTTATGCAATCATGGCTCTCCGGAAAAGATACCTGTATTAGAAATTATAACAAGATATACATGATGCTGTCTTTTACCCTGGTTTAGAAAGGTGGATTGTGGGACAGTGTTGGGAGGCCCCATTACATTAAAGAGGCATCATATACATAGTAATGGATTTGGACCATTGTCCCCTTTTATAGGGAGTTTGTTATACTTGTGGATAACTAGGATGATGTGTTTGGGTTGACCCCCCTTTTTTGGAGGGAGACCCTACTATCAATTGTTAATTAAATGCTTAAAGTTATGATAGTATACATTTATAGGATCAAGTTCTTGGTTGTCCTTTTTGTGTTTTTTTTTTGTTTTTTTCCCCATCTCTCCTATTTAGTTCTTTATAGAATAAGGAGGCGTTCTCCCCCCCTTGGGACTTCTCCCTTTTCTTCTTTTTTCTGTTCCTCGTTCTGTCCACTCCCTTTTGTTCAGCTTGAACTCTCTATTCTTTCCTTGGTTTCTCTCCTTTGTCTTTAAATATATTCCTGTGCATATGAGTAGGAATGGACTTATGTCTGTTTGTTAATGCATGGATTTAATTGTAAGAGTAAAGGGAAATGAAAAGCTCTTCAATAAACTTCAATTTCCAAAAAAAAAAAAAACTACATTGGCATAGGGGGAGTAGAGGAGGCGGAGGGAACCGTGGAGGCGATTTGGGTCACCTTGATAACAGGGGGGGAGCAAGAGAGTAAAAATAGGAGTGGTGTATAGACCCCCTGCCCTGGCGGAGGAGCTGGAGGACAGTCTGGTGGCAGATGTTGGGAGACACTGCAGACTGGGCAGAAGAACGGTGGTGGTGTTGAGGGACTTAAACATGCCAGGAACAGACTGGGAGTCATGACATCCTCTGTGACCACGGAACAGAGGTTGTTGGATGTCTTCAAGACGCTGCCTAACTCAGCAGGTGAAGGAACCGACCAGGAGGCGCTGGTACTGGATGTGGTCCTGGCAGACAGTGACCAGATTGGGGGCCTGGAGGTAAGGGACCCATTGGCGGGAGTGACCATGCCACGTCTGGTTCTGCCTGGACCTAGAAGGAGTAGAAGGCTGCACAAAGACGGAAGTAATCACTCAGGGGGCAGATTTTAAGGAAATGGGAAGGATCCTTAAGGAGCATTTGGATGGGATTGGGTCAGACATGGACGCTGATAGTAGGTGGGAAATCATCAGGAGAGGGGTGCAGGATGCTACCAGCACCTGTGCAAGAGTAAGACGAAAATGCGGTAGGGCCCAAAAACCCTGCTGGTGGACCAGGGAGGTCCAGGAGGTGGTGGGGAAGGAAGGCAGCCTATAAGCAATTCAAGTGCTCAAGGAGTGAAAGGGATCGAGGAGAGTACGAGCTGATGGCTAGAAGGGCCACTAGGGTGGTGAGGGTGGCTAAGGCAAGGAAGGAGCAGAACCTGGCCAGGGAAATTAGGAGAGGAAACAAGGGGTTCTTTAGATACATTGGGGAAAAACGAAGGGTGAGGGGGCAGATTAGCAGGATTAAATCAGGGGAGATGGGCACAAGACCCGGGAGCAGGCTGAGGTACTAAATGAGTACTTCACCTCAGTTTCTACCAAGGAAAATGGGGTGCTAGATCATACATGGAGGAGACAGAGATACTGAGGAGGGGGGACCCCACCGATCAGTGGGTTTGGGGAGAGGGGAGGCATCACTGGCAGGTGGGGAGGGCTAACAAGGAGAAGAGGTACCGAAGTGGAAATCACAGCAGAGAGAGAGTGAGGGAAGCCTCAGCCCCTTAAGACGGGAGAAAGCACCGGGCCGGATAAATTACATCCCAGAGTGCTGAAGGAACTTGCGGATGTCCCTGGAAACCCCTGGCGGAGCTTTTCACCATCTCTCTGAGGACAGGGTGGGTGCCCCAGGACTGGAAGGTGGTGCATATAGTGCCTATCCACAAGGGGGGATCAAGGGAGGTGGCAGGGAACTACAGGCCTGTCAGCCTGACATCAGTGGTGGGCAAGGTGATGGAGGGCATTGTCAAGGAGAGGCTGGGGGCCTGGATAAGTCAGGGTGCCTGGACGATAGACAGCATGGATTCATCCCGGGGAAATCGTGTCAGACAAACCTGTTGGAGTTCTATGACTGGGTGATGAGTGCCTTCGACCGGGGTAGACCAGTGGACGCCCTCTTTCTAGACTTCAGCAAGGCATTTGACTCTGTTCCTCACGTGGGCCTGTTGGATAAGTTGGGAGAAATGGGGGTGGGGAACCAGATGATCAGATGGATAGGCAATTGGCTCCAGGACCGGACCCAGAGGGTCACAGTTGGTGGGATAGTCTCAACCCCAAGGAGGGTCATTAGTGGGGTCCCACAGGGATCAGTCCTTGGGCCCCTTCTGTTCAACGCCTACGTCTCTGACATAAGGACAGGAATCAGGAGTGAGATGAGTCTCTTTGCGGATGACTCGAAACTGGGGGTGGTGGTGGATGGGGAGGAGGGGAGGGTGGCCCTACAGGGGGACCTGGAGGCTCTGGAAAGATGGACTAGAAAGTGGAAGCTGAGGTTCAATGCAGGGAAATGCAAGGTACTCCATCTGGGGGCCAGAAACCCGGGCCAAGTGTACACCCTTAGGGGGGGGGAATGCTACAAGTCTCGATGGCTGAGATGGACCTGGGGGTGGTGGTGGATGTCAAGATGAACAACTCTGAGACTTGTAGGAGGGCAGCAGCCAAGGTCAACAGGATGCTGGGATGTATCGCTAGGGGATCACCTCCAGAAGGAGGGAAGTGAAACCCTCTGTATAATTGCTTGGTGAGGTCGCAACCTTAGTACTGCATGCAGTTTGGAGGCCACACTTAAAGAGGGACATTAACCTCCTGGAGAGGGTCCAGAGGAGGGCAACCAAAATGATTTGGGGCTTGGGGGACAGGACCTATGAGGAGAGGCTCGAAGAGCTAAATATGTGTACACTGGAAGAGAGAAGGGACCGGGGGGACATGATAGAGGTCTTCAGGTACATGAAGAGGGTAAATAGGGGAGGAACAGTCAGGGTGCTTCGAAGGAAGGAGGAGGAGGGACCACTAGAGGGCATGGGTGGAAGCTGGAGGGGGGAGATCTGGGAGAAAGGAGGAGGTGCTACTTCACTGAGAGGGTGGTGGAGCCATGGAATGCGCTGCCTAGGGGCTGGTGGAGGCAGAGACAGTGGAGGGGTTCAAGAGGGTGGGACAGGTACAGGGAAGGGTTCTGGAAGCAAAATCCAATGCAGCAAGAATATCCGGAACTGGGAAGGGAGAAGGCGAGGGGGGCAGCAAGGTCAGCAACCAGGGTGGGGGCTGACCAAACGAGCAGACACAAAAGACCGTTAGGCCTATTCTGTTGGTATTTTAGTATGTTAGTATGATGTGGGGAGGGGGGCTAAGGAAACGTACCCTGAAGCATTGACCTGTCTTCAGACCGTATAGGAACTGCGAAGGAGTAGCCAGAAGGTTACACTGCCAGAATTCAAGGCACAGAATCACTGGCAATAAACTGCAACAGAAGCAGCTATTCTGTAAGAAAAGACAGGATACAGGGCTGTACCCCCACCCCCACCCAAAATCAAGTTTTGGTAAGAAACAAGTTTCTTAAATTAATTTGAGGGTTGAGTCCTTGAGGACAAGAACAAGGGAGAACAGCTGAGAGAGAGAGAGAGAGAGAGAGACACACACACACACACACACACACACACACACACAGAACAGGAGAGGGCAACCATCAACCCCCACTCCACAGGGGTGGAGCTGAGGCACTGAGGAAAGAAGTGACCTCCATTCTGACCACTCTCCCCCCTTCGGAATGTAAAACATCCCCCTATGTGCCCAAGGTCACCCCATTCCTGACCAATGGAAAGGAAGGGGTGGAAGAGGAGAGCACACAGAGGGAGAGGGACCCAGAGACTGAGGCCCCAGAGGGATGGAGGGTGGGATCGTGAGGAATGGTTAAGATACACAGAAAAATCAGGAATTATAGTAGGTACGTAATTTTCATAACTTATCTGTGTCAATCCTCACCATTTATCACCTTTGGGTGAGTGCCAAGCCCCCCTGAAGGGGTGCCTGAACCCTAAAGGACTAAGTCCCTTAGCTCTCCGTGGGTGGCAGAGAGAGAGAACCTTCACGGGTCTGGAGAGGCCGGAGACTGGGGAGAATGCGAGAAGAGGACCCCCAGAAGGGGTAAGAGGTTGCCCTGACAGACGCCGCCTTACCCTACGGGAGGAAAGATGGGTTCTCTGGTATGCGGAGGAAATCACCCTCTGCCGGGCCAAGGGTGACAACCAGGAGAGACGTAGCAATGCCGTCCACCTAGTGCAGATTGCTGTCCCTAACACCCTGGAAGCTACCTCGTTGCTGTTGTAAGATGCCCTCACTTGATGCCTTGCTAGCTCCAGGCCACATGCAGAGAGTGCAATGGCTTGTCTGGTTACCTTCGTATCAGGCATCGAGGCTAGGAGCTGACCTAGCCTGGACCACAGGAACCTATCATAGGTAGCATAGTGGGCCTGATGTGCAGATACTGAAAGGAGCAACCATGCCGAGTAGAAAGTCCTCCTCCCCCAGAAGTCAAAATCCATGGAATCTGCATCTGGGGGCCGGTCATGGTGAAGGGCGCGAAGACCATCGTGAGTGTCCAGTTGCGTCAGTCCTGACTGAGGATGAGGCAAACTACCTGGAGACTCGGGGCACAATACCTCTGGCAGAGATCCCTAGGGGCTTGGACCCCAGAAAAGGGTCTGTGCCAGAAATGCAATGACGCCTCTCGAAAGGGAGCAGGCCGAGGGGGGCACCACAAGGGTGTCCACACTGAAATCGCCCAAGAAGGCACACGTCGAGTGCTCCGGATTGTGCTGTGTGGGTGGGGTGATATGCAGGTCCTCAAACATCCTCACCAGGAAACGCTGATACTCTGCGAGATTAGAAGCAGGGGAGATGTGGACAGATAGTTCCTCTCCTCCTGAAGAGGAGGATGGAGAAGCGGAGGACCTCAAAGATTCAGTGGCTGGTTGCTCAGGGGGAGGTTGGAACACCTGCCTGTCCATGGCCCTAACATAAGAAGGGAAAATGAGCAGCCACAGCCCTGAACTGCTCCCAGAACAGAGGTCAGCTAGGACCAAGAATGCCTGGGAGAGCAGGAGAATGTGGCAGAGGAGTGGGGGCACAGCCAACAACAGAATCGGCTGTCTTCTGCCTGGGCAAGAGAGCGCACCTGGAGCCCCAAGGGAAGAGGGAGCTCCAGAAAACTCAAAAGCAAACAGCTGGTCAACCATACTGGAACTGCCTAGGCTGCGCCCTGAAGATTCCCCCCTGTGAGGTGACCAGGGCCATGGAACTCAAAAAGAACGGTTCCCTACCTCCAAAGAACAGGGCCCTCTTGACGACACCAAAACTGAAGGGCGGAGGTCTACACTACGACTCCTTCCCGAACCTGCGTGGGTCCCAGAAAAGGGTCGCCGTGTCGAACCCCTACCCCTCGGAGTCCGAAAGAGCCCTTCTCCTCACAAACGCCAGCCTAGGCAGCTGACAAATCTGGTCAGTCCCAGAAGGGACTACCCAAGGAGCAGCACCCTCCCCTCATGTGGGTGCTCTGATCGGTCCCAAAGTTGGGCGATCCAGGCACATCACCTGAGGGGGTACCACCACTGAGGGGTCAGAAAACCCGCCGAGGCCAGGCTGCAGAGCAACAGTGGCCAGCACCACTGCCTGCTGGTCAGCACCCCTGACTCTGGACCTGGGGGAAACTGTCCACTCCTCAGAGGGGGTCTGGTTCCGGTCAGTCGAGAACACTACCAGGGTGTCCACGTGAGCAGCCAACTCCAAACAGTCAGACCGCTTGTCTGACTCAGAGTCCAACTCCACCTCCAAGGAGGTGGAGACCGAAGTCTGGTGCCAGACAGTACGTGGACACCCACTGTCATCCCAACTGAATGGGGTACCAGTCCAGGAGACTGCACCAGAGTCAGCGATGAAGCCCCCAACCGCACCATGAACGGTGTGCGAAGAAGACACGGCGCCGAGGGCGGCAGCAGTATCGGAGCTGGTGCCTGTCACGGCTCTGTCCCAACCCACGGCACTGCAAGCAGTGCCAAGCTCAGAGACTGCACCGATGATGGCTCCGACAGCTCTATCGGCGCCGCGAACAGCACGGAGAGTGGTAACCCCACGACCCATGCTCCCGCCAGCGGCACCAGAGCTAGACACAGCGCCGTGCCAGCAGAGGCGAGAAATAAGTCGAGGAAGGTGCTGTAGAACCTTCCACGCTGCCAGCTACCATCGGCGTACCACAAACAGTGCTGATAATAGAGAGAGGGCGCTGGCAATGGACCGCACTGACCACGGTGCCATTAGGCCCACAGCACTGCGGAACAGTGCCAAGGCCCAAACGGCATCACCCAGGCTTCTCAGTCCGAGAAGACAACACCGGGGAGCCTTCACCCCAAAGGAGCGACACGTGGTGCCTCTGCCCGCCTGGGACAGACTCGCCTCCTGCAACGGCGAGGCTACTAGGAGCAGAAGCCCCCTCCTCCACGGTCCGTATAGAATTGGGAGGGGACCCGGAGGAAAGACCAAGACTCCACGGCTTGGCCTGATAAGTGCTCGACCGTCCCCCAAAAGTCGGAGAAGCTGGTCCAACCTTCCACGAGCACTGCCCGATGACACAATGGTCCATGGAGAAGCAGGTGTCTCACAAATCCATCTCGTGAAGCAGGCCAAGACACGCGAGGCAACGGTCACGCTATTGGTAACGGAGTATTTATGGCCAAAGACGGCACCGCTAGTATATAGGGGCCATCCTGTCTTCAAAGATTTCTTGCCCCCCAACCGAAACAAGCTAAACAAAGACTCAACGTCGCTAACAAAGAAAAGAACAGTCTTACCACCAGCGTTGAGTAGTGGCGAATATGGAACCAGCAGGATAGAGAGACAGCGTCAAAGATATTTCAGTGTCAACGGTAACTTGGCGTCAAAGAAATCGGCATAGAAGGCTTTCTCTGGTCAAGTAGGTCTCTTGTGCAGCTGAGCTTCCCACAAGGTGCGACCTCTATGGCGGGACATGAACTGTTGGGAGGGCGGAGTCAACGACACCTAACAGCCAACCCGCGAGTGCCATGCAGTGTGTCGGCCTCGAAGGTGGCGCCGATTGGTGCGTTGACTCCGCCCATTCAAAAAAAGAAAACGCTCCCGCAGGGTCGTGACCTCCGGTCACATTACCCAAAGGTGATGAATGGTGAAAATTGACACAGACTGTTTCCAGCCCTATGTTCCTACACACCTTAAGCCAACCCGCATGTCACACAGCACTCCAACAGGCCACAATGCCATACAGTGTCCCCCTGCGGAGGAGGCAACCTCCCTGGCCTACTACAGGGGTTGCTGCGGCAAATGAACCTGGCACCAACCTTCTCAGACTGGAAACACTATGCCCCCCAGCCAGATTCAGAGTTCGCTCCCAAACTTAGGTCTACAGTGCAGGATCATAACACGCTGCCCACAGAATAATTTGGCAACCCCTAGTCAGGTAAACACTGGTGTATAATATAGACACAATCTTATGTTTGTTGATAACACTAAGTTGGACAGGGTTGTGGGCTCCCATGAGGAGCTTGGCAAATGGGAAGATGCTTAAAAGCTGGGTGACTAGTTGGTAATCCTGGAGTCTCCGATTTCATGTGGCCAAATGGAAAGTGCTACAGTTGGGGAGGACAATAACAGGTGGGACCTACACACTGCGTGGGGGATTCCCTTGTTTCAGTGAAGGAGGAAAAAGACATGAAAGTCACAACAGGTTAAGTATCTGAGGCACGACAATCAGTGTGCAGCTGCTGTCAAAAGGGCCAGCAGAGTGCTGGGATGCACTAAACTAAAAAAAAAAAGGGGGCCACCAAAAGAGCAGGGAAAGTACTCTTGCCTTCGTCAGGTTTCACCTGGAGTACTGTGTGCAATTCTGTGTTCCTCAACACAACAACATTAAGAAAATTTAAAGGGCGCAGCACAGGGCCACCAGAATGATCAGGGTGGGGTTGGGGTAGCAAAGGTTAGCAGGAGATGTTAGTGTACCCCCAGCAATCACCTTGGAGAAAAAGGAGGCTGACAGGGAAAATAATGTAAATTTTATGCATACTCAAAGTATCAAGAAGACTGAAAACATGCAGAGATGTTTTATCTGATGTCTTCTAGCAGGATGTGGAGACACCCTGAGGTGATAAACTGAAGAGTAATGTTAGGAGGCTCTTCTTCCAGAGGGTGTGAACCTATGAAATAGAATACCAGTGGAGACAGATGATATTAAGATAGTATGTGCCTTGCATGCACATCAAGACATGCCTGGACAAATTTCTGCTTACGAAGAGAATTACAGGACACCCCCGGATAAAGACTGGTAAGGGAAATCCATATAACTTCGTACATGTTCGCACAGCACATTTTGTTTGTAGCTGCTTATGAAATTGGCGGGGAGGGGGGATGGATCTAGAGTCCTTTCCAACCTTAAATACCAGGATACCTCACTGGGGAGTGCTTCAAGTGACAGTATGTGGCCATCACATGAAGCAGTGGCCTGAAATAAAAGATCACCCTAGTTTATAGCCTACTTGTGGCAGGGTGCAGGGAGTTCTTGGAGGAATTTGCGGACCTGGTGGTGTACGAATTGTTGGAATATCCCTAGACTTTTGATGCCTGGGGGTTTCACCTGCTGAAATCGATGCCAACAAAGAAATCCGTCACTGAATTCCTCCAACTGCTGGAATCAGGCCACCACCCACGTTGATGGCATTACACTTGACTTGGTTTTCACCACCAGGATAGTGGACAACAATTCTCAGATCAAGTCTGTGGTTTGGTCAAATGGACCACGCTGTCATATCCTCCAGGTTGATGGCCCCCCCAGTTGTTTGTCTACCATTATGGAGGTTGTTAACTATACAGCCTGGAGAAGACTCAACCTTGCTATTTTCTGGGGGACCATGGACGTCTCTAGCATACAGGCCGCTCCCACTAGAAGCATCACCGAGACTTAGGTTTTTAATTAAACAATTCTGCCTACAACGGATGCTCTAGTGCCAGTCCATAGCTGCCCTGGGCCCAGGAGGTGTGCTCCATGGTACAGTGGGGCCCTTCATTTCCTTACAGTGCAGGGTTTCAGGTTAGAGCACACGTGAAGGAAATCCAGCCTCCAGTCCAATAGTCTCACCTTGATGGCTCATTACTGTATCAGGTGGCAACGATTACCAGTACTTCCAGACATGCATCTCATAGGTCCTCGCAGCTGAGAGAAAAGATCCTCTGCTGTCTCTTTAGGGTGGTTGATGCATCCTCCATCCTGAATGTCTTTCCCAAAATCTTGGAGAGATTATTCAAGAAAGATATGAGGGTTTTACTAATTCCTTTTCAACCAAGACTGTGGACATCAGGACTGAAATTTCCTCCATGATGTGGAGTCATGATTACAGTGGCCATGTACCCATGATAGCAGAAACTCGGGTCTGTCTAGGACAGCTTTCACCCGGCTGACTCTATGGAGATCTGGCAGGTGCTGCTGGACACGTGGTCAAGTCACTGTCTGCTGGACATAGCTCCTGCTGCTCCGATAAAGCCAGGAGTGACAGTGCTTGGTCCAGCATTCGTGGAATTCATAAACACTTCCCTGAGGGAGGAACTGTTTCTGGCTGTGGTGTGACCTCCTCGTTAAGAGGGCTTTCTTAGATCTGGATGATTTTGCAAGTTTTAGACACACCTCCATTTTTATTTTTTTTTTGTGGCAGAGTTACATGGTTAAGAGCACCTAAAAGAGTTAACCATCTATGAGTCATTAGAATTCATATTTTGTCCTCAGCACAGTACTGGGACAGCCCCAGTGAATGTTTTAAGTGATCTACTCATTATGCAGGACTGTGGAGGGGTTTCTTTGCTGGTCCTTTTGGATTTACCTTCTGCATTTGACACCACTGGACATGAGGAACTAGGGGAATGGATGATAAGAATGCTACAGGCGGATAGGATTGTACTTGCCTGGTTCCATTCATTCCTCAGTGATCCCTGACAAGTGTGTGATTTGCGGGAAATTTTCCACCTTCCTCATCAGGCATCGACTGGGGTGTCCCTCAGGGTTGTATGTCCATATTTATGATGTTTTCCTAGCTAGTACTCCCCACTTCTGGGGGCTTGCTGCAAACCAGCAGCTGTAAAGGGGATTGTGGCTCCAAATGTACTAAATAAAGAAGCATTAGAGAGGAGTAATGCAAAGTGTGCAACAAAACAAAAAAATAAGATGAGCGGACAAGGAAAAACACAACGGTAGTAGCAATGAAGGATCAGGGGGCAGATGGGGGTGGTTATGTGTTAATAAGAGGAAACACAGAAACAGAATCTGATGGCAAAGAAAGGGCCGCTCTGGTCCACCCAGACCGCCCAAAAAAGGAGCCTGTGTAACAAAATCAGCGAGTTACAAGTGCCGATAGCGGACACTGAGGTGGACCTAGTGGCCATTACAAGAACGTATGTATCGGCAACTGCCCCCCCTCTGGAGGGTCCCTGGGTACTCATCGTTTAGGAGGGACACAGGAACAAGTAGAGGGGGAGGAGCAGCCCTTTTTGTCAAGTAGGGCATCGAGGTGCAGAAGATGGGTACATCAGGGGCAGTAATGGAGAGACAGTCGCTATGGGCGCAACCAACAGCCACTTCAGGCAAGAATCTGTGCTTGAGGGTGATCTATAGACCTCTAGGGCAAGGTCAATGGAAAAAGCGAAACAAAGAGCTGAGGCAAGAATTTGAAAGAGAGGGTGGCAAAAGGAAAAGTAGTGGTGGTGGTCGATCTGAACCTACCAGACATCCACTGGGATATTCCAGTGGCCTGGAGCACCAAATGTCAGGCCTTCCTGGACGTCTTCCAGGACTGTCTGCTGGTACAGCTAGTTAAGGAACCCATCAGACAGACTGCAATTCTCAATGTGGGGCTCGCTAACTCAAAGGTGATAGGAACTGTGGTAACAGGGGAGCCACTGGGGAAGAGTGACCATAACTCCACTTGGGATTGAACTTGTCTTTGGGTCCAGAAAACCCCAATTGAGAGCTGAAGTCCTGATTTCAGAAGGGCTGACTTCAACAGGCTGAGGGAGCTGGTCAGGGAAAAGTTAGTCAAGGTGGACAACATGGAGTGGAAGAGAGAGGGAGCACAATTAAGGTAGCCATTCTCAAGGCATCTAAATTATGCATGAACGATAAACAAAAGAAACAGGTTCAAGAGATCATTATTGTTCCCTGTAAGAGTCTGGGAAGCAGTGAGGGCAAAGAAAAAGGCCTTCAACCAGAATAAAGAAAAGCCAGGGGAGAAGAATAGGGAGAATGCATACTGAAAAACAGAGGAGTCAAAGAGGGTGGTTAGGGAGGCAAAAGAAGACACAGAGCTGCGTATTCCAGAGGGTGACGATAGCAGAGAAAGTTATTTCACTATACTAGAGAAGAAAGGAGAGCACGTAGGGTGATAGAGGAGGATGGGCAAAAGGCGCCATCCTTAATGATGACTTTAGCTCACTTTTCACCAAGCAGAACAGTGGACCCTTGCAAGAGAGTGGCATTAAAGCGGACCCTAAGGGGATCCCAGAGATAAGGCAGTCAATACTTAAAAGCGAAAAGATCCAGACAGGCTGGCAGCACTAAAAATAGATAAGGCCCAGGGTCCAGATTGGTTTAATCTGAGGTTACTCAGTGAGCTGGCAGCAAGACTGACTAAAGCCCTGGTAGGTCTATTCAACAACTTTCTAAGGATGGGGTTAGTTCCGAAGGACTGGAGAGTGGCAGACGTACTTCTGCTCCATTGGGGGAGAGCAGACAAGGAACTATTGTCTTGTCAGTCCTACCTCTACGGCAGGGAAGCTGATGGAATCACTGGTCAAAAAGGACCTCAGGGACTACTTGAACAGCAGCAGCTTCCAGGATAGAGAAATGCATGGATTTGTGGCAGGAAGGTCTTATCAAACTAACCTGACAGTTTTCTTTGACTGGCCGACATGGATATGGGCTACACTGTGGATGTGCTCTACTTTGGCTTCAGTAAGGCTTTTGACTTGGTGCCTCACAGACTTGCTGAAGGAGGAGGAGAAGGAGGATCTGGGTGCAGCTAATGTTATAGTAAACTGAAACTGGGCAAGTAACTGGCTAGGGGGAGGCAGCTAAGGGTTGTAGTCAATAGGGTCAAGTCAGCAGAGAGGGAGGTCACGAGCATAATACCACAGGGATCTATTCAAGGACTGGTCCTCTTCAATATATTCATTAATGACGTTGGTGAAGGTATCCAGGGCAGGCTGCGTCTCTTCATAGATGACAAAAAAGCTCTGTGGGAGGGTGGACAGAAACAAGGGACATCAGGGAATTGAAGAGTGACACACAAAAGCTAGAGGGGTTGTCTAAGGTTTGGTAGCTGAAATTCAAAATGCCAAGAAGTGCAAAGTAATGCACCTAAGGAACAAGAACTCCAGGACAGAGTACTGGATGGGTGGAGTGATACTTAGGTGTCGGACTATGGCTGAGGAACAGGACCTTGGAGTTATTGTTGGTGACTCCCTTAAACAAATCAAGTCAGTGCAACAAGGCATATAGCAAAGCAAGTAGGATGCTGGGATGTATTAGGAGGATACTGATAACACAAGGGAAGTGGTAATGCAGTGTTTCCCATTCATTATTTTAGAGCAGTGGGCCACTAAAATATTTTATATATAGAGAAAAATGTATATACATACATGTATATACATACATATATATACATACATACATATTATATATACACACACACATATACACACACATATATATATATATATATATATACACACACACACACACACACACACACACACACACACACACACATATATACATACATACACACACATACACACACATACACACACATACACATACACACACACACACACGATGGGCACGAGTGAAATATAGAAAATATTTTCACTCCTGCAGAGCGAGCCTGGAAATTTCATGAGTGCCGAATACACAGTGCTCACGAGGCAGGAGTGAAAATAATTTTCATATTCCATGATGTGCACTTCATGCGTCCTATTTATACAATGGGGCCTCACTGTTGCAAAAAGTACAATTTGTGGTTAGCGCGGGTTTAGGGGGTGTAATAAATGGTATTTATTTTAACTCTGCCGACGTCATCAGGATTTATTTCACTGCAGTGAAAATAACGGTTTATTTCACTGGACTATGACTCACCCCCATTGTAAAAATAAAATATAAATATATATATTTGTTTTTTAAACCACCCTATATTTCTGTCCATTCCTCAGTTTTTCAATAAAGTCCTCCAAATTGTCTTATTGCCATCCCTTATTGCACCATTACCTTGTTTTGATACCAGTGCACTACATCTTACTTAAAATCCACTTATGCTCATGTACAGTGCATACTGGAGGTCCAAAGAATATGGCACCCTTTGACCCAATCACTACCACCACTGCCCTATATTTTTAGACAGTGAGGAACCTTGTAATGCTTCCCCGTACTGATCCTTACTGAGGCCATACCTGGAGTACTGCACCCAGTTCGAGAGCCCTCATCTGAGGAATGATGGAGATAGGCTGGAGACAGTGCAGCATAGGGTAATAAAAATTATTCCGTGACAACAGGGCAGGTCCCATAAAGAGCACGTCAAAGCACTGAACACCAGAAAAGAGAGAGGGAGATATGATACAGACCTTCAAGTGCCTAAAAGGAATTAATAAAGTGAACTGCAGGAAAATATTTAGCTTGAATACTAGTTCACGGTTAAGTGGACACAAATGCAAACTGAAAGAAGGGAGGCTCAGAAGGGACATGAAATACAGGTTACTCACCTGTAACAGGAGTTCTAGAAGTGGTATATGTTGTTCATCCACACTGTCTGGCAGGTACCTTGCCGCTTTAAGATGGGCCGGAAAGTCTTCAAGATGGCTCCTCCTACCCACCCGGGTTATGAAACTCTCGGGTCCACCCGATGACGCCAGATCTTGCCCGCTGGAAGCCAGGTTGTGTGCTGAAGCCAGGTCGGTCGGGTGGGTCTGTGTGAAAGAACAACATATACCACTCCTAGAAAGTACAGTTACCTAAGAACTTACCGAAACAGTAGATTTTTGAGGCTTCTGCAGTAGGTAATTACATACAGGACTGAAGATGGCAGATGTCAGGACCCCACGGAAACATTTCTAGCTAGCAGTCTCTGGCAGGGGACAGTATAAACAGGCGGTCCCCCATGCCCGCCTTCCAGTTTTTTCTCCGCCAAAGGCCAAAAAAAAGGCAAGACGAGAGAGAAGTAGATGATTCCCTTCCTGGAAAAGGAGCTGAAAAAGCTAAGGGGGATGGAGGGCGGGAAGGACATATTCATTGAAGAGCCTCCTCTCAAGATCTACTGTTATGGTAAGTTCTTACGTAACTGTATTATCTTACTTCGAGAGGGCTCTTGCAGTAGGTAATTACATATAGGACCGAGTCCCAAGCAGTCTGAAACCAAGAAAAGCACTCGGGAGGAGAAAAACTAATACCAATAGAACCTCCGGCTGTAAGGGTCCAAGAAAGACGACCTTGCAGAACAGCCAACCCAAAGTCTGCTCTACGGCGAGAGGCAATGTCCAAACTGTAGTGTTTTGTGAAGGTATGGACGTAAGTCCAGGTCGCGGCTACGCAGATATCTGCCGCTGACACATTTTTGAAACAAGCAGCAGAGGCAGCTACTCCTCTGGAGTGACCCCTGACTTGACCTGGCAGGGTCTTGTGGTACTTGTCGTAACAGAAAGTGATACAATGAGCCAACCACTTCGATAGGCATTGCTTGGAAACTGTACTGCCCTCTCTTTTGTGAGCAAGAGAGACAAAAAGCTGATCTGATTTCCTGAGATCCTTATTCCTAGTGGTATAGTATCTCACAATCCTATGAACATTCAAAGTATGCAAGAGGTACTCCCCTTGATTGGAGTGTTGCATAAAGAAAGCGGGTAGCTCAATGGATTGGTTCAGTGTTGATTCCGCTACCACCTTAGGGAGAAACTTGGGGTTAGTGCGCAAAGCCACACGTTCCTTATGAAAAATCAAATAAGGGATTTTGCACATCGGGCCTGAAGCTCGGAAATTCGTCGAGCTGAAGTAATGGCCACTAGAAAAAGAGTCTTCCAACAGAGGAACTTCAAGTCTGCTGAAGCTGCCGGTTCAAAGGGAGGCATAGTAAGCTTCTCGAGAACAAAGTTCAGATCCCAAGGAGGAGCAGGAATGCAGATGGGGGGTCTCAAATGGAGAACCCCTCTGAGGAAAGTCTTAGAGACTTCCAACTGCGCAAAAGTCCCATCTCCAAAAGGGACATGGTAGGCCAAGATAGCCGCCATGTGGACCTTCAAAGAGGAATGGCTGAGACCCAGGTCAAATAGATGACACATGTAGTCCAGGACTCTCTCGACAGGGCAAGAAAGGCTCCACGTCCTTTGAAGAGGCCCAAATAGAGATACGTTTCCACTTTCTAGAGCAGGTGGACCTAGTGCAAGGCTTTCTGGCCTCCACCAAAATGTCTGCAATGAGCGAAGAAACCCCGAACAGGGCTTGAGCTACGTCTGCAGGAGCCACGCATGCAAGTGAAGGGATCTGAGACCTGGATGAACCAGGTTACCCGATCCTGGGTCAGCAAGTGCTGCAAAAGAGGAAGAGGAAGTGGAGGTTCCTCTTAAAACTGTTGCAGAAGAGAGAACCAAACTTGCCTGGGCTAGAATGGAGCAATGAGGATCATCCGGTCTCCTTCTGAACTGAGTTTGTGTAAGACCCTCAAAATTAAGGGAATTGGAAGGAAGACACAGACGAATGTCCCTCCAGTCAAGAGACAGAGCATCCTGCCAGAAAATGCCTCACCCTGGAGCGAGCGAGCAGAAGGTGGGAAGTTTAGCATTTTGAGGAGACATGAACAGGTCTACCGGAGGGGTTCCCCAGCGCAGGAAGATATCGTCTACTACCTCCTGATCCACTTCCCATTCGTGGGCTTTGACTGACGAACAACTGAGGTGGTCCGACAGCGTGTTTTCTACTCCCGGAACATGAACGCCGTCAGGTGGAGGTTGAGCTGCACAGCCCAAATCCATACTCTCATAGCTTCCCTGCACAGAGGGTAGGAGCGAGTCCCTCCCCGCATGTTGATTTACCAGACTACGCACATGTCCATCTGGACTGTTAGACCACCGGGAAGAAAGCCAGAGTTCAGAGCCTGGAGAGCATACAAGACGGCTTTGAGCTCGAGCACATTTATATGAAGAGTCTGCTCGAGTCTGGATCAGGAGCCTAGAGTCCTGCAAGACCCTAGATGGGCTCCCCAGCCCTCTCCTGAGGCATCTGTTGTCGATGTTTGGGGGTCGATACAGAAAGAAACTCCCCTGCAAAGGTTCTCTTGCACCATCCACCATTTCAAGTCCCTGACCACGGGATCGGAGACCAGAAATTCCTGGTCTAGGTCGTCCAATGTCTGGTCCCACTGAGACTGAAGCGTCCACTGAGAGATTCTCATATGGAGCTGAGCGCAAGGGACTGTCGGAATAGCAGCCGCCATGAGCCCGAGGAGGTGAAGGACTGACCTGGCACTGACCCTTCTGCAACTGGACAACAGACTTGCTTGAGCCTGGAGGGTGTCCACCCTGTCCGGAGGCAGAAAGGCCTTGCCGATGGTTGTGTCCAGGAACGCCCAAATGAACTGGAGTGTTTGGCAAAGAGCCAGATGGGACTTGGCCTGGTTGATGGCAACACCCAGGCTGGTGAAAACCTGCAGGGTAAGGGAAAGAGAGCACTGGAGTTCCTCTCTGGATGGGGCAGCCAGGAGCCAGTCGTCCAGGTATGAGAATACCTGCACTCCCTGGGTACACAGGTGGGCCACTACCACTGAAAGACATTTGGTAAACACTCGGATAACCGAGGAAAGACCAAACGTGAGGGCCTTGAATAGGCAGTGGTCCCCCTGAAACGAAAACTGAAGGAATTTGCAGTGGGAAGGGTGGATGGGGATATGCAGGTAGGCATCATGCATATCCAGAGCACACAGTCACTTTCCCTGTTGAAGAAGCATCAGAAGGCTCTGCAGGGAGAGCATCCTGAAGCTTCTGTACTCCACGAACATGTTCAGGGAGCTGAGGCCTAAAATAGGCTTCATGTCTCCAATCTTATTTGGAACTAGGAAAAAATTGGAATAGTAACCTATCCCCCCAAAGGTGGGTGGGGACAGGCTCCAACAACGCCTTTGAGAGAGGGGAGGAAATTTCTTCCCGGACCAGAGGAAAATGTTCCAGGGAGTAAGACGACTTGGTGAGGTGGTCTTTTGGGTGGTTTCTGAAGAAACTCGACTGAGTGTCCTGCTGCCATCAGTTGGAGCACCCAATCATCTGATGTGATCCTCTCCCAGCCCGGTAGATGGAAAGAGAACCTCCCTCCTACTGGTTCCTCTGGGGGTTCCAGAGGCTGTGGGAGAGGGGAGGAGTCAGGAGGTATGGGGCAATGCAGCAGCCGAGGTTCTCGCAGCTCTTTTGGGTCGAGGAGTCTTGGTTGCTGGAGGGGCCCAACATTTATTGGCCTGCTTGCCTGTGGTTTCGCTTTAGGGTGGGAACGTCTGCGAGAAGGTAGACGTTGTCCCTGAGGGGACCTGTACATAGAGTCCACGGACTTGAGTGCAGTACACTTCTCCTGCAGGTCGGTGATGATGTCCTTGACATCGCCCCCGAACAGCACCAAACCCCTGAAGGGCGCATCCTGAATAGCGGATTGCACTTCAGGGACCAATCCTGACACCCGGAGCCAGGCATGATGCCGAAGACCTACGGCGAAAGCCGAACTTCAACCAGCTGCATCCACTGCATCGTATGTGGCACGGAGCCTGTGCCAGCTGGCTGAACAAGCAAAATGGACGAGATCAGCCACTTCCTGTATGAAAAAGACAAAGAACCTCTGTGCGTAAACACTGAGGCAAGGGTTACCCCAAAGGGCATTTGGCTGGGAAGCCAAGTTTCAAGAAAAAACAAAATCGCACATGACCCCACAATGCAAAGCAGGGAGTCCAATTTTGCTTCCATCTGAGTCAGGATTGTCTTCTGGTAGTCCCCCTCATGTGTGACATAGTTCAGGGCCCTAATACCCAGGGTGGAAGAAGAGTAGACCTTCTTCCCATACTGGTCCAGAAGATGGGATTCCTTGTCAGGTGTAGACGAGCAGAGATGTTTTGGATTGGCAGACCGGAGATGAGTGGCACTAATCACGACCGAGTCTGCCTTGGGGTGTATATTCAAAGAAATCACACCCTCTGGAGCCTGGTATAACCGATCCGCCTTCCTCAGAAGGGGACTAACGCGGACGGTTGATTCCAAATAGTGGAAACAAGGTCCGCGTGAGGCTCGATCCAGGGTGGAATCAATGTTGGACCAGTTTCGGGCAGATCCAAGTGAGCAGCGAGCTTGTTGTGCTGTGGATCTGGCTCCAGAGATTGCCACTGGTGAACTTCCTGGATCTTTCTCAGTAACTCCAGAAAGGAAAGATCTTCCGGAGGAGACTTCGGAGGAGTCCTTGGCCTGGGTCAGTCTGGAGTACGTGGTTCGTCATAAGGATCGGAGCATCCCCCTGAGTCCGAGTCAGAGGTCTCCGAAGAAGAGGAGGAGGAAGACTCCTCCCGATGCAGGGGAGGAACAGTCCTCTTAGGAAGGCTTCAGGGAAGCGCATCATCCCCACCCCTGGTGCTTGAAGGTTCCCCTCTGGTGTCGAGTAAGGGGGAGAGAGTCTTTCGTCTCCGGCGTAGGGGATCCTGTGCAGGGTCCAGGGCCGGCAGATGGCTCTCCACCTTCCTGGTGAGCTAAGCCTTGGCCTCAGCCCACCAGGCAGCTAGTGTCTCCTTCAAATCCACCAGCGGCTGAGGGGGCGGTGGAGGAGGAGGAGGAGGAGGAGGGGGCTACGGATACTGAGGGTATCTGTAGGGCGAATATCTGCAACCCGACAGCGGGAAACCCGGCATCTGGTATTGAGGCGCCAGGTACTGCGGCATCGGATAAAGAGGCACCGGGTACTGTGGCGTTGGATACTGCGGTCCCAGGTAGGTCGGCACCGGATTAAGCGGGGTCGGGTACCCGGGAACCAGGGGCTATGACAGAGTGGGCCAGGAAAAGGTGGTCCAGTGGGCATCAGGCCCAGCACTGGAATGGTGTCCACCAAAGGGATGTCGTCCGGCGTCGGGTAGGCCGGCGTCTGAGCCGGCATCCGAGGGTCCGGCCCTATAGGAAGGAGCCCTGAAGCCAGCGTGCCTAAATCCTCCGTGTCACTCGGGGATGGACAGTGAAAATCCCCGGGGTCCAACAGGGGAAAAGCAGGAGCCTCGGCAAGTGCTTGAGCGCGGGACGTCGGACTTATGCAAGGGGTCCGACGCAGGCTCTTTTGCTGGGCGTTCATCTGAGGAGCCGATGTCCGGCTTCCCAGCAGTATCCAGGCAGGCGTCTGAGCCGCCATCCTACGAGGGTTGCGTAAGGGAAGCGATCTTTGCATCTTTGCGGGGTACGAGGGACCATGCGCGCCCCTCCCCCCGGCGGAGCCTGCATCTTATCGCCCCTGTCCGAGCGGATGTCGGTAACACCCACGTCTGGCTTACCGGACACACTTGTACCAGAGGGCCGCATGGCAGTAGCCTTCCCAGGAGTGGCCACCTCCTTTGTCCCGGAGGCACCCGAGAGGCCCGAGCACGAGCCAGACGGGAGGGACGATGTCGTCTTGGAAACCACCAATATGGCCGTCGAGGGTCGGTCCCCCAGAGGGGATGTTACCTGAAGAACTACGACTACGGCAGGAGTCGCGAACTCTGTCGAGGTGGAATCCCGGTGCTTCTCTTTCTTTTTCTGGTGTCCCTCAGGCAAAATGAAGACCTGCCCTAAGCTTCTTCAGCTCCTTCTCCATGGAGCCATCTTCTTTAAAACGTGGGCCTCCAGAGACTGCTGCCTCCATTTAAGGGTGGCAATGTAGAACTGCTGGCACTTCAGAGTGTTCGGGGCCTAGGCAGAAGAGGCACAGGGAGTGACTGTCTTTATGCGGTAGCTGTGATTCGTACAAGTTGCACTTGTTCTTATACGAATCGGAGGGCGCCAGGGACGCCATACATGGCCGTTAAGTAGGAAAAACTTGACAAACTGACAAAAAAAAAAACTCGGTAAACTAGACCGATGCAAGTCTGGCGAGCGAAGGAACTTTACCGTGAGGCAATTTCACAAGTCTCCGGCGGGAAAGAACTGGAAGGCGGGCATGGGGAACTGCCCCTTTATACCGACATCGCATGACGGTCACCTGACGTGGGGAGGTCCCCAGCCAGAGACTGCTAGCTAGAAATGTTTCCGTGGGGTCCTGACACCTGCCACCTTCAGTCCTATATGTAATTACCTACTGCAAGAGCCCTCTCAGAGTATGATCTCCTGTTACAGGTGAGTAACCTACATTTCTAAGGGCGTGGATATGTTGTTCTATCCACACTGTCTGGCAGACTCCTAGCAGTTCTCCAAGAGGAGGTAGGCAAGGAGTACACCCCCCTACTTAGGGAACAGGGTCTGAAGAACTGAGGTTCCAAAACCAGCATCCAGGCGCCACTCAAGGTCGATGTGGTAATGGGAAATGAAGGTGTGTGCCGACTTCCAGGTAGCAGCCATGCAGATTTCCTGGATAGGGACGTCCCTAGAAGCTGCCACCCAATGCAGCAGTATGACAGGTGGAATGAGCCCTAAGCCCTACAGGAGGCTCCCCACCCACCAACCTATAGCAGAGATCAATGCAGGAAGTGATCCACCTGCCAATCGTCTGCTTGGCTGCAGGTCTGCCAGGTGCAGCTTCAGCATAGGTGACAAACAGCTGGCAAACCTCTCCCCGAACTTCCGCTGTACACTCTTTCTAATAAGTAGGCGCTCTTCTCAGGCGCCAAGTATAGAGCCTGTACTCGGCCTCTGAGATGTGACTTGGGTAGAACACCAGCAGAGTCAACAACTGGTTCAGGTGAAACTCCGACACCATCTTTGGAAGAAATTTCGGGTTGGGGCGCAGGACAACCTTGTCCCTGTGAAAGACAAGGTAGGGAGCTTCGATGGAAAGCACCTGGAGATTCCCAATCCTTCTGGCTGATATGATAGCCACCAAGAAGGTGGTTTTCCACAACACGTGAGAGATGCCGCACCTGTGCATCGGTTCAAATGGCTTGCCCATAAGCTTGGCCAATACCAGCAGTAAATCCCACGGAGGTGGTGGTTCACGCACCTGAGGGGATATGTGATCTAGGCCCTTGGAAAAAGCACCAGACCACCTACTCCTGCACCACCGACTGCTTGTCGGCCCACGCCTGGTAAGCAGAGATGGCTGCCAGGTGCACCTTGAGGGTTGTCACCGAAGCCCCTCCTGGGAAAGAGACCACAGGTAGTCCAGAATGCTAGTCAATGGACAGGATGAGGGGTCCACCCCTTGCCCTGACACCAAATGAAGAATCTCTTCCATTTGAAGGAACAGCATTTTCTAGTAGACTCCTTGCAGGATGCCTCATCGACATTGAGGACCTCGTCAGAAAGACCAAAGGCCTGGAACTCTAGCCGCTCAGGAACCAGGATGTCAAGTACAGGGATTGAAGGTCCGGATGGAGTACCTTCCCCTTGTTGATGGAGAGCAGGTCCGGGCGGGCTGGAAGCCGCCTCGAGAGCCTGGAGCTGAGGCTGAGGAGATCTGGATACCAGAACTGGTGAGGCCAGTCTCAGGCTACCAGAATCACCTGCGCCTTGTCCCACCTGATCTGAGGAGCACCTTGTGGGCAGAGGAGGGAAGGCGGCCTGGACAAGGCATCCCCCTGCAGCGAGCCCTGCTGAAGGGGGCGGGTATGGTACAGCCTCAGCTTGGTGTTCTCCCTGGAGGCAAACTGGCCCACCTGAGGTGTGCCCCAGTGGGAGAACAGGTCTTGTACTATCTCCGACAGGAAGACCACTCGTGAGATGCCTCTCCTATCTGGCTAAGGGCATCGGACAGACTGTTCGAGGCTCCTGCCACATGAATGGCTAGCAGATCTGCCTCCAGGCTGAGCATGAGAAACCAAATGCGAAGAGCTTCCTTGCACAGAGACAAGGAGTGCGTCCCGCCCTGTCTGTTGAGACAGTACATGGTCATGGTGTTGTCCATCTGGACCCGAACCACTTGACCTGAACAAACTGAGCAAAGGCGGTCAGGGCTAGCCGGACTGCTCAGAGCTCCAGCAGGTTGATGTGGCATTGGGACTCCTGAGGGGACCAGAGTCCATGGGCTCTGTGCTCCCCCAGATGGGCACACCAACCCATCAGAGAGGTGTCAGTCGTCGGGATGACCGTCAGCTCAGGGCGGATGAATGGGATTCCCTCCAGCAGTTGGGCTGAGATAAGCCACCACTGCAGGCCATCCCACATCTCCTGGGTCAGAGAGACTGGCTGGTCTAGATGACCTGAGCGCGGAGATCACTGGTGGGTCAGCCACCACTGCAGGGGACGCATATGCCAGTAGGCCCAACTGACCACACTGGTGCAAGCCGCCATGACACCCGAAAGGCACAAGTCCCATGCAGGGTGCAACTGCCCTACCAGAAATGACTGGCCAAAGGAGGAAAGGACCTCTGCCCTGTCCACCGGGAGCTGGGCCCTGGCTCAGAGACAGTCAAGCTCCACCCTGATCAACTGAATCACCTGCCAAGGCACGAGTTCCAACCTGGCCTCGCTGATGAGGCCGCAGAGTTGAGAGGAAGCCTGGAGGGACAGATCTCTGGACCACTCCACCTCCAACCTGGAGGGACCTGCTGTCAGCCAGCTGTCCAGATAAGGGCAGACCCGGCCCCCTCTGTGCCGCAGGAATGCTGCCACCACTGCAATGCATTTAGTGAATACCCTGGGAGCTGAGGAGAGGCCAAAGGGCATGGCCCAGAACTCGTAGAGGGTTCCCTCTGCCTGAAAGCGGAGGAACCACTGACGAGACTGACGGATTGGGATATGAAAGAATGCGTCCTGGACGTACAGGGAACAGAACCACATGCCCTGCTCCAGGGGTGGTGTTATCTGAGCCAGGGTTACCATCAGAAAAGGTGCGCAGCCTTAGGAACTTGTTCAGGCCGTGCAGATTGAGAATGGGGTGCCAGCCCCCCGTCCGTTTTGGAACCAGGAAGTACCTGTAAACAAACCCTAGGCACGGAGGAGGATCCGCAACCTTGCTGACTACCCCCTTGCGTAGGAGCCGGTCGATGTCGCCTTGGGGAGCAGACTGGGAGGCTGGGGACCCAGTAGCCACCCACGGGCAGGGGCAGGCTCAAAAGGGAGGGACCTGCTCAAACTCCAGAGGCAGGCCCCTGCCCTCTACTTCCAGCACCCAGCGGTCCGTAGTGTTAGCGGACCGGGTTGAAAGGAAGTGGCTGAGCCGGCCCCCCACGGGCAGGGGAGGACCCAGGGGAGGCGAAACGAGGTTGGAGCCGCACCCCGCAACCCATCACTGAGCAGGCTTAGAGGAGGAGGGACCGGCCGAGGAGCCACTGGGGCTCTTCCCCCTCCAGGCTTCTTGACCGAGGAAGTGGCAGGCTTGGCTCTTGGGTGCCAAGTTTGAGCCTGCTGGCTCTGCTGCTGGGCAGGTCTTGCTGCAGCACCAGAGGGACGAGAGGGCTTACACCGATGATGGTGGCCTTTGTCCTTCTGTGCAGATGTGACTGAATCTAGGGCGGCATTGGATTTTCCAATGCCCTGGAGGTGGCCCTCCACACCAAACCCGAACAGGCCGGTGCCCAGAAAGGGAACATCTGTGAACTTGTGTTGGGTGTCTGCCGTGAAGGTCGAGATCCGCAACCAAGCCCTGCAACGCATGGCCACTGCGGCCGCTACCGAACAGGCACAAGAGTCTCCAATGTCCAGGGCTGTCTGGAGTTGCTGCTTTGCCACTGCCCTAACCTGATTCCAGACCTGCCTGACCGTGGTCTGGAGGTCACCGGGAGATGAGGAAGCACCTCATCCAGGGAGCCCAATAGGGCGTGAGAGGAGTGTGCCATCATAACAGCCGTGTTGGCCTGGCGAAAGCCTAAAGAGGCGGCAGTGTACACCTTTCTCCCCGAGTAGTCCAATTTCTTAGACTCCTTATCTGGGGCTTGTCCACGTCCCTCATGTCGCCCGAGTGGTTGAAGACAGAATCTGCCACCAATCCCCCGGCCGAGGGGTGCTCCAAGGAGAGAGAGTGAGAATGAGAGAGACAGAGAGAGAGCGCGCGCGTGTGTGTGCCAGAGCCAGTAGGGACCACATATTTGCATGCCATCCTGGCCAATGGTGCTGGGCAGGAGGCTGGGCGCTGCCATAGTTCTAACGCCGGGCCCACAATGGCCTTGGCTACAGGGAAGGCCTTCGTGGGGGAGTCCCCCTTGTCCAGAATCTCTGCAAGGGGATATCTGGCCCATTTCTGCACGGGTTTGAGCGGCATCCCGGTGGACTCAGAGATGAGACAAAGAATACCAAGGAACGAGGTGGTGCTCTTGTCCACAGAAAGAACAGAGGATTCCAGGTCAACTGGACAGGAATGCAACAAGGAGTTTTCGGACTCAGAAGAGTCCGCATACAGCTGGTAACAACTTGAGCCACTCTCCACTTGTTGAGGGAAATCGGGGGTGAGAGTGACTGACAACCGATGGGACAAACCTTGAGCCAACCGAGAATCATTGGTCGGCGCCCCATTCTTTGGCTGGGAAGGCGGTGGTTCCACCACAATGGGCGGGACAGCCGGTCTTGGTCGAGCTGTCAGTGCCGGGACCGGATCCTCGACAGGGGAACCAGTGGCAGGGAGGCGGCTTCAGCTGTTCGGGCAACAGCCACTTAATTGCTGGTGTGGAAGCCAGCATCGGCTTGCTGCCAGCCAAAAGGAGCTGTTGCCACATTACATCCTCATAGCTCAGACGCAACTTGCGACGGAGCCTCTCCTCAGCTGAGGAGGATGAGGAACAAGAGCGGCAACGCCACGTTCTGCGATGTCGGGACCGAGACCACCAACATTGGCGGGATTTCCCCGAAGGGGAGGAGGACCAAGACCTCGACCGGTGGCGGGCCGAGGAAAGAACGGGGGAAACCTGCTGCCTCTCCGGTTCAGGGTCCTGGGCCAGGGACTTCGGCTCAATGGTCAAAGGCAAGTCCTCAAAAAGCAGCGGTGTCAGAGAGAGTTGTCTGCCTCCTCAGGTCGACAATCTGTTAGTGGGCTCGAGAAAAATCTCGGGACAGCTGGTCTGATGGGGACACTGTGAAACCACAACACCAACCGAAGTTGAGAGCCAATGGTCCGGAGAACAAGATCTCTCCCACTCCCAAGAGCATCGATGGTGGGGTCTTACCTTTTTTTTTTGGATCCTTCCTCAGGGACAGAGGGGTGTGAGACTCAGAAGGACCCTCCCTTTTAGTCCAGAGGGACTGGCACAGCTCCGAAAGGAAGCCATGTAAGAAGAGCCCAGTTGGAGTAGAATAAAGGTCGAAGCCGAAGAGGAGCTCGCCGGAGCCTGAGCTGCCTCCTCCCCAAGGGCCATGAGCTGTTCTAGTTGTTCCGCAGAGCCCTCCGCCGGACACCACCCAATGGGCCTCCTTCGATTTGACTGGTGGTTACCATTTTTCCGGTCGCCCCAGCTGCAGTCGGGCAGCGCGGTCTTAAAGCACCAGAGAAAAGGGCAGACATCTCACAAGCCTGCGGATCGTGGTCATGCCAAAGGCAAATAAATGCACGAGGCGTGGGGGACGGTGCTTGACATCTTCCGCCCGCAGGGGCACTGGCGGAATCCGGGGAAGGTCTTGTCCTCCATCGCAGCTGTGAGGGAAGAGGGTGAAGACTGAACTCGAATGAGTTTCAAAGTAAGTTTAGGAAAAAAAAAAAAAATCAAAAGTTTTTACAGCCAGAACCTGCAAAACACGAGAGCGCTAAGGAGGGAACCTGATGCTTCCAAGCGGTAAGGAAGATCTAGCGTCACGGGGCGGAGCTGAGAGTTTCATCACCCAGGTGGGTGGGAGGAGCCAGCTCGAAGACCTTCCGGTCCATCTTAAAGCAGCAAGGTACCTGCCAGACAGTGAGGATAGAACATATCCACGACACTACAAATATTATTTTATATTAAGAGTGTGGTGGAACTGTGGAACAGTCTGCCTGTTGAAGTGGTGGGTGCTAAAACTGCTGACGGGTTCAAGCACTAATGGGAGAGAATAATGGGTACAGTGGTTGCTGGAGCGGCAGAAGCCATGAGGGAAATGGGGAGGGGGCACGATGGGGAGGGTCAAGACCCTGGAGGGACAGTTAAGTCCCACAGCTAAACAGAGAACTCAGGCAGACTGGAAGGTCTACTGGTCTTTATCTGCCATCACTGTCTGTTTAGCTTGTGTAATTTTAACTTTGTTTATGATGTTTTTTTCCTTGTACTGTGCCTTGGTTTTTAAAAAGGCGTAGTTAAATGCCTATTTAACCATCCATCCAAAATCCTTGTCATGACCGGTCAAAATTTGTTCACGTGACAGTCTATATTAGACTGTGTTGTACAGCCCAAAGATACTAAAAGGAAATCGGGCTGGCTCTCCCCAGAGTCTCAAGGTATAGGAGGAGTGGGGGTAGGGGAGGCAGAGGTAAATGTAGGAAAAAGGGGCGTTCAGCAGCAAATAAGAATAGAAAAAGCAGAAAGGGTAGGAAGAGCAAGTAGCTAGTTTTATATACTAACACAAGGAGTTTAGGGAATAAGGTGGACAAGCTACTTGCAACCACGGCTACAGAGAAAATGGACATAGTAGCAGCAATAACAAATGTGGGCTAACCAGAATTACAGCTGAGACCCATTTGTAGTGGGATATTCCCTATGTAGAAATGGCAGGGAACAAGCCAAGGGTAGTGGAGAGGCAATGTACGTTAGGGAGTCCACAAGTGTTTCAAGGGATGGTTGACAAAAACGAGGACCTGGAAAATGAAAGAAGAATGCAGTGAGCCAGGGAACAACTGTAACTGTGAATGATTTCAAACTCCCAGAAATTGAATGGGATACAAAGAAGGCAAGGAACCAAAAAGCTAAAGGTGGGGCGAATCGAAAACACAAAAAACATGGGAAAGAAATATGGTTGGACAGATAAGTGAAGGACGAAGTTTGGGTGAAAGAGAGTGCATAGTCTATAAACGAGAGTAAAATGAGGCCAATAGGAAGGTATATCAGGAAAAGCAAGCAGCTCATTAGAAAGGTGAAGGCAAACAATGCTAAGGATAGCAGAAATATCAAGAAAGAGCAATGGCTTGCGACACCGGTGAGCTGGCTTCAGGAAAAGAGCCTGGGTTGTCAGAGCTGGCCAGTGGAAGATTAAGTGTCCCAGAAAATGCTTTCCTCTAAAGAGGGTGGGTAATCGCGCTATGTTACTGCCATAAGGGTGACCACTGGTAGCAATGTAAGCTGGAGTCGTTCAGGGGTAGGCAGGGACATTCACTCACACACAGCATGTGGAGAGACTGACCTTGCCAGCAGCGTCCCTGATGGGCTGGGCACTGAAAAATGGGGGGCAGGCCTATGCAAGATGAAGTTGCCTTCCCACACCAAGCCCACACTCCTTGACTGTGGCACCTACCTCTACAATGCAAAAAATCCCAAAGGGGCTAGTGGTAAGTACCAAAGAAAAGCAGGTGATGAGGCTGGAGTGGAGCCAGCTGAAAGGGGCAGGCCAAAATAGGGATAACTACATAAAAAAACAAAACAAAAAAAAAAAAAACTGCCTTTCCCCTTACCTAATTTTAAATGGGAACAGTCAGCTGTAAGAGTTTGACACCCAAGTGTGGAGCTGGTTCCAATTTGTACTTTGTGAGCATAAAACATTTTTCTTCTACTATTTATTGCAGATTCTCTCACATTGATTCTGCTGAATTGCAAAACCTGACATTTTCTGCAACTAGAAATCCCAGACTACCTTACAGCTGACATCAGGGGAGGGTTGCAGCAGTGGGAGAGTCAGTAGCCTGCAGTGCATGTTAGAGGTTTTATAAGCTCTGATCTTTGGTTTGCTGACCCCACTGTCCTCCCTCGGCTAAGTACAGTCACACAGAACTATATTTAGCTCCTTGGAGAACACAGGCACTGGCAAACATCTGATCACAGCTTACAAAAGCTCTAACATGCACTGCAGGCTACTGAATGCCCCACTGCTACAGCCCTCCTCTGATGTCAGTGTAGTACCCCAAAGGTTGCCAGCAACTACATCGGGGAAAAGCTCAGGGAGAGAAAAGGGTTAACCCCTACCCACTCCATACACAGCCAGCCAGCTTCCTGACCAAGCTAGCCAACTGACCACTTCCGGTCCCCATCCCCCTCCCCTCCTGAAGCCTTCCCGCGCTGGATCCGTTGTCTTGTCCAGCCAAGGTCTCTGGCCAGCGCCCAAAGGGGCCCATAAATCAGCCCAAGGAGCTGCTCCCAGCCCCAGAGATCCAATCGCCTGGCCAGAAGCCAGGTCTGCTCCTAGGCTAGAAAGGGTCTTCCCTGCTAGCCAGAGGGCAGTTCTGGACCGGGTGGCTGACAGAGTGAAGAGCACAGGAGTATGGACGCCTGGAGGCTTACTTAAAGCTTGGGTCCATAGCTCCTTGGTGGCTGCTCCTCTATAGCCAGGGGTCCTGAGAGTCTTCAGCAGCAGCAGCAGTCGTTCTCCAGCCTGGAGGGGTCCGGCAGTCCTCCTGACGTCCAGCAGCAGCCATGTCCATCCGGTGAGCTCCCCTTCACTGTCCGCTCTCTGGGTGTGCAGTCTGTTTGGGGTTTTCTAGGGTGTCCTGTGGCCGACTAGGCTGCTACTGTAGTTCCCCCGCTTCTCCTCCCCAGTGTGCTGGCTGGGTTTTTTTTTTTTTTTTTTTTTTAATATCATTCTTTTGTTTTCTTGTAGTGGTCTTGGGTAGTAGCACGTGGGACTGCCATTGCAGCTTCCCAGTCCTTCCCCTTTGTTCACTGCCAATCTGGCGCCAGTGGCTGATCAGCAGACTGCTGCCCTGTTTGTAGTTTTCCATTCCCTTCCCCCCCTTTCGCTGGGGCCTCCTTGCCATTTGCTGCCCCTTGGGGAGGCATTTTTCCCCACTTCATTGCCACTTTAGTTATTTTAGTTATTTAATTTCCCCAGTGTTTCTTTGGTCCCCGGTCGATGGCTCTTCAGCCATTCCGAAGCTCACCTCACTCCCTGACAGAGACAGAATCCTTGTTTTGTGGGGAGCGGTGGTGGTAAAAAAAAAAAAAAAAAAAAAAGAAAAAAAGTTTATGCTCCCCCCTTGCTCCATCTCCTTTCCCGCAAGCTCCCCAGCCCGCTGCCGACTCGTGTTACACCGGGTGGGGGGCACTGTTGTGCAGCCAGACTGCGGTGTGTTACCACTAAGCGTGTCTGGGCAAAAACAACCACCTAAAGCGCTAAAGTCCTGCCACATGGATACACAGGGGCATCAAAGGCATTGGGTGAGAATGTGGCTCCCTAACCTCCACCACGACCACCGGGGGGGCAGACATGGGCCATCATTACACGTCCTCACCCCCAGATACAGCCACACACAAAATCCCGGCCTTGAGCATGAAGCCTCACTCCACTGCCTCCCCCACTGCCAACAGTGTCCATCGTGTAGGGTCCCGCTCCAGTGGCCCCATCCTGGGGGGGTAAGACCTCTTCAGGGAGTGGGGGAGCTGGAAAAAAAATACTTACCTTGGTTGGCGCTCTTTAATTGGCACTCGGTAGCCAAGTTGGTCAGTATCACTGTGCCTGCCCTCTGAACTGCTCCCTAAGGCACCAATTTCATCTGCTCGCCAACCTGTGAGCAACACCAGCAGTCACCTACCCATTTTTCCCCAGAAGTAAGCTATGTTGGTCCAGTCAAGTGGTAGAGACCAGGATCAGTGAAAGGAGTGGGCAACATCAACGCTGCTATTCCTCACCACAAAGTCAAGGTCTTCTAAGTTGCACTCTACAGAGTGGCTCCAGTCCCCAGCAGCAGAAGTCCACTGCAGAGGGCAGGAAACACTAAATGAGTTTATCACTAGGGGTACGTGTTGAGCTAATGAAATTTCTATAATAAATACACCGATTATAAGAAAAAATTACTCACCTTAGTAATGTTGTTTCTTCTAATGGAGTCTTGCTATATTCTGACATATGCAGTGAGTCCCAACCTTCAAACTACTCCGGAGGTGAAAGCGCTAACTTTCCATGCCAGGCATGGAACGCTGAGCTCGAGCTGTTCTTCTTCAAACTCAAACCGTCAGATCTTTACGAGCTAAACTCACTGAGGTCCTGTGTGGAAGCTGTAAACCTACACTAGCCAACTGGCTATTAAACATAAGAACACATTTTTTGGTCCCAAAACAAAGACTCAAGTCAGGAGACCCAAAAAATGAAAAACAATACCAAGTCACCCCAAGAAAAGAGGGATGAAAAACAACAAGGTGGGCACCTACTAAGTGCCAACACTGCACTGCCCACCGACATCCCAAAAACAGAGGTTCTGAGAGGGGCAGGTGGGGGGAGGTCAGAATATAGCAAGACTCCATTAGAAGAAACAACATTACTAAGGTGAGTAATTTTTTCTTCAAACAACATGAAGTCTTGCTGTATTCTGACAATAGCAGACTACAAAGCAGTACCTCCGTGGAGGAGGGACAGAACCTACTTAGGAAATAGACTCTGAAGCACAGCTATGCCAAACCGAGCATCGCTCCTAGCCTGGATGTCCAGGGAGTAATGCTTGGTAAAAGTGTGAACTGTTTTCCAGGTAGCTGCTTGACATATCTCTAGAATAGGGATGTCCCTGGCAGCAGCCAGGGAAGCAGCTGTACCTCTGGTAGAGTGAGCCCCCAGGCCTGAGGGAGGAACCTTACCCAGCTTTCACAGCAAAATTGGATACAAGAGACAATCCACCTGGCAATAGATCTTTAGTGGCAGGTTTCCTTTACCAACCTCACCATAAGTGAGGAACAGTTGGAGGGAGTCAAACCTGTGACCCTTAGTATGCTCTATGTAGTAACTAAGGGCTCTTCACATCTGTTGTGCAGCCTCTCTTGCCAGAGGAGGAATGGTCAGTGAAGCACACTGAAGAGATACAGATTAAGGTGGAAATCTGAAACCACCTTAGGCAAGAACTTCCTGTTAGTCCTGAGGACCACCTTATCTCTATGAAAGGAGATAAAATCAGGCTCCACTGACAAGGCTTGTAATTCACTTATGCGTCTGGCAGAAGTGATGGCTACCAGAAACACAGTCTTTCAAGTCAAGTACTTAAGCTCTGCTGAAGACAAAGGCTCAAATCGGGGTTGCATAAACTGAGCAATGCAAACATTAAGATCCCAAGCGGGGGCAGGGTCCCTGAATGGAGGGTTGGTGTGAAGCAATCCCTTGAAAAACTTGGAGAATACAAGGTGAGCTGAAAGAGAAGAGGGCTTACCTGCTGAAATAAAAGCAGATACAGCTGACAGATGCACTTTTAGGGTAGCTGGTCTCAGCCCCAAGTTATTTAAGTGGACCATATAATCCAGGACTGTAGGTAAATCAGCAGATTCTGGAGAAATGTGCTTTCCAGAGCACCATATGGAAAACCTCTTCCATTTGGAATTATAAGTAGCCCTGGTGGAAGGTTTTCTAGAAGCCTTCAGGATATCCATTACACCTTGGGAGAGGTATAAATCAGCAAACTCTAACTCTTCAAGAGCCAGGCCTTGAGATTGAGAGATTTGAGGCTCAGGTACCAAACCCTCCCCTGAGCACAGGTTAACAGGTTGTAATTCCTGGGAAGACACAGGGGAAGATGGACTGCTAAGGAGAGTAGGAGTGGATACCAGGGTTGTCTGGCCCAATCTGGAGCAATCAGGATCATCTTGCAGGGTTGAGATCTGATTTTGACTAGCACTTTGAACAGGAGAGGGAAGGGGGAAAAGCATAGAGAAACTTCCCTTCCCAATTGAGAACTAAGGCATCCAGAGGGACTGAGCCCAACACTGGGGGCCTGCAGCAAAAAAGGGGAAGTTGGTGACTGTCTGGGGCTGCAAAAAGATCTATCTGCGGGGTGCCCCATCTGGCAAATATCACCTCCAAGACCAGGGGGTCCAGTGACCATTCGTGATGGCCCTGGGAAATCCTGCTGAGAGCATCAGCCAGGACATTGTCCTTGCCTGGGAGGTGAACTGCCATAAGGGAGGTGCTCAGGGAGTAAACCAGAGACCACAACTTCATTGCTTCGGGTGCACAAGGCCGTAGACCGAGTGCCCCCTTGCTTGTTGTTGTACCACATTGTGGTGGTATTGTCTGTTCTGACCTGTACAACCTTGTTCTGAACAGTTTTGGAAAAAGCTTGAAGTGCTAGAAAAACTGCTCTGAGTTCCAACAGATTGATGTGGAGCAGAGATTCCTGAGGGGACCACAACCCCTGAGTGGTGAGGTCGCCCATGTGAGTTCCCCACCCCAAGAGGGATGCATCTGTAGTAAGGATTAAGGAGTGAGACTGAGTGACAAAAGGAACCCCTTGTCTCAGATTGCTCTGATCCTGCCACCACTGTAGGGCCTGGATCAGGGTTCGAGTCAATGGGATCAATTTGGTTAGAGGGTCTTTACTTTGAGACCAAAAGGCTCTCAAATGGAACTGAATGTCCCTCATCTGAAATCTTGCTCCCTGCACTACTGCTGTAGAAGCAGCCATGTGCCCCAGGAGCTGTAGAAAATGCCTTGCTGGTCGAGACACCTGCAGAGTGAATGAGAAGGCCAGAGAGACCAGGGTCCTTGCCCTGTCCAAAGGAAGAAAGGCTCTGGCTTTCTCTGTGTTCAGCTCTGCGCCTATGAAGGTGAGGAGCTGGACAGGCTCTAGAACTGACTTTGAAAGATTCAGAAGGAAACCTAGAGGGGTGAGCAGTTACTGAGTTATCTGTAGGTGTAACTTGACTTGGTCTGGGGACTGGCCTACTATGAGCCAGTCGTCCAGGTAAGGGAAGATGGCAATTTTTTGCCTTCTTAGAGAAGCAACTGCTACTGCCAAGCATTTTGTGAATACCCTTGGAGCACAGGTGAGGCCAAAGGGCATTGCTCTGAACTGGTAATGGCCTGAGGGAAGCTCGAACCTGAGGTACTTTCGATGGGAGCTTCTGATGAGAATATGGAAGTAGGCATCCTTGAGGTCCAGGGACACTAGCCAGTCCCCTGGCCTTAGAGAGGGTAGAATATTCCCAGAGTCACCATTTTGAATTTTGCTTTTAAAAGGTGCTTGTTTAAGTATCTGAGATCCAGGATGGGCCACCATTCTCCTGTCTTTTTTTGGGGCAAGGAAGTACCTGGAATACAATCCTTTGCCCTGGTGTAGGGGTGTAACCCTTTCCACAGCTCTGAGAGCAAGGAGGGAAGAGACCTCTGCCTCTAAGGCAAGTGCCTCTGATGGATTTGCAGGTGGAAAGGATCTGGTTCTCATCTTTGGAAACTTTTTGAAGCCGAGAACCAGTCCCTGGCTTACTACCTCCACGACCCATTTGACTGATGTCAGAGACTCCCAGTCCTGGACAAAGTAAGCCAGCCAGCCCCCTACAGGTAGCTGAGAATCGGCCCTGGCAACCCCATCAGGGTGCCTGCTTGGCAGGGGCTTTGGGCTGAGGGGTGAAAGCAGGCCTGCTTGTACCCTGTCTGCCTCTCCCTCTAAAGAACCCCCTCTGGGCATAAGCAGAAGAGGAGGCCTGGGCCTGGTAAAAAGGCCTATGAAAAGGCCTGCCCCTGCCCCTTGGAAGCTGCCTTTGAGGAGTGGCCTACCTTTCCTTGGCATGTGCACTCCTATAGGTGGTCCTATACTCATCCATTTTCTTCATGTAATTCTCTTGTCTGCTCCCCAAACAGGGAATTACCCACAACAGGAAAATCCATGGCCTTAGTCTGGGTATCCTATGACAGGCTAGTACATCTGAGCCAAGCCATTCTGCGAAGTGCCACAGATGTAGCCATGACTCTTGATGCCACATCATTCGAGTCCACTGCAGCATGGGATTGCACCTTGGATGCCTCAATACCATCAGCAGCCACCTGCTCCAGCTCCTTGGCAAGCTGGCCAGGGACCTGTTTTGCTAGAGCCATGACAGTGTCCCATCTGGATTTCTGATATCTAGCAACATAAGCCATATAATTTGCCTGTCTGAGTCCCAAAGATGCTGCCATGTACTGTTTCTTTGCCATGGCATCAATCCTCCTGGAGTCCTTGTCTGGGGGGTGTGTAGCCAAGGGAATATTTGCCTTGTCACAGGCTGCAGCCTGCACTACCCCAACATGGCTGCATTGTTGTGTAAGGAACTCCGTATCAGAGCCTGACAATGTGTACCTCTTGTCCATTCTCTTATCCACAGGAGGTATAGTGTGAGGAGTTTTTAGAATTTTAAATGTCTGTTTCCCAAAAGATTTATGCAAGGAATAGACAGTCTCCTAGACTCTAGGATGTCCATCATTTCCACATAGTCAGGCTCCTCTTGATCATCCACAGCTTTCTCCATAGGGAGCTGGAGGGTTTCAGCCACTTTTTTATAAAACATAAAATGAGAAGGGGACTCAGAAAGCCTAGGAGGAGACACTCCTGAAGGTCCGTCTGGGGAGATGTCCAGGTCAATGGGCACATCCAGACTTTCAAATCCACATTCACTCTCCTCATACCCCCCCTCCAGTTCATAATATTCCTCTAAATCATACTCTTGAACCAGTGGAACCGGCCGAACCAGGTGCTTACCTGACGGTGCCGGTTCGGTCGGAACCGGGGAAAGCAACTGGACAATTTTGATCGCTGGCTATTTCTTCAGCGGTTGGAGAGGAAACTTTGGCTCCACACCAGCTAATTTCCTAGTCCTTTGCTGGAACCGACTCTCAGAGTCGGATCTCCTTTTGCTCAAGAAGTCTCGCTTGGTCAGAGGGCACTCCTCCTGGTTCGTTGGAACCGAACCGGGCTGGCCATCCGTTCAGCTGCATTTTTGGCCTCCTTTCCTGAGCCTATCAACTCTTTTCTCCAGGGTAGCTGCAGGAAAATTCTTACAAATCTGGCAGTCTGCATTGAGGTGGTCAAACCCCAGACAGTAACACAGGTGGTATGGGGGTCAGCCTTGGCAAAGACTTCCCCACACACACACGCTGCAGTGTTGAAACCCAGTGGGCCCGGTTTTTCTTTTGGGTTTCTCAGACATAGTGCCAGTTCTATCCAAACTTACCAGTTTATGGCAATCCGCCAGGTAAGACTCTCTTATCGGTTCCCAACTGTGTCATGGGTCATAGAAAAAAACCCGTAATAAAATCAGTTTTTTTTAGAACCGATAAGAACCGGTAACCACACTCTAAATCACAGATTAAGATTTTTTTTAAACAACTTGATCGGTTCAAACCGAACCGATAAACCATTTACAAGTTCCACACAGAATAGAATTAATGTAAAACCTATCTAGTACTCACAAATACCACAGACAGAGACTGAACCGACAGGTTGCGGTTTAAATTCAGTCGAAAACCGAGAAAAACAATACTTTAACCGACAAAATGAACCAAGCAGAAGGAGAAATCTCCAGAGCGACTGTTCAGTGAGGCGGAGTAAAGAATCTGACGGTTTGAGTTTGAAGAACAACAGACAGAGTCTCAACCGAGCTCGAGCTCAGCATTCCATGCCTGGCATGGAAAGTTAACTCTTTCACCTCCGGAGCAGTTCGAAGGTTGGGACTCACTGCATGTGTCAGAATATAGCAAGGCTTCATGTTGTTTTAAAGAAAAGGTGTGGGTCTTGCAGTGTGTGTGCCAGGGTGGGACAAATCAGGTAGCCAGGTGGTTAATGGCCACAAACAAAATTGGTCTGGCTACCAGATTTTAAAAGTTATTTGCCAACTGGCTACCAGTACACCAACAGCCAGTAAAATATTTGGCTACCAGATTTTGAAAGCTAGTGGCTAAACTGGTCACTAACTCAAACACTAATTCTTGTCTCCTTGATGTGTGCGCCTTTGTTAATGCATTACTGACTTGTCAGGGAGGTTAGAGAACAGCTTAAACTTGGCTAACTTGCTCAGTGTGGTAACTACATCTGCTATTGTATTTTTCGTGGGGGACAACTCGATTAAAAATATACCTGTTCTGTGTTACAGATTTTTGGATAGGAGATAAAGGCCAAAACAAATGTTTGCACTACGTAACAATGGAGCACCAAGCAGAAGAGACGCGTATGAGCCAAAATAACATTCCTGGTAGGCTTACTTTTCGAAATGATAGTGTTTACTACAAGAAGCAATGTACATGTGTGGTGGTGCGATCAAGATCAAGTCTGACACACATTAGTAAGGTAAAATCTTATATTGCAACTATCTTAAAGCAGCAGTGCAACAAACCTGGGCAAAAAAAACTGGACCCTATACATTTTTTTCCACTACAAAAGATTCCCGGCATCTTTCAGTTTTATTTAGTGATAAAATGTTCTATTTCTGCAAACGTCTGAGTATTTTATAAAATGTTTAATTTATATTTTTCTCAAGTAATAAAAGATGGCAGCCACATACCACTGAAGACCAGATAAGGATTAAGGAAAAAAAAAAAAGAAAATTATGCCCTGCATAGGAGGTACCTAGAAAAGTAGATTTGACAGGTGTACTGATTTTTATTAACTGAATAAAAAACTAGTTTTTGTGAAAAACATTTTTTTCGTTGCACTGCTGCTTTAAATACAATGTACAATAAGGGCCTGAGCAACCAAGGCTGACAAACTCAGTGTAGTATTAAAACAAATTAGGCCTAAATTGAAGGCCCAGAAATCACCGAAACTTGGTGTAGCCAACATGTTCCCTATCTATTTCAATTGTTAATTATAATGTGGAACAGAGAACTAGAACTGAACAAAAAGGGAACGGGTGCCTTGCTATATTCACAAAAGCACACCAAACACATCAGTGAGTAACAGAGCAATAAGGGTGAGATGATGTGGCTCAAAGTGAAAAACACACTAATTTATCAAGGTCATGCCTGCCCTTAACAAGCATTTGTCAATGCCAAATGTTTGCTTGCTGGTATTGGCATTGGTAGTGCAGCAGTTAGAGAGATGCATAATAAGAATGGCAGTAAAGTATTGAAGTAACAGCAACCCCCACCCTGCAGAGACTGACAGGCGTTGGGGGTGTGCCTTTGGGTCATCGGCCATCGCACTAACGCCATTTCACCTCACCCCACTCTGCAGACACTGACAGGTGTCGCAGTGCACCTTAAGGTCTTCAGCCCTTAGGCGCACCCCATTCCATAAGAAAATGAGCAGAGATGGGTGCATCATAAAAGAATGGGGTGAACGTTAGGGCCGAAGACCCCAAGGCACACCTCAATGCCTGTCAGTGGCGGCAGGGAGGGGTTGGGGGTGGAATTGGGTGAGCATTATGGCAGACTACCCCAAGTCACACCCCTGATGCCCATCAGTCTGTACTGGATGGGCATTACGGTTGGAAAAAAACAACGCCCCGGGTATTTGTTGGTATTTTTGTTCCAAATTTTCAACATGGGCTTTTTGGGATCCCACCTCATGAACAGTGGCAGTATCATTTTGTTACTCAATCCCAAAAGGTGATTTTGCACACAGCAAGTGTGCCATTCAGTGCCACAGGTGTGAAAACACATTTCGGGCAGGATGTGAAAAATGACAGCTGTACTGTTCATGAGGAGGTGTGAAGAAATGGCAATGTTGAAAATCTGAAGTGAAAATTTGAAAAAGTGGCGAAGTTACGAGTATGCGTAGAAACTGAGCAACGCATGCTCGTATCGCAGTCATTTTTTTGTTTTCATGTTTTCACCAATTTTCAACTTTTTGAGACCTCCCCTCATGAACAGTGGCACTGTGATTTCATTAATCTGTCCTGAAAGTTGATTTCGCATAGCGACCGCGCCATTCTGTGCCACAGGTGCAAAAAACATTTTGGGAAGGATGAGAAAAATGACAGCTGTACTGTTAATAAGAGGGTGTGAAAAAATGTTAATGCTGGAAATTTGGAGCGAAAATATTAAAAAATGAAGTTATGAGTGTGTGTAGAAACTACACAACAGACGCTCGTAATGCAGTCCTTTTGTGGAATTTTTTTCACCAAATTTGCAACAGGGACTTTTTGGGACCCCATCTCATGAACAGTGGCACTGTAGTTGCGTTAACCGGTCCTGAAAGGCGATTCCGTGCAGCGACCGCAAAAATCACATTTCGGGACCGAGAAACAAAATGACAGTGCCAGTGTTCACGAGGTGGCGTCCCAAGAACCCCATGCTGAAAATCTGGGACCAAAACTCAAAACTTGACTGAGATATCATCCCAAGCAGAAAACCCCCCACTGAGTGCCATTATAGGGCTTACTATCATTTCTTCAGTTCCTGGTTGGTCTTTGAATAGTGCAGACATGTTCCCGGTCCACAGAAAATTGCTGCTGCCAACCTCTGGAGGCAAGTATGGGTGGGGAAGGTGAGGTGCGCAGAGAGAGGGTGCGGGCTGGGGGAGGGGGCCCGTGGGAATGACAAGGGATTTTTTTTTTTAAATATACACGTGAAATATTAACAAAATGGATTTTGAGTACGGAGGAGGGGAATCAATGCCGACCTGGGGATTGGGCACCCCGAGGTTGGCTGAGAACACAGGGGCGTGGGGAGGGCGGCGCATCCGACACCAGGAGCGGGCATCCAGGTGTCGGAAACATCAAATAAGTATTTTGTGGCACATAGGGTCCCAGTGTTCCACAATAATGGGGGAAGCATGCTGACACAGGGTTTGAGCACCCATCGGCAGGGGCAGAGAACGGAGGGTGCAGGGTGGACAGCAGCAGTGGGAGGGAGCCAACATTTAAATTTATTGTCCTGCTGTGTGCCTGGTTGGGAGGGAGGGGGGACTGCTGCTGCAATGACAAAACTGCTCCCGATTGCAGCAGCAGATTTCTTTCAAGTGCGGCGCTCGCTCTGAAACTGCCTTCATTGGTAACTTCAGCATTAATTGGTGGCCAGGGGATGCGCCCATTAAAGCGTCCGCTGCATTGGCCACAACACTGCCACACCTCGGCAATGCTGTACTACCTCAGTATAAAAAAGGATAACACCTATCCTACCAGCACCCCACCACAAACCACAACTCCCCAATTAGGCTTTTAAGCCCTCAAAAAACTAATTTTAATTACCTCTGTGGCCACTTTATACAATGAGCAACGCCACGCTGAGAATGTGAAATGGTGCCACACAGCTCAGGCGTCAGCTTACATTATGGTTGGCACATCAGAGTACAGGTAATTAAAACATTATTTCTTGGGCTTAAAAGAATAACTGGGGTGCTGGGAGGACGGGAGTTCTCCTTTAATTGTTGGATGTTTCTTTCACCCACATCAGGTGATAAATTATTCCAGAGCATTTAAACAAGATTTTTCAAATGCATCCAACTTTTGCCATAATTATTAGGGGGATGCAACCAGATTCAGGGAGGAGCCAGTCTCCAATCAAGGCACAAAGGACTATCAAAGTGATTGGAAAAATAGGCCCACTCACCACAAAGTTATTTGTAACATGGGGATTAATAGCAGTGGAATTAAGGTTACTTGATTAGTCAAATGTGATCATTGTGTAGCAGGTATGATAGTGCAGTACCACACATCTCCAAAAGTAGGTGGTGGCACAAGATAGCGATGGTAAAGTGAGAGAAATTAAAATGTCACAGTTGGTTTCCCACCCACCCGTCCAGGCTGTCAGTGACTACTCGATGAAAAGTGTAAAATCGGCACAATGGATCATTGTAACGCGATAAGCAGGATTGGGGAAATATTTATAAAAATAGCACAAGGGAGGAGAGTAAAATGGAGGATCTACCTGTGCATGTGTCCTGTGGTATCCGATCGCACTGTGTCAGTTCGGGGTCTGTGGCTGTTGCTGTGTCCTTCATCAGTAATTAAAACAGTGCTGCTGCCGTTTCTGTGTCTCAGTCGGAAGTCTGTGTTAAACTTGACACAGTTTTAAATGTTTAAAAGTGAATGTTGATTAAATGCTGTTAGAAAGGAATATTTCCAGTGATTTACATGAATGACTGTACTGGAATATGTAAATGAGGAAGTTGAGAGATCCCATACTTCTTTGCTGCATGCACGTTATTGCCACCAGTAGCACATCAGCGATAGCAAGATAAATATTCAGTGAGAAAGTGTCTGGATGTTATACTTGTGAACTTCTTTTCTGTTATGTAGTCAATAGTTTTAAGAGACAAAGACCGCAGTGCAACACACAACATAAATACATGTTTGAGTGAAAACTGAGGTTCTAGAGAATATGCAAATTAGTAACATATGTTTTAACAAGAGGCATAGAAATGACCAAAATCGTGAGTTTAAAACGCTGTCAAGTGTTTTGTCAGATGGAGCCAGTGAAAACCTTCACACACTGATAATGTTTTAAAGATATTATTAGTGTTGCTGCATTAGAACACAGTAAGAGAAAATATCAACCATATAAATAAATGTGGCTTAAAAAAAGTAAAACTTTTGTTCTCTTTACATCTGAAAGTAGTATTTGTAAGAATTTTGTTTTAACTAAAAAAAACAATATATTTTTCCATAATTAACATATTTGTCCATATTACAAGAACATTAAGCCCCTTGAAAGGAGGCTTCTACTAGGGAATTAATGCATGGTTGGGTGGTTGTAGGCACTCTGTCTTCGGCCTCGTGCCACAACCCCCCCAACCATGCATTAATTCCCTAGTAGAAGCCTCTTTTCTCAGTGTGTAATGCTTACGTAATAAACAACACTTCTTTTGGATTTATAAGATATCCAAGACATCATAAAAAACTTCCTTTTCAGAACTCTAAACGTTCCTTCCTCAGGGAGTCTTGGATGTGTATAAAATTATTCAAAATATGTATTACAGCTCTTATAATTAAATTGTAATCAGGTGCCTAATACCTTAAGTAGGTCGGCACTTGCATGACATCCATGTAACACATCTGATATCCAGATTCACATAGCCGGTCAGAGATTTATCAAACATGTTACATGGATGTCACATAAGTGCAGGCCTACTTAAGGTCATATTAGGCACTTTATTTTTATTTATTTTTACATCGGTTTACAATCTTTGAGCCAGAGGCTCGTTTCCAAAGGTACCTCGTCACAAAGAGAACAAATACAGTACAACAATTTAATTATAAGAGCTGTAACACATATTTTGAATAATGTTATACAGATTCAAGACTCCCTCAGGAAGGAACTTTTAGAGTCGAGAAACAAGTATTTTTTTATGTCTTGGATATCTTACAAATAAATAAGTTTCACTTACAACGTAACTTTGTGGTGAGTGGACCTATTTTTCCAATCACTTAGTGGTAGAGTTATGCAGAGTTGGAATTTAAGGCCCTGGCTACGGTTTTAAAACGTTTTAGACTCTGTACGTGCCCACATTTGTAACTGTTTCAAACCATGTTTGAAAACTGTGTTCAAACCTCGAAAGTGTCAGGATTTTAGCATGGTTTTAAACACGGTTTGAAAGTTAAGATGATCCCCTCATTAGTGTGGATGGAAGTCCAATCTGTTTTCTGCATTCTTTCCCCCCATGCCTGTCCTCCAAGGTGCCAGAATGCATTGCTCCCATGTCCCATCATGCTTCATCACCGTTCAAGCATGCACGAAATGGCCACAGATGTTCCAAGCCAGCAGTGTAACTCTGTACAGTGACTGGTTCAATTTGGACAGCTCCCAGCATCTTAATTTTTTTTTTTTTAAGCCATTACTTTATCTCCACGCCCCACAGCCCTAGATTGGGAAGGAGCCCCTCGGCACCATGGCTATTCAGGGGCATGACCTGCGAGTCCCCTCCATCATCCAGCCGGGAGCCCAATTTTTCCTCCAATGTTTTACCCCTCAGGGCAGAAGCGCGCAATGGTGCCAGTAGCACACACACACACTCCCGTGCGTGTCCTGTCAGGAGTCTGCCCCCAGGTCTTGCGTCAACTCCCTACTAAAGTCCCCAAATGGGAATTTTGAGGATTCTGAAACACAAAAATAAAAGCAGTGCTTCAGTATTGACCCTGTATATGGAAAGGAGTTTGTGGATTTTATCAGCAGAAAAAAGTATTGGGTAATGTTTTACAAAGCCATTACAGCAGATGTCTGGCTCCAGGATGCTCTGGTCTGACTCCCAACATTTGAAGCACAGAGTCAACCTGATCCCACTTTACTAGTGCTAATGCAAGCCCTGTGCCCCACCTCTAGTCAGTGTGCCACCCGCAGCCTCCACTAGGGGCCAGGCATGCACCGACCACTGATCACCCCCCCCCAGAGGAGAACAGTCAGTAGGACACTCGACTCCTCTCCTCCCCTGCTGACCCCCCGCAGCCCGCACTCGTTCCCAAACACTGGTCGCCGGTGTGACGTTCAGCGCCTCAACCTTCAGTGGCACTGAACCAAGGCATTTCTTAATATTTAACTCAATACCAAAAGTGCTGCTGTCTCCAAGACGGCAAAGTACTGTAAACAGTCTGAGTTTTTGTATCTCCTGCCATTCTCCTTAATATACTAAGCTGCTGCACTTGTTAAACATCTGTGAAAGAGCTTCTAATAGGGAATTTAATAATTTAACTTACATAAAATCTCAGTTTAATGTTTGCACTACACCGACTTGACATATTAGCATTATGTTTGACAGTTGTTCAAGCTGGCCAGATGATGCTACTCATCTGCTAACTGAGTACTGGTCACAGGAGCAGATGCAGGGATCAGCAGGCAAGTTTTCGATGTAATACCGATATGTATGACAGAGTATCCCAATATCTGCTGGAGAATGGTATTGAGCGTACAGCAAAACAGTGCAGGGAGAAAGTTAAACTGAAGGTTAAGTATAGTACCATAAAGCTAGAGATGGGGTCTGGTGGTGGTCATGTGGGCTACCCATTTTGTGATGACTTACATAAAGTACTGGTTACCAGACTGATGTCAAAGCATCCTCTGCTGCTTAGGAGTACTGCTATTGAAGAATTAGAAAATGCAGACATCGATAATATTTTCAGGTCTGATCCCTTACTTGAATCAGCTGGGTTCTCATATCCGAAAATCAACCATTAAAATACACATTTTTTTTGGGGGTGGGGGGTTACATGCAGCATAGCCATTTTTTTTTTTTTACTCTGAGTTTTATAACCGTAGATGATGAACAACAAGATAATTTGCCAACCATCTTTCTCCACTAAATATAGAAGATGCTTGGAACACTTTTAAATATATAATTTACAAATTAGAAAAACCATACATTTTGGAAAGAAAAAAATATAATAAAGGAAAAATTCCTGCACGGTATAATTGCTCCATCAAGAAACAGAGTATACATAAACAGAAATTATTGATACAATTAAAACATTGTCAGTCAGCTCAGAAAGAGAGAATATTATTAAATTATAGGAAAGCAGTTAAGGACCTTAAGAAATCCATCATACTGGCTAAACGAAATTTGGAATTTAAATTGCACTCTCCAAAGATTCTCACAAAGGTTTATACACTCATATTTGAATGGAAAAAAGGGAGACACTAGAAGTGTCTAAATATGTACACATATGAACTAAATATGTACACATTGGAAGAGAGAAGGGACCGGGGGGACATGATAGAGGTCTTCAGGTACATGAAGAGGGTAAATAGGGGAGGAACAGTCAGGGTGCTTCGAAGGAAGGAGGAGGGGGCCACTAGAGGGCATGGGTGGAAGCTGGAGGGGAAGATTCAGGGAGAAAGGAGGAGGTGCTACTTCACTGAGAGGGTGGTGGAGCCATGGTATGCTTGCCTAGGGGCTGGTGGAGGCAGAGACAGTGGGAGGTTCAAGAGGGTGGGACAGGTACAGGGAAGGGTTCTGGAAGCAAAATCAATGCGGCAAGAATATCCGGAACTGGGAAATGAGAAGCCAGAGAAGGCGAGGGGGGCAGCAAGGTCAGCAACCAGGGTGGGGGCTGACCAAACGAGCAGACACAAAAGACCGTTAGGCCTATTCTGCTGGCATTTTAGTATGTTAGTAAGTGTAGGCCCATTAATTATAGATAACACTACCATCATTTCAGACAAGGTGACCACTACTGAATTTAATAAATATTTCTGCTCGGGTTTTGAGCAAGGTACAGAGTTTGCACCACTAGTTCATATATATAAGAAACTCGATTACACTATTACAATTCAGGAAACACAAACTTTTAGATGCACTAAAAAAAAAAAAAAAAAAAAACACACAACAACAAGCCCTGGCCCAGTAACATAACCTCTAAATTCCTTATAGGAACATCTGATTCTATTGTTTTACCACTCACCATCATTTTCAATAAATCCCTTAAGGAATCTAAGGTCCGCTCGGAATGGTTAGTAGCTACTGTTACTATCTTTAACTACATTTTAAAGGAGAGAATTGTAGGCCCATCAGTCTCGCTTCTATACCCTGTAAACTATAGGAAAAAACGATCAAATCTCTTATTGAAGAAGAAATGCAGTTCTTAAATATTAAAGATAGAGCACAGCATGGGTTTAAATCAGGTTACTCATGCACAACCAATTTGCTTTCCTTCTATAACAATATCGGCAAACACCTGGATCTTAATATCCCAGTTGATGCTATCTTAGTCGACTATAGCAAAGCTTTCGATAAGATATCACATCCTATATTGATAGATAAATTTATTAAATTAGGATTTTCACGTCGTATTGTGTCATGGGTTCATAACCGGTTGATTAACAGAACACAGAGTGTTGAGGTGAATGGGGAACTTTCGGATAGGAGAAGAGTATCGAGTGGTGTTCCCCAGGGCTCTGTTCTGGGACCAACACTTTTCAGTATTTTTTAATCAGTGATTTAACTATTTCATCAAATAATATAATCTTCAAGTTCGCAGATGACGCCAAGTTGGGAGGATGCGTCGACAGTGACACTAATAAAAACATCTTAAAATATGATCTTGCTAGTACTGAATGCTGGGCAAATACCAACCGAGTGTTTTTCAATGTTTCAAAATGTGAAGTCCTGCATATAGGTAAAAAAAAAAAAAAAATCCCAAACAAACATTTCCTTAATAATATTATTATTATTAGAGAATCATCTATGGAAAAGGATCTGGGAATACTAGTAAACAAACTGTCATCCACAGACCATTGTAATAAATTAGCCAATCAAGCCAATGTGCTTCTTCGAAGAATAAATAACACATTTGTTATTAAAATCTGAGAAATGCATTATGTCTCTCTATAAATCACATATTAGACCATATACTAAGTTTTTGGATCACCCTTTTGGAGTCCCTATTTGATTGCAGATATCGCCAGAATAGAAAAGGTGCAGAGAAGGGCAACAAAACTTGTACCACATCTGTCTCAGTCAGACTATGAAACAAGACTTCAAAACACAGGACTGTAGTCACTTAGTCTTAGAAGAACAAGAAGTGATCTTCTTCAGCTCTTTAAGATTGTTCATTCTGCGAATTATGTGGACTGTCATTTACATCTAAGAAAATTGTGGCAAGAAATCATAATAAACAAACAGAAATTGATCAAACTAAAACAAATAAAAGACAGCAATTTTTTTTTTTTTTTTTACAGTTACAGCACCTAGAATTTGGAACTCTTTGCCACAAAACATTATAGATCGTAAGCATAAAAACAACTTTAAAACTAAACTTGACAAATGGCTTTTACGGGTATAATGATCCACTAGGTGTGGAGGACAATCTCAATGGGCTTAGGCCTTCTTTTGTCCATTAACCGAGTAACCAAGTAATCAGCAAGAAGTCACTCTGGAGAATATACCTATGTTGTCAGAGGAATCCACATCTCCTGCCACAGAACAAAATCGTGATGTAAGGAGTAGCAATGCTGCATCCAACACTAGTCAGCAGTAATTTTCATCAACACTAGAAGTTTCCACATAGACAAATGGCATACAAGGACCACTAAAAATATGTACGCTGGCCAGCATGT